>OX388326.1:9055460-9655460 GCA_947579605.1 Athripsodes cinereus
CATTATCGCACAACATCTAGCTATGTTTAGAAATAATATCAAATTGAAAAATTAATCATCGTGGATATCATAAGTAGCCCACTGCAAATTTTCAAAATTATATTCGCTCATAATTATATTCCTGTGTATAATAAATAAAAACCTTACGATAATAAATCATCAATGTAATCTAAGATCCTAATTTTACAAAGAAGAAATTGATTTCACTTTTGCTAGTCTGGTGAAAACGGCTGTAATAAAAGGATAACTTAGCATACATACATATTATCAAGCGTACTAAATTATTTATACGGGATTAACTATAACTGGCAGTAGTAAATTATTATGGCGCTTGAGGGGAACTTAAGTTAGATGGTAAACAACGCTATTATATATAATGTCGCCCTTCAACACTTGATACTTCATATAACTTGTGTATTTAACCGTACAAAATACGTGATTATAAAGAGTCGTTAACTGAGAACATGCTCCCTTTGTTGCAGAATAACAATCCTCAAAGCCCTGGACAATATAGGCCAAACACAAATTAATTTTATCTATTAAAACCATAAGTCAGGGGTAGCCGGAGGATTAAATGTATTTAATAAACATGCTATTTGAACTCTCCGTGCCAAAAAAACTATTAACATTTAGAATGCTTTCTCGCTTGATTGAATATGTTTAATTTCTTATTAGTTATGTTTTACAAATACCTTCTTTTTATTGGACACTCGAAAATCAACAAAAAAGAATCGGATATATATATTTTTATCAGGATTTCGCGAGTTAAAGAGGCATCTCGTATAAGACATATATGACATCTTTAATTTAATTACGAAATATGTCGTCAATCCACTAGCTAGCCTGTGATAATATAAATGGTACAACACATGGCCGGCTCATGGTACAACATTCGTCTCGAAATCTTTTGCAGTTCAGGGTGCTCTTTGCTGGAATAGTCTCCAATCAAAATTTAGACTGACTCAAAGTCTAAAGTCTTTCAAGCGAGCCGTTAAAGAGAAAATTATTTCCACAAACACAGCCTCTGAAACCTGAAACCCATCACTCTTACCCCCCCCCCCTCTCCTTCCCCTTTTTTATATGCATATATCGATGGTTTAAAGCACAAAAGACACATGTCCATTATTTAGGTAAAATGAGTTAATATATGTACAAGATCGGTTGCAACGTCGTCTATGTCCTGTTTACATAATTACCAATAATACTTATATCATAATCGAAATAATTAACAAAAACCAGATGCCAAACATTCTTAATCTTTTTTTGTGCACAGATGTAACATGTCACATAAGATATTTGAGAATTTATTAATATCGACATAATTGATTCTTAAAAAGCACATGTCCACCAAGGACATCTTCTGAATTAATTTAAAATTAGTTAATTAATTTTGAATCTCAAACTTTCAAACCCTGTTTTCTCTAAACTGTCAAATGTGGACATGTGTCTTCTGTGCTTTAAACCATCGATATATTTATATCTGTTTTTTTCAATATCTTCCTTTTTTTGTAATCATTATTGTTTTTTACGCCTATATGTGTGTATGTATATTGTATATATACATAGTGTTTTATAAGTTTTTTCTTTTTTTTTCAATTGCTTTGAATTTTTATTTTTTTTCTAATGTTTTCATTTCGTTTTATATATGTACCTTTGGGTTAGTTGGAAGAGATCGCGCCTTTACGATAAACTTACTTTCTGTATATTGATTGTATCTAACTTGAATGTTTACCTTTTATGTAATTGTTTGTAATCAATGTACAGTAAAGAATAAATAAATAAATAAATAAGTAGATAAATCTAGAGTAAACTTATAAAACTACACCATTAGTTTCATAATAAGATTTCTCTTAGTCCAACATATCTGTACCGATTTTATCTCAATAGACTTGCTACAAATTTTGCCAGTGATTATACTAGTAAATTGGTCACATTTTAAGGATTAAGGACAGGTAAATCCATTTTATTAGGGAAAACTGTAATACACATTACAAGCGGCAAAAATAAATCAGTACAATTTATTTTTCACAATTCACGTCCGTAGTTACGTGAGTGATTGTTTTTTATTTCCAAAATAAATTTAAATAGAAACATAAATTAAAACGAATAATAATGATAATAAAAATAAAGTGACATAAATTCCTTGATAAATGTCTAATAATAATAATAGGTATGTCCCTCCATTCACCCACGCGTATAAAATATGGAAAATAATTACAATAAACAAGGTGCTTATCCTCGAATGAGCCGTTGAGGCACGTCAAGTGTTACCAATCTTCGTAGAAATATCTCGCTATGTTCGTACGTGTGTCTGTTAGTAATGATATATCCTTCATACCTTTATTTAGATTAGCCAAAAAACTCAATTTATCCTTTGTGTGAGAGAGTATAAATAAGTTGATTTGTAGCACATGTTATATGAAAGTTTAATTCCGGAATTCAGCGAATTTTTAACTAAATACGCGCCATTTTTTTTTTCATTAATTGATAGATAATTATACAACGACATGAATAATGATCTGTAAGTCAAAAAATGTCTCCCTTATGAATATAAATGAATATGAATGAAAATGAATATAAAAAAACAAAATTCTGGAAAAAACGTTTGTTTCATAAACAATCATGAAATGTTCCACGACAGCAATATCTCCTGAAAGTAACAAATATACGAATTGTCCTCTTCATGCCAATAAAATTTAAGCCATTTAGGATGGGTAGCATATTTCATCGCTGGATTGACGATGTAAAATGTTTTATACGTGATGTTTTATGACTACCTGTATTTTACAGACCATTTCAAGACATAGAAAAGAATAGAAAATCTATTCTTTGCCGGGAATATTTGCTTCTGAAGCTGGTGACAGTCTGATTATCTCTCAATGGCACCGGTAGGTGATTCCACGTAACCGGTCCAACAACACCAAAAGCCCTTTCATAGAAGTTAGACTTACCGGCTCTATTGGGCTCAGTAAGTCTATTCAAAGCCAGTTCCAAAGAGCAAAGATGGAGATATTATGTTTAAGATACGTATTGGCACCGGGTTTAAAAACTAGCGGTTTAATAAAATTCAAAGTGGTTATCTAATCTCCATCTCTCAGACCGCTAAACTATAGCTTCAGCATGTTATACTACAAAGGAGAAAGTTTGTCGTACAACTTTAGAATTTAAACTGATGAACGATTTGTCAGTGTTATCAAGCTTTAGTAGGGCTCGGTATTTAAAAATAATATTTATCGGAGTCAAGAATAATAACAATGTCAAAGCGTTAGTAATTTTGTGGAAAAAAAGTAACTTGAATATACAACGCGTTTGAAGCAAGGATGTGGGAAAGAGCTAGCGTCAAGAATCACGTGGCTCGACCACTTGGATCAAATTCTGAAGGGCAGTTGCGTATTAAATAAGGAGAATCGGTGACCCTTCATGAGGAATTTGTATTTGGAGACAGGGAAAGAAGGATGCCAATACGAAGTACTTGCGTAGGTCATTTTTATATCATTATTTTTATTCTTAGTCAATTTTCATATGAAATCACATAAGTATAAAATCGGATTTATTTCCATAGTCCAACGACAATAACATAGTCTGGAAAGACAGCATGCAACATTTAGAGTTGGTGTGGTTCCGAATCAAAGACAAATAAATAAAAAACCTTATTTGATTTTACGAACGAGTACTCTTACGATGTTTTAATTATCTCAATAATTTTTTGATTCTGCGACTGGTTTCGACACCTTAGTGTCATTATCGAGCAATTTGACAATTATGTGCAAATATTTTTACTACCTAAAATGAATATTATGTGTGGTAAGAGGATGATGGGGTAGGGGTGAATGCTATTTTTTTTAAAGATAAAGGTATCTGGGTTTTTGTTATAAACCCAAATATAACCTTATACACCTTTCACAGTAAGCTACTAAAAGCTTGTGTCATGAAAGGGGAGTTTGCCGGCACCTGGTATCGAATCACGGACCCCATGTTCACGAGGCTGAGATTCTACCTCCAGGCTACCGACGAACACATTTGAATGATTGGTTGATGATTGAGGAAGAATTATGAATTTTATGTACAGTTGGAGGGTGATTGCGAATACATTTGAATAATTAGTTGATGAATGATTGGTTAATATTGATAAAAAAAAAGCATTTATTTTACACTGGACGATCACGCAAATCAATCAAGCAATCAAAGTCAGATACACTTATTTTGTCATAACATGAAAATCCTTACATGTTAGAGTTATGTTTTCATGTAAATAAAAGAGCAGAAAACCATTAAACATACATAAAAGATAAAAATAACACAGAACAACGTGTAATCAAGATTATATCCTTGTTTTAATATTCACTGCCTGTGTTTATGTTTTGTATTTATAACAATTTTAATGTTCATGAAAAATTATACTTTATACATAATTATAAATTCTGTTAATCATTATATCACCCATTATAGATGCGGAACAAGATTTAAGTTTTTTTAACTGTTTAAATAAAAACTTTAATTACTTTTGACGTAAAAAAAAGGAAAACGAGCGGATGTGAGAGACAGCCTATTTTTTGAAGCACAAGCTTTCATAAGATGATGATTTTAGGCTTTCACGGTCAGCATCGCCTTTTATATATATAATGAGTTACAATCCATTGGATTGGTCTGCAACGAGTTTGGTTTTTCTTCTCTATTCGTCTCTATTCTCAGCCAGTCTTTTCAGCTCTACGTATGAGCCACAGTTCATGTCCCTCTTCAGTTGGTCCATATACGCGTCTCTCGGTCGGCCTCTGCCATTTGTCCCCTCGTTCTCACCCTCCGCGATGGCGATGAGTAGTCCCGGGTGCCTGATGTTGTGGCCAATCCAGTTAGCTCGTTGTTGGCCGATTCTCTTAAGAAGTTGCCTTTTTTCGCCTACCCTGGTTAATACTTGTTCGTTTTCGACGTGTTCCGACCAATGGATCCTAAGCATGCGTCTGTAGCACCACATTTCAAAGGCCGCCAACCGTCCGATTTCACTCTTGCTGATGGTCCATGTCTCACAACCATAAAGCAGAATGCTCCATACAAAGGCTTTAGTAAGGTTCTTCCTTACGCTTAAATCAATATTTGGGGATTCCAATATCTTCGATTTTTTGTTTAAGGCAATCCTTGCCTGGTTTATTCTGCTCACAATTTCCGATTTGGAGCGTCCATTCTGGTTTATTCTGCTGCCCAAGTACACGTAGTACAAGTACACGCCTTTTATAAGATGAGTAATATAATTTATTTGTGTTCTGCTGAGGAGCATGGAGGGTGAAGAAAAATTTATTCAAAATCACTTTATTTATATTTTCGGCATTAACTTAATTTATATGTCTATCTATATCTAATATAGGTATAATAGGAAGACGTGTGTGTTACACCATTTATAACTTAAGAATGGCTGAACCGATTTGAATGATCTCTCATTTGTTGGATTCTTCTCCGCCCCGAATAGCCGATAGGCTATTAAAATATCTTACAAATGCACGGGAAAAAATTACGAAGAAAACTACTTACATTTTTAATTTCTTAAAAAAAAAACAAAATGGACGACGATAATATTGCAACAATATCCCCATATACTATGTGTGGGGAGAGGGAAGTTAAACTATTTTACTTCTTTCGTGGCATGTGTATATTTTTTTGTAAAGATATTAAAAATATTAATCATTCATTGATTGTACGAAGTTCGCTGGGTCAGCTAGTAAGTAATAATTTCTAGAAATATTGATATTATTTTAGATTAACTACGTATCAATTATTATATTTATGAGCTTTTTCGCTACCGCGGTTTCGATGGAACGTCCACCATTAATTAACGAGCGATTATCTATTATTAAACTGTTTTTAGATAATCGCTCGTTAATGGTGGACGTTCCACCGAAACCGCGGTAGCGAAAAAGCTCATCAAATATAATAAGTAATAGATGAATTGAAAAAAAAAACACAGTATGTAGTTAACTTCCAAATGACTTTTATTAACTTCGCGTACTAGTATTAGGAGACTCTCGACTCCATCATCAGGCGATTAGTAAAAAGTATACTGTGTTTTTTTTTTCAATTTTATCTTGAAATGAACATCCAACAAGTACCTTCGGTCAATAACATCAAGAGTTTAATAAGTAATTCATAGTTAATCTAAAATAACATCAATTTGTTCAAAATCATTTAACATGTAGAAGTGTTTCAAAGATTAATATAACTTCAGTAAATACACGAGTTAATTTTCCATTACTACGTACACACTTATTTCTAATTATATTGACGTTATGTACATTGTATAAATTACATATTTATGAAACCTTATAATAAATACCCGTGCATGAAGATTAGAAGCGAAAATATTAAAATAATAATATTATAATAGAGTTGGGCACTAACCATTAACTGTTTAACGAATTAATTATTATTTATGTTCGGTTATAGCTGTTGAGTCGCTTCTCTGACATATTCTGTTTGTTCATTCGTCTGGCTCTTTCGTTGAATCAATTATTGCGAGCTCGCCCTCTGACTCACTCACTCATGACATACATAACTCATTTTAACTATCTGCACAGATTGACATACTTACTCATTTGTTGTTTATTTTTGTTATTGTCCAACAAGATAAGTTTATTGTTTCTCTGCCACAACACAACCTTATGGCAAGTCATATTCTTATGCATATTTTAATATCTTAAGTTTGCATATTTATGTAATTGTGAACAATATGTACTGTATAATATTATTATTTTAATAATTATTATTATTATTATTCTATAAAAAATGTAATTAACACTTTGATCATTCATACCATCATGTCATTTCCAACTAATGAGGCAGTCAGCTGACCAACTGCAAGTAACAAACATGCAAGTTGTCCTCCCCGTACCAATAAGGGTTAAGAAATTCAGATGGGTGGTATAACTCATAGCTGAATATGAAGATGTTTAATAGCTTAAACGTGATGTTGTACGAATACCTAATACTTACAGGACGCTCGAAAATTAACAAAAAAGAGTGGAAGACCTATTCTATGCAGAGGGGAATGCACGGGATATTGTGATTAACTTATTAATCAAATACATTATTTTTAACTGCTACGAAAACAAAACCGTTTAATAAAGTTCTTTATTTTGTTCTGAGGAGTCCCCAAACTGATTTTCCAAGAGCTAGTAAACAAGATAAATACTGTTTTTTTAGAAAAGCGTCCGACTTTATACAATTATTTTCGCACCTGGAATCAACTTAAATAGTTCAAAGTAACATAGTTTTAAAAAAATTGTGACTCAAAGATTAATAAAATCGACAATTTTATTAACGGATTAACGATTAATCGCGTTGAAATTTGTTTAACGGTATACATCTCTAATAATAATGAAGAGAAATGGGAATAGGAATCCTGTTACAGCAGCTAGTAGTTTGTTTGAAATATTTTAGGATCAAGAGAAAACGCTTTTTAGAAATTATTATGGAAGGTAAGATGTCTTGAAAGGTACATATATATATTTTAGTCGGTTAATATATGTATGAAGAAGAGGACCGAGGTACACAAGAATTTCTAAAACAGTGGTTAGGAAAATGAACAAAATGGAAATAACCATGATGGTCCTAAACCTTCTCAGAAGAGACGACTTCTTTTTCTTTTTTGCCCTCGCCTTTATCCCATTAACTTGGGGTCAGCTCTCCTAGTCCTCACCTTTTAAGTTTTCCGGTCCCCTGTATCCTCCGACCGCAACTATGCTTCCTTCAGGTCCCTGGCAATTGTGGACATCCAGGTGGTCACTGGTTTGCCTAATCTTCTGGGTCTTACTTCTACATCCATTGTTTTTTTCATCATATGAGGTAGTCGCAAAATGTGTCCGTACCATCTTAATCTGTTTTCGGTTATTTTTTCGCCGATGGGAGCGACATTGAAACTACCATGGATATAGACATTTCTCACCCTATCCAATATTATACGGCAATTAGAGAAAAAAAGAACACATATACATATATTTATTATTAAATAATTGGACAAATTATAAAGCATAAAATATTCAACAATCCATGGCATAATAATTTAAAGTGAAAACAACTGTTAGTCATAAATACTATGAAAATTGTTTGAAGTTGATATTGGACAAAACACTGTTGAATACGCTATCCTTTTTTGATTAACTAAGCGATGCGACGGCAGGTTTATAAGCTAGTGCTTATTACGAAGATTTAGTTTAATATGATTTAAGGTTCGTCTTGTTTTTGATAATAAAGTTTCAGCATTATTTCATGCTTCCGAACTCAATTTAAAATACATACATATTAATATTATCCTCTAGTTTTTGATACACAATAAATATACCATACACTAGAAAATAGTATACTCGGCAAAAATATATTTTAATCTTGAAAATGGGGAAAAACTGAACACTATGTCAGTTACATTTTTAAAGATATTTTTGACGTTTTTTGAAATTATACTCGTATCTTTCGATAATAAGGTAATTAATGCCCTCAGTACGAACGCTCATATATTGACATTTTGGTTTTGCTTATCAAATCTGTTTATAAAATTTGTCAGATCTATATGCTGTACGAGCTCTGCTGAAATTTGAGAGAATCAATTATGTTTTACTGTATAAATATACAATAAATTATTGTTATAAATTATTGTTAAATGTATAATTATTGTTAAATGTATGAGCTCTGCTGAAATTTGAGAGAATCAATTATGTTTTACTGTATAAATATACAATAAATTATAAATAGATTATTGTTAAATGTATAATTATTGTTAAATGTATGAGCTCTGCTGAAATTTGAGAGAATCAATTATGTTTTACTGTATAAATATACAATAAATTATTGTTATAAATTAAAATAAATTATTGTTAAATGTATAATTATTGTTAAATGTATGAGCTCTGCTGAAATTTGAGAGAATCAATTATGTTTTACTGTATAAATATACAATAAATTATAAATAGATTATTGTTAAATGTATAATTATTGTTAAATGTATGAGCTCTGCTGAAATTTGAGAGAATCAATTATGTTTTACTGTATAAATATACAATAAATTATTGTTATAAATTAAAATAAATTATTGTTAAATGTATATTTATCAACACCAAAAATATTTGAATTTGAATTAGTATGGACAATTTGAAAAGCTTCGTCTACTCATAAATAACCTTAAGGGTACTTTTTTGTTTCAAGTTGATTAAATTGGATCCCTGACAGATTTTAGATCTCATCAGCCACAGTTTATTATTAACAATTCCATATTGGTTTGTCCGCCAAAAGTTTCTTCACCCATGATAGTTACCATACCATCACGGCATATCCCACAAGTGGGGTAGCCAGCAGACCAGCTGCATATAAAACATGCAAGCTGTCTTCTCCGTGCCAACATAAAATCAAGACATTCAGGATGGGTGGCAAACCTCATCGCCGAATTTAAGATGTAAAATGTCTTATTTTTTCGAACACCTGCCTTTTACAGGACACTCGAAAACTTATGGAGAAGAGTGGGAGACCAATTCTATACCGGGTGCTCCACGGGATACATGATAGTTATAGTTTTTTATTATTATTTTTTCATTTCCAAGATTCGTTAAACACGATATAAAGTAAATTAATAAAAAATAAGCTCGCCATGTATAAAGATATATTCAAAACCACAAGCTCGCTAAAACAGTGATAGCATTATTACATAGCAAATGAAATAAGTGAAGTTTCTTCCTGATCACAATAAAAACATTTGGAGTTAGATGTGGAGCTTTCAATCAACTTATTTCCACCCTCATGAAAAGCATAATAGCATCAACTATAACAGATATTCATAATATTCGTATTACTCTCTCTCCCCTCCTTCTTCAAGTTGTTTCCTTTCAAACGCTTATCTTCAGTAACAAACTTCTGCATAGATTAATCAGAACCACAAATGGTAGACAGAAACAAAGTTTCTTACCACCACTCACTACATATACATATTATCTTTCCAACAGAATAAAAGAAAAAAGAAAATTGCTAATAATAAGGATGTTTTTATATCGTGATGTGGTTGTATGCATATATCGCGAATGAGTTTCGGACAAATCGGCGATCTAGAATTCTGCATTCACACGGTTCAAAAAGAATAAACGCTTTTCTCTAAAATATCTATGTATAAATAAAGTTGATCTGTCTTATTGATAAATGTACAAAATATTAATGTAATAATGTATTGTTTGGTTTCTTATATGTGTATTTATATTTGAAATAGACTATAGGAAAAGTCTCAATTAGATCATTTTCAATTAATTATTCTAAAAGGAATGCTCGGGGTCCACCCTTTCATTTTTAGAGGAACGCTCAGGAGAGACTTAATGTAAAAACAGTCGAAATTATAAATACATGTCGGATTATCACTGATTCTCAGAAATATAACACTTGTATTTTAGCTAACGAACTTAAAGCAGTTTTTCTTCCACGTGTACTGTACTACGATCAAGCCGTATCAATATCTGACTAATAAGAAGGGTACACGGCAAAAACAAGCTCATTGATTTTTTTCGTTTTCGTGATTTAAATGCAGTTTTGTTCCCCTCAAAGAGCTCTTTAGAATGGTAAAAGTAAAATGTAAAAAAACTGGCCCATTTCTTTGTAATTCACACTGAAATGATGAAAAAAATTATGAAATATATGGTGTTACAAACATTATATTTGCTCTCCTGTAAAATGATAATTTGTCAATGAGCCTGTTTTTGCCGTGTACCCTTCTTACTGTTGCATTTTCAGTTGTTTGTGAAGGCCCTGAACTTAAAACTATCTTTAAGACTGCAGCTATAACAATGTTATGTTGTTTGTTAAGTATAGCTTCTGATTTCATTGTTCTACACAGCACGAAGTAGGCCTTTACTGTCAGAGATAAGAGAATTTAGTGAGAAATAAACAAAGTGGTTCCCCTCCTTGACTCGGCAAAGGGACTGAATGATGATTTCTGATTCAACTTCTCAAATAATTCATTTCTGTCAAATAATTTTGTACGCTTTTTGAGCTACGTTATAAATAAATGTAAAATTTGTTTTTGAAATAATCAAATTATCAAACTGATAATATCATTTATTTTATGATTTCAAAAACAAAATTATTTTTTATGTTCAAACTTTTTTTATGTTTAAACTATGAATGCCTTCGTTAGCCGTCCCAAGGAGGGTAACGAAGGCATTCATTCGAATATTTCTTTGGAAAATGTTCCGAATTGTCACCGAATGATTGAGGATTGATGATTGACGTTTTCATGCCTGCGTGGACGCTGCTTATGGTGAACTTATCCAAGAATGTATTTTTTTCTGTTCGAGTGTCCCGCATAAGGTAAATAAAACAACACGTACCTACATCAGAAGTTTCAAATCTTGCATCGAGCAATATTTTTACAGTAGAAACGGAAATTTATAATCATTCATTGCACGTTGTTTGTCTCCTGCTGCCCCCCTAGACAAACATGCACTTGCGATCGACTACAAACGAATTTTCGACTATAACCGCAACAATAACGCATAATTATACGGTACATGTATGTAGATTGTCGAAAAGTTCGCCAGTAGTCGATCGCTAAGTACGGTTTGTTTACGGCCTCAGAGGCCTCCTGGTTACTTTATTTGTGGTAGATGATCAAACATCCTAATAAAACAAGATGTACTTTATTATTGAATTGCAATACTTGGTGGTACTATTATTCGATTAAACTAGAAAAAAATGGTAAATGGATTTAAAAAACAACAAAACCAATTTGCTTTCAGAATAATATTACTAAATACTAGCTTTTAATCGAGCTTTACATACATAAAATAATTATGGAAATACCAAGTTAAACTTCATTTCTAACTGAGAATATCCATACCGCCTCAACATTTCACACAAATAGAGAAATAGATTTTGAAATAATAATTTAAATAAGAAAACATCATGATACAAGTACTTGTGACAGTTATAAATGTTAATAAATGCATACTTATTTGGATGCCATCTTTATAATATTGTCAATAGATAATGGTAGCAAAAGGAAACAAAATTTAATAAAAAAATAATAAAAATGTTCTTTTGGGGGTTGCTTTGTCATATTTAAGGATTGCTTTCGCATATTTTGTGTCCTTCATGTTAATAAACAAGCTGTATAGAATCAGAATCACCCTTAACGGAAGATTTTTTATAGAGAAGACAAAGATTTTTCTGATACTCCATTGATCAAAGTGGCTAAAGAGACGTGTAAGAGTACTAGTTTTGTATTATTATATTGGTTTTACTTCTAAAATTTTAAACCACATCAAATGATTACTTATTTGAAAAGGTAAATTTAATTGATTACACAACTTTGTTACTAGTTCTATTATATAGCAGAATTATTACCCTCTTGGTTGGATAGTAAAATTCACATGCTTCTTCTGATTTTTATATGGAATAAATTTAAAGAAGGGTATATAAATAAACATATTTAAAATCAACTTCAAATGGTTATGGGGGGATTATATAAGCACTTTATTTTATGCTGTCTGGCATAAGCGAAATTCTTTCAACGGAAAACTCATCGAAATAACTATTGTTTCTCGCGTCAAGTACGGACGCTCGCTCTTCAACAATTTAAAATCGAGACGAGATGAAAAATTGAATTAAAAAAAACACACTTACAAAATGGCGTAACTCGCAAAGTCAACATGGGGAACGAATAATAAGAAGAGTCAATCTAAAAGTCAATTTTACGGCTGTACAAATATCTAATCAGGTCTTTTCAAAGTGAAATATTTAAATTGTACGAAAAGATTCTGTAATCTGACCGACTCATTCTTTGTGAGATGTTATGGCAGTCTGTTGATATTTAAATTTAGAAATAATGCCAAGTAATTTAAGTACTATTATATAAAAAATTAAATTTTGATCTATATTTTTAGTCCTCTGTTGATTTTTTCGTATCCTTAATAAGATTTTTTATATTTTTGTACGTAGTTAATTCTCGAGAGCTTTTGGGAAAGTCGTATAATCTATTATCCCTTTTCCCTGTTTGACGCTTCTGTCTTACTTATAATTATAATATTAACTTTTTGAGATATTTAGTTTAATTTTTTTTAATTATTTATTTATAAATTTATATATCGATAGTTTAAAGCACAAAAGACACATGTCCACTATTTAGGTAAAATGAGTTAATATATGTACAAGATCGGTTGCAATGTCGTCTATGTCCTGATTACATAATTACCAATAATACTTATATCATTATCGAAATATTTAACAAAAATCAGATGCCAAACATTTTTAAATTATCATTTTTTTGTGCACATATGTAACATGTCACATAAGATATTTGAGAATGTATTAACATCGACATAATTGATTCTTAAAAAGCACATGTCCACCAAGGACATCTTCTGAATTAATTAAAAATTAGTTAATTAATTTTTAATCTCAAACTTTCAAACCCTGTTTTCTCTAAACTGTCAAATGTGGACATGTGTCTTCTGTGTTTTTAACCATCGATATACAATATCACAAGATAAGCTCGATACATGTGCATTGATTTGCGTTTGTATTCCTATCACTATGTAAAATAATATAAGAAAACGTATATTCAATAAAAGTAAATAAATAAATATTGATAAGGAGCCTTATAAAACTTCATACTTTAGTCACATAATGAGAGTAAAAAAATATGCCATCCTACAAATGGTCATAGAAGGGAAGATTGAGGGTCGTGAAGGGGTTGGAAGAAAACGGCTTTCCCGGTTTCAGAATATTCATGAATGGACCGGGATGAGAGTTGTAGAGGAGCTGTTTCGTGCTGCCCAGAACAGACAAGATTTCTTCCAGGTGATCTTCAATGTCAGGGGAATCCGACAAGTCACGTAAAGAAGATGAAAAAGAAGACTAATAATTTATTGAGTGTTAATTATAGTGAATTCATAGAAAATTCTATTCTAATGAAAAAAGCTTCCCTCTATAATCAATACTATTGCGATTTGTTATCACTAGAAATGGAAGACCATTAACCCCATTCTATACAAAGTTTTATAAAAACTTTGTCTTTATTATCATAAGAATGGATTAAAAAACTGACTAAAGTTTGTAAATTGGCTTTTAATTCTCTTTCTACACGACATAAAAAGGGAAAACATCCAAGTAGTTCCTAAAATGAGTATTAGTACCTTTTTCCCCTTTTGTCCTAAAATCCAGTTTTCAGCCGATTTCAAGAAGTCCTCATACTGAAGCATTCTTTTAGAATTATTATTATTTCTACATTGTCGTATCGACATTTTCCCGTTCTAAGCCCTTCAGCGAGATTTTCAAGACACAGTCAAGTATTTCAAGTTTTTTTCAGTGGCTTCATTATTTGCGAACAATGAGAATATCTTTGATTCATTTTCAGTCAATCTTTTAGCGAAAATATTATTTATTTCATAAAAGTTAATTAACTCGGAATAGAGTAGGTACGTTATATTATATTTCTATATTTCCAAGTAGATATGTTACGCGCAAGCGAAAGAAATACCTATATTAGTATTCGATACATTTTCAAGTACTAATCATGAGTATTTTATGTAGATATCGATACTTTCGATTCGGTACCATGGAAATAGCATTATCGTATTACATATTTGATTCCTTATAAATGTTATTAGGTACTTATTTACGTTATTATCTGTAATATTACAATTGATTATTGGGAAGAAATTGATACTTTTACAACAAGTACCTACCTAGTACCTAAACAATTTTTTTGATTATATTCCATTAAAGTTCCGTGCCCGCCCGTCAGAGAATTACTCTCCAACTCCGTTAGTTTTCGAATGTCCTGTAAAAATGTCCAAAAAATACGACACCTTAAATTTAGTGATGAGGTCTTAAATTTCATATAGAAGTCATTAAAGACCACTGTATAGTTTTCAAACAGAATAAGACCAAAGTCGTCTATCGACAGCATCCCCTTTATTTGTCGTTTCTAAGATTTAAGATAATAAATCATCTAGAGTAACTAAAAAGTTACCCTTCATGATTACACAGATGCGGGTTAAGGTAAAATAGTATGGCAGTAGGGTAAAATACTATAGTAATATCCTTAAGAAAAATTATACCTTCATACCGTATCTAATTCAATAACTAGAGTACTCTCTGCTCCTTATTGGGACATCTTTTCAATGATTATTAACCCAAAAGAGCATTGTTCTTTCGTTTGCTTAAGCACCGTTCCTATGACAATAACAACCATCAGAGCATCAGAAATGTGGTGAGAGGAGTGAACTCGATCGTCGTAGAATCACCTTGAATTAACGGGGTTGGTTCCTACCTTGCAAGTACTGCCAAAAAGAGCGTTAGGAAGCGAAAATAGACGAAGTACAATAACTGCTATTTTCAATGAATACCAGGTATCTGTTACAAGTATTGAAAACGAAATTTTTGCAGCACTTAATCATCTCTATTAAAAGGGTATTAGCGAGTACTGTGTACCAAAATCTCTCGTAATGGAACTGAGAAATCTTCTCGTTGTCTAATGATCGTTAACAAAGGCTTAAGAGCTTCAGCGAGCATTCTGAAATATATATAATAATAATACTATTATATAATATAGCTTGTTGTATTTTCATTATAACTAATCTAGTAAGAATGGTTATGAAATATCTTGGTTCAGCAAAAAGTAATTCTTCCCATTCTGTATTTATTATTTATTTATGTCACGGAGAGGATGACCTGCAAGTTAATTATATGAAGTAAGTCTATTAGCTATCCCACTTGTGGGAGATGCCGTGATGGTACATACATTAATATCTATATATATAAAAGAAAGTCGTGTTAGTTACACCATTTATAACTCTCAAGAATGGCTGTACCGAATTGAATGATCTCTGATTTGTTGGATTCTTCACTGAGAAAAATACTAACGAAATTTCACAACGAATCATTGGTACGTACTATCAGATTAGGACCAGAGATAGTACAAACGATTCATTAGTACGAATCTATAATATTTACTTTTTGCAAACAAATTGTTGGTAAATTTACCAACGACTTGTTTGCGATAGGTTAATATTATAGATTCGTACTAATGAATCGTTTGTACTATCTCTGGTTCAAATCTGATTATACGTAGGTACCAATGATTCGTTGTGAGTATTTTTCTCAGTGTTCTCCGCCCCGAATAGCCGATAGGCTACTAAAATATCTTACAAATTCACGGGGAAAAAATTACAAAGAAAATTATTTACGACATACATTTTTAATTTCTTAAAAAAAATATATGGAGGATGATAATATTGCAACAATATTCCCTCATTTTGTGTGTGGGGAGAGGAAAGTGTAGCTATTTTACTTCTTTCGTGGCATGTGTACAATGATATAGATAGAAGTAAATGTACATTTTCTTTTACCTAAATATTGACATTTATTGATTGTTAGGCGGTACGAAGTTCGCTGGGTCAGCTAGTTAAACATAAATGATGATTTAAGAACACCTTCCTTTTACGGGACATTTGAAACCTTCCGGGGAAAAGAGAAAAGTGCAGGCAAATTAAAAATGGAAGAATATAATCTATATACCTACTCGTATATTTACAAACTTACCAGTATATATTTTCATTGCATTAATTTCACAATACATTATTTTATTTTCAAGGCGATTTATTAATAATTGAACCATTTTTGTGAAGTTTAATTAATTTTTAATGAAAAGATAACATATTATGTGAAAATGAAAATTGAATAATCATTTTATTTTTTCATTTATACTTAACCATATTATGTTACTGTCAATGTTCGTCACTGGAAAATGTTGAAAAAGCCCCAGTGATTATAGTGAATATCGGTAACAGCAAATAAATTTCTTATTTTTTTATACCCTATGACATGACAAAAAAAAACAACTACTACTACTTCACCATCACGACATATCCCACAAGTGAGGTAGCCAGCAGAGCAGCTGCATGCAATAAACATACAAGCCGTTTTCTCCGTGCCAACAAAAAATTAAGACCTTCAGGATGGGTGGCAAATCTCATGCTTATGGCTCTGTAAAGCTTTTATTGGGGGGGGACCTACATAAATAAGAAATTAACCGTTGAATTAAAAGAAGGGTCAGAATACCAAATGCATTTCAAAAATTGCTTTTGTAAATATTATATATTCTTTAAGTACCCACATGGTAGAATTTGGTAAGATTAAAATGCCCTCCATACGAACTCTGATTCCTCAAGCACGTTTAAGTAAATATGTTATTTATTTATTTATTTTATTTTTCACTGTAAAATGTTTCATAATACGATTAAGATTTTTGCTGTATAAAATTTTGATGAATTTAGGATATAAAATGTATTTATTTTTCAAAAACCTATCTTCCACAGAACACTCAATACAATAACATGTGCATGAAATAAATAAACAACAAGACACAATATGCAACCCTGGTTCAGAAACATGGATTAAATGATATAACAACCGTTAACCTGTCTTAAATGACATCTTTCATACAAACTGATATTAAGTGTTGTGCTAATTTTATGGCATTTTAAAAATTCATAAATTACATTTAGATATATTAATATTCATATTGATGAAGTATGATTTAAATTTTACGTACAATATTAAGTAGGCGCACCAAATGAAAAATTATTCATGTACAAATAACTCAATGTGTCACATAATTCAATGGTTAAATACATTTATTTAATTAATTAAACTAATTTATTCATTAATTTAACTTGACAACATTCAACGCAAAATTTAATGGAAAACCTTGTTTCAACCTATAACCCTGAAAAGATTGTTGGAGGTGCACAAAGAACGAGAGGTTTATTATTTTTTCAGTGTGTTTCCAAAAAGCAAGTTTAAATTATAAATTGTATAATTTTTTTTTTCTCTCGACGTAACTAAATTGTCCAGAGAACAATAAATGTTTACTTTGGCAACTTATAGTAAAATACCAATAATAAAACAAGACGTAGAATTCCTAATACTTTAATATTATTTGCACTACCTTAACACATAATACCTATATATGTAGGTACCTCTACTAGCTATAAATCGACACCAAATCTTCATATAAATATTCCAATTTGTTTATCTATATATCTTTCTGAACAAAACAGACTACGAATAGGGCATGGCAGATGTGAAGACCATATTTATTATGTCCTCGAGTCCTGAATATGAATGCAACTCACTTTGTCAGATAGTAATCCATATTTACTCATTGCACATCGCACAGATCAAAAGCTGTAACGATGTGCAAAGTAAATTTAAAGAGAATATAGTAATATTGTGGGGGTAGTCTTTGTATGGTTTTGATTGGGGGGACATAGATTAGGTGACTATCGTTGTAGCCAACTGGCTGAAAAATTTGCCGTTGAATAAATAGGGCCAGAATGCCAAATGCACAAACAAAATTGCCTTTGTAAATATTATATCTTCTTATTCTCTAAGAACCCAGATGGCAGCATTTGGTAAGATTAAATTATTCTCCGTACGAACTCCGAATCCTCAAGCAGTTTAAGGGAAATATTTCATGTATTTAGTTATTTCATTTTTTACTTTAAAATGTTTATAATATGGAAGAAGCTTCTTGTTGTATAAAATTTTGATAAAAATGACAGTTGATATTATAAACTTCAATTAGGTAAGTCCGCATATTATTTTTCATTATTAAGTCGCATCTGTAAGTGATCTGATTATCCGATTAGACAAAGTATAGTATACTCTGGATCATACAAAGAGAATACTCTGATTATACTAAGAGTATACTCTAATTATATGTACAAAAAAAAGACTTCATAGATGGCTGGTGTGGGGCAAAGGTAACGCTTTTGCTTTTAAGTCACAAGGTCCAGGGTTTGATCACCGGCAAGAGCGAAACGAAAAAAGATCTTTTTCAAATTGTTCTGGGTCTAGGTATTACATTGTGTATATGTGCTTAGTGCCTTGTATATAATATGTGTATCGTCGTGTTAGTACCACAATACAGGATTCATATCGTAGTTTGAGACTAGCTCGATCTGATCTGTGTAAATTGTCTATTCATATTATGTTTTATAAATTGACAGAAGGGTTGACATTGTCAAAATATTAATCAAAGATTTTTAGAAGTTTTAATAAAAAAGAAAACATCACATTAGATCGTAGCTAAGGACTTTAAATTTAGTTGTGATTGATTTTTTAACAAACTTGTAAATTGGGGTTGAAAATCTAGTACGAATCTGAAATACAAAATCTATCTAGAAAATAAACTTCTAGATAGGTAGATAGATAGTCGAGCCTAAATTGAATTTGAACAATAACAAACAACAAACCTTGGAAAACGACGAGAGAAGAGAATATTGGGATTTTTTTTATTTATTTATTTAATTTTCCAAGAGATGTGTTGGACAAATTTATCATTTATTTTATATTTTAGTATATATTCGTTTTATACTTAAATATGTTATAAAATTAAATAGTCGATAGTTGGAACACGTTGTTATAAAATATTTAATAATGATAGTTCATGGCTAAAATTCATGAGTAATTTTAATTCAGGTTAACATTGCAATAATACAAGAAAAATCACAGAAAAAGGCTGTAATTTTCGACTAATGTCCGTTTCAATTCATAGTTGGATAAAGGCCTATTCATAAGAATGTCACTTATTTCCATTCTCCGCCAACGACATCAATTCGGATCCTTTATTTTCCTTATGTCGTCACTTCATTCTTCGGCTGCTTATCTCACATTTGTTTTCCTTGCCAATCTTCGATACCATATTATAATATAGGTAAAACATTACCATTGAGACATTTCCCACCTTCAATTTAACAGTGATGAGGAATATTGCCACCTATTTTGCATGTCAATTTTTTTATGGTACAGAGAATGCATCTGTATATACGTTTATTATATGCAGTAAGTTAACTGGTTTCCCCACTTGTGTAAAATTCCATTTCACCACGGCATATCCCACGAGTGAGGTAGCCTGTACATTGACCTAAAATTTCTTTTTTTATGATTTCAGAGTGAACAAGCACTACGTCTTGAAATATTCATCTGTTTGTAGAAACTCGAAGGCTAAGAAAAATGTATTTAGTTTTAAAATTTCCAAATATCTAGTCTTCATCCTTTGTATTAGTCTTAGCAAACAACTAGTACGTAGATAATACGTAACTGTAAGATAATTATAAGTCATATTGTAAAATAAAGAGTCGGTGGACATTAACGGTTGTATTTAATTTCAGGAAGGGTTTTGTCAGGGGGAGTCCTTCAGGCGATCCTTAGAAAGAAATTGCTTGAAGAGTATGAATGACATAGGAACTGACATTCCTGTAACATTCATGGGTGAGGGAGGGTGCAACCCTTAATGTGAGTGAGGTAGCCAGCAGACCAGTCGCATGGAAACTATCCTTTCGTGCCAAAAAAAAAATTAGGACATTCAGGATGGGTAGAAAATCACATTGCTGGATTTCAGATGTAAAATGTCTATATTTTTTTAACTCCTGCCTTTGACACACCTTATAAATTTTAGATAATCGCTCGTTAATAGTGGACGCTCCATCGAAACCACGGTAGCAAAAAAGCTCACAAAATATAATAGGTAATTAAAACATAGTTATCTAAAATCATATCAATATGTCTAGAAATTATTATGTAATTAAGGCCAAAAATATAAACAAAGTGATAAAAATATACCTTTATATAGGGTGTCTCAAAATTAACGCAAGATTTGAATTTGCCGCCATTTTCACAGTAAGTTGTTGGTAACCCTGAAAAAAGAGCTGTTTGACAGCTGAGAGTTTAAGGTTAGTAAAAATGGAAGCCAAATGACAATGAACAGCGAAGAGAGTTCGTAGAATGGATTATAAATCATCAACAAGTAGATGCTGATTTTTCGAGTAAAATAATCCTAAGCGATGACGTACATTTTGACCTCGATGGCTTTGTTAATCGCCAAAATTGCCGTATTTGTGGTTCCAGAACCCACGTGTGATTGACGAACAACAAATGCACCAACAATGTGTCACTGTTTGGTGCGGATTTTGGGCAGGAGACATCATTGGACCATACTTTTTTGAAAATGAGGCTGGTCAAGCAGCAACTGTTACTGGTGATATCGCGACATGATAAAACTGGTTTTTCTGCCGAAGTTGGATGCCATTGATGTGGTCAATATGTGGTTTTAACAAGACGGTGCCACATGCCATACAGCCAATAAAACCATTCAATTACTGCATGAGACGTTTCCTGGTCGTGCACTCTCTCGTTTCGGTGATCAGAATTGCCCCCCTAGATCATGTGATTTAACACCATTAGATTTCTTCTTAAGGGGTTATTTGAAGTCAAAGGTCTTTGTCAACAAGCCCACAACCACACGTGCATTACAAGAGGAAATTAAACGCTGCATCAACGAAATTCAGCTACAATTATGCAGAAAGCTCATGAAAAATTTCTACGAAAGGGTGATATGTGCCAGCAAAGCCTTGGAGGCCATTTGCCCGATGTGTTATTCCATAAGTAACCCTATCCTATGCACTTCATGATTCAATAAAAAAATAAAAATCTTAAGGCTAAAAACTCTCTTTTATACTTAATTCAAATCTTGCGTTAATTATGAGACACCCTATATTAAATTTTCATGTACAAGCGGAACAGAATAACATAATACATTATTAAAACATTTTCCAACCAAAGACATTTTTGCCAAGAGAACAAATTAAAATGACAACATTTACATTAACATAAGACATTTCCCTCATTTTCTGTGTGTTTGTGTTTGCAAAACATTTCAACATGTGTGTTTTATAATCAGTACCTTGTTATTACCGAAATTTCGTCTATTTTTGTATCTTAAATGTGCACAGAGTATTAATTAGAGATGCTAGGGCGATAAAACAGTGTATATACCTATACTATTTAAGAAATTATTTAAGCCGCAATTTTCCTTACACCTAGTGTTGCGGAATTCTCAAGAAATAATTTTTCGAGAAATTTACCGAGAAATTAAAATGATTAATCTAAAGTGGTTCAAAATATGATTAAGATCTACAATTCTAGTGAGTAAAATCCAGTATCCGACACCCAATTGTTTCAAAAATTCATAACATAAAAGGGTTTTATTCTTTGTCGGAGAAACTATGAAGTCAAGTTTTTCTGTTAACATCTGAAAATCTTCATGAAATTAAATCATCCAAAATATACTTAACTTTTTTGAGAAAATAATTTTAATTAATATCACCATATAGTGGATAGAGTAAAAATTTGATTCTATTTCATTAATTTCTTAACATTAAGAGTCTGTATTATAAAATCTTTGAATTTTGCCATTGCTTGAAGAAGAGATGAAAAGAATAATATGAGAAAACTCCATCAATATTAATGTGAAAAACTTTTTCAGAGAGCTTGCAAATAAAAATAGCAGATCATAAAGAAATCTCTTTACTCAAGGGATGACGAGAGGGGGTTTATTTACTAGGTGGCAACTAGAATAATTGTAAATGATTATTTTGAGGGGTTGAAAAAGCTAATGCGCTCTTCTGTGATTAACTATATCATTAGTCACTCGCCGCTGCTGAACCTCTTTCTAAGGCTTAGTTTAAGGCTTATAGAGAAAAAAATATTCATGCCGAGTCTGCTTAAAAAAGGAAGTATTATTTATACTGCAATTAGGGTGTAGTTAAAAAAAACAGTATTTTTTTGTAATTTCGCACTTGCGTTCTTGCTGTTTAGTTCAAAATATCCGATTTTCTAAGAAAATTGTATCCTTTAACAATTTTTAAACGTCACTTAAATAGTAAAACAAATCTCTCACTATAATAAATTTCTGTTAGTTTTCCAATGTTTTTATTCATTCTTTACAGTACATTGATCACAGATTCTTTATTCATCAATTGCTTACAAAAAAAATACTCAACAATCTACCTCACTAGGCGTAGCCTGTACTAAAGTAGTATTATCATAAATTTTCATTCATCAATATAGTAATAGAAGTAGAACAATAAAAATAAATATACAAAAAGAATATCAGACACAATCCAATTAATTAAATTTCCCTTGTTAAATACATACATCTTCCCATGACCATAAACACATTCGCACATACACATACACCCACATACACAAAACAACACCACCACAAAATAATATCTTATTTTTTACTGTCACGGATAGGATGACTCGTATATTTATAACATGCAACGAATCTAATGGGTACTTCACATGATGATATAGATAGCAGTGGCGTGTTTTCCACAAGCACAAAAAAAACACTGCATGTCTACAATGGCGTAGGTACTTTTCATGTAAAATTCCTATACGATAATTAAAATAATTGGGTATTCTTAAATTCTTTATATTACATTTTGTTTGATGTTATTGGCACAAACAATGTGGTAATCACGAAACATTTTTAAAATATTCAATAATAGTTACAATGTACTACACCACATAATTTTATGTGGTGTAGTACATAGTAACTACATATAACTAAATATTTTTTAAATCTTCATATTACCATGAAAATCAGGCGATTGGGGGTAGAATTTTGAAAAGGCTGGTGTTTTCTTAAAAAAATATTCTTATAAATAATTTTGAAATAATAAAAAAAATTCATTAACGAACGCATGGCCAGTACAAAAATGCTAGTCCTGCCACTGATAGATTAGATAGGTATTGTTTGTAATGAACGCGCCAATTTCAAAAATGAAAAAGAAAAAATGGTTTTATAGCAATTTGTAAATGTAATATAAAAACAATAAACATAATAAAAGGTACCTATATAAAATATTTGAAAATAAAGCAAAATGATTAGGTATTCTATTATGTTATTATATGTTAGGAAATAATAAACTGAAATACAACACGATCTGTTTATGATATGTGACATTATGCAGGGAAAACAATCATGTTACAAAAATTGAATTCGTGACACAAGTCAGGCGGAATAAAATCAATAATAGCCTTTGTCTTGGACCAGTGGTTCTTAACCTTTTTGGGGGTACCGAACCCCACCAGTTAGGTACATATGCATTCACCGAACCCCTCCTAATTTGAAAAATAAAATTAGATTTTTATAAATTCAAAACATGGTACCTATATATTTATATATAGGTATTCAATATTAATGTGTATCTTCTCCTAATTTTAATCGAGTTTTGAGTTAAATTTTATATCTACAAATCGACAACTTCATAAATTGTTATATTAGATTCTGTGCTACATTTACCGCTTCTATCAGTTCTAAAATCCAAACACATGTGTCCTGAACAACCGTTTCTGAGAATTACGGTCTAGTGTATACCTAATGTCCTGCAATGTATAACAGAGACAGCAACACAACATCGCTACCCACAACACATAGAGGGTGAAAGCTACAACATAACTATAATGTGAGTATCAATGTACACATGCAAAACACAAAGATATTAACATTCAAGAGCAGACTGAAGACATTGCTCGTCCATCAGAGCTTCCTGCGCCCTTGTGATGGATTCTCCATTAAACGGCGCTGAAGAAATTATCCATCATCATCATCATCATCATATGTAGGTGTACAAAATGAAAAAAAAATAAAAAACAAAGATCAAAACATTAAATTTTAATGGTTAAATCAAAACATGATTTTCAAACTTGTGATGGCGGTTTGAAGGAATTATCGGAGTATTTTTTTTTCCAACTCGCAAAACTATCTTGCCTTTAAAATGATTTTCACCGAACCCCCAAGACTGACTCACCGAACCCCTGGGGTTCGATCGAACCCAGGGGTAGAACCACTGTCTTGGACAGACTGATATAATATGAACTACTTGTAAAGATAATATACTTGTACTGTGTAAATTCAGAACAGCTCTATTCTTCTTTTTCGTCTTCTTTAAGGCAAAGCACCCGAATACGGTTGAATTATGAAATAGTTGTTATTTTATCGTACTCAATATTGTCTACCGACGGTATTTGATGGAAATTCATGTTAAATGGATAAATTAATTTAAAAAAAAACTATGGTTTTGTACTCCGGGACTTTAATATTAGCGAGACAGCTTCTAGGAACTTCTGTTTTAATCATTACTTCACACTAGCCGAGAAAACTAGAGAGCAGGAGCTCCTCAAAGCAATATCAAAAGTCTGTTAGCCGACATCATATTCTGTGGGAAGTGTTAACGGCAAAAGAAAATAAGAAAAAAATATTTGATTCGTTTATGTACCTACGTTTATCTTCAAAGATATCCTGTCCTAATCCATATGAGATATGAAAAATGAGATGCTCTGCTTCTATGGTTCGCATTAAATGTTACTCGATTGGTGACCCTTATGTGGTGTTCTCACTTTGGCGAATATCGCCAGGGCACCAAAATATCGCCAGCCATTTGAACCGTGTGAACAAAATGACAGCTAGTCTGAAACGATAAAAACCAGTAGAAACGATACCGTCTCGAGTTGACCACCTTCCAACTTTGTGCGCGGCGTTCGTATCTATGGTAAAAACTTTATAACCTATAAATTTTATAATGTTTCCCGTTTCGTGACAGCTGTTATCTTTGTTGTTGGTTGTGGCGTTTGTTTCCCTAATTAAAAGGCGCCTTATAAACTCTACTATAACATTTTCGACTAAAGATAAACACTTCGCGATCTCCATCTCGACGACCGCCATTTTGAAAACAGTGTCAAAATCAAAGCGCATCTGACAGATCGTTTCTATATCGGTGGACTGTGTGAACAGGTGTGACGATCAATGGATGTCCGGCGAATTTTGTTTTTTCGCCTGGTGATATATTTTGAAATTCGCCAAATGTGAACACCCCATTATATTGTGACAGTGAGAATGGCGTTGAGACACTGTTTACACTTCTTCAGCCCTTCAGGCTACCCACTCATAATATAACACCTCCCGTGTGGACAAACTTGCTAATGTAGAAATTAGAATGAGATTAATTGAATCTGGGTGGTTGGTTAGTCCTTCAATGTTCTTCACTTCTTCCGATCAGATTTTTCTCAATATTGTATCGTGTAAAATGGTTCTCCAATTTAAATGTCTGATTGATTATGTCATAAATATAGGTGAATATGTTTTATTGAATGATCACGTTTTGTACAGGTTTATTAGTTGTACCTAACTATAATAGAGATAGTTAGTAGTATACTTATACATATGTAGATAGGTTCTTTAATTTATATTATAATTTATAGTGATATACTATGTGTGTGTGTGTGTGTACATAGTGTTCGTAGTAAATAGAGAGTGAGTATTATTATTATTATATAAGAAGAGAAAGACGAGGGTCGCTTTAATCTAATAACACTGAAATACTGAAATGCTGAAAGCTGAAGGCTCTTCGCACCTACATTGCAAAAAGTATATTAGTATGAATATATTACTTAGAGTGGTATGATGAGTATGTCCTATGTAATGTGTGAAGCTTGTAATAGAAATTCCTATCACTTCTCACTGTCACTTTTGAACTACATTTTGAATTATGTAGTTTTATTGTCTCTCACTCTTCGCTGAAATTTTTTGAGTGTCTTGTAAACAAATTGTATTCCCAAAATGCAAATGATCCTGGCTTGGTCATTTTTAAAGAATATCAAACGATAGTTGGCCAGGAAAATATTATTCTCTTATCCACAAGTTCTGTGATAGTCTAGTCGTCTCTCTTTTACGATACACCGTTCTTATGACAACGATATTAAAACGAGTGTCGTGAAATGAGGTGACTCGATTGGGGTAAAGACGCTCTTGATGGAGAATGCTAGTTTTTGCCCGTAATGTTTTTTAAAGCGTGGAAAGGACGATCTCGATATTCATAAGATGCAATTAGTGGTGGTTACGCCTCTTGCGGGAGATTCCATATTAACTGAATTGACGTAAACAGCGCAGTAAAAAATATATAATATTTGATATTACCTTACTTGGCTAAGACTTATTTGAGGGCCAGCATTTCTTCCAATTACCAATAAAAACAGTTATGAAAGAAACAAAAGAAAAGAAATAGTAAACAAGAACAAGAATAACAAAACAATAACGGCAGACAAAGAAATACAAAAATGTATGATAATAATGTTTTGGTAGGTATATAATCAAAAGTTCAGTAGTCGTAAACCTATATACAGACATAATCACACAGAAAAAACTTATAGAACTAAACAAGTCTCAAATTAATAATAATAATAATAATAACTAGACATTTTTTTAAGATGCGCCGTTTTGTCGAAAAAAAATCACCACAAGGGCCCATTCAAGAATCCTAATACCTCCTGAACAATGAAGTCTTTAACACTGCCACACTCTTCAGAGTTCGAAAATCATAGGAAATTTTGTTCCACAGCAACGGACCAACCACACACAAGGCACGGTCAAGTTAGCTAGATTCCCTCTACGCGGCACCACAAGTCTATTGACAGAGTCTGCGTTATCAGACCTTAATTAATTTATTAACCATGATTAAATGAAATGTTGTATTGTCTTCAGAAGACACCTATCCCAATATTTGAAAAAAAGGATAGAGGGTGTCTGGTTAGATATAAACTATTATATCAAAGTATACACTTTGTTAATATCTTTTACATGAACCAAAAATCTAAAATAAAAAAGGTTTATTTTCATCCTGAAAAATCCACAAAGATTTAATTAAATAATGTTATAAAAATAACAACAAAAAAGTATTTTAAAATAATTATCAATTAAAATATCGCTGAGTTCAATTAATTTTCCAAGACCCAAATAAAAGCACACAGATATTAGTATAATAGAAAAAATAAATTCATATTTATTCTAGGAACCTTTAGGAACTCTCTATTTGAGAATTTTTATTCCTTATTATACATATTAGTTTGAGTGCTAAGATTCAAGAATCGAACTTTCAAATTGAATGACCGATAGTTATACCATAAAATACCAAGCGCTTTTCATTAAAAAATAATAAAATTTAAAATAAAAATTTGAGGTGATGATACCAATAGTGATGCATGTGACTCAAGAGTTCTCGGGCTCAAATCTTTCTGTTGTCAATCTACTCCACTTTTACAACACAAGTAAAATGTGAGGGTGTTGTAGTGTATTTGGGTTTATTTCATAATCAATCAAATATGGTTATATAACATAACATTACATGTATAAAAATTCACAGATATCAAGTTAGTCCCAAATTCAGATATTAATCTTGCATTATGGGTACTAACACAACGATACACAAACCTTGCGACACCTAGACCCAGGACAATTTGAAAAAGTGATTCTTCATTTTGTCCTGGCTGGGAATCGAACTCGGGACATTGTGACTCAATAGTCTAAGCATTACCTCCACGCCACACCGGTCGACATATAAAAATAAACGATTTTTGATTACATAAGTAGATCGGTAAATAAAAATAGTAATTACTAAAACATTTTTTTAATATAGAGTCTAATTCATTTCCCAAGACCCCAATGGGAGTAGACGTTTGCAAATAAGTAGCTTTATGTATGTAGTTAGTATGTATGTATGTATGTATCCACGGAAATAGAACCTTTTAGTAAAATTAATAATAAGGGGAAGGTTTTCTGTAATAAAATTAGTAAGAAATGGTGTATTACTATACCTTAATTAGATAATATAATCGTGCAATAACTAAAATCCCTAGACAATGTTCAAAATCAAATACCACCCTTATTTTTATCCACATTTTTTTTGCGTAGTAAAATGATGAAGAATCTAAGCCGAGTTTTCAAAAATTAAAAACGTCTTGCGCTCTTTTTTATATTTTTACTTTAAGAATTATTTATCTTTACTACATCTAATATACATATTACGACATAGTGATGCCTTCAACGACATCTAATATATAAATTACCGATAAATAAAATGCGTGTAATAAACGAGGACAGTTTGCATGTTTCTTACATGCAGCTGATCTGCTGGCTACCCCACTTGTGGGATATGCCGTGATGGTATAGTATAGTATAGTGTAATAAACAATACATATGCGGTTTTACAGATATAATTTCTACCTTTTGCAGGATGGTTGAAAACTTAGAGTAGAAGATATATATTTTGCTGGAGACTCCACAAAACTTGGTGTGATGACAAAATACAATGACGACTAATCTAAACCATGTCCTCGGACTCTCACCTTCTCTTTAAGTTTTAGAGTTAAAGCCAAGTAGTCTTAAGACATTTAACATTTTCAATTCGGCAATAATGAGATACTCCACCCATCATCCTGATTGTATTATTTTTATGTTACCTACATGTAAAAGACACGTTTCCGAGGTCCTTAATACATTGTTCCTGTAACAATAATGTCAAAGTGTTGATAATGCCATTGGAAAAGTTATACTTATAATTTAACACGATCGCTTTGAATTGAAAAGGCTTTTTTCCACCCCGTGTTACTAAGAGAAATGCTGAATGGCGAAAGAATAATTCAGCTACTAAAGTCACTGCCCATCTTAGTATTGTTTTTTTTTTTTGTGTTATATTCCATTACAAAAGGAAAACGTTAACTGTCATCAATGGCCAATGCTACCGTGCGCCTTCTTTGGTAACACAAATACGTTTCTTAGCGCACTTTCAACTTGGGGTAGTCAACGTACAAAATAATATAATTATACGGAATGATAGAACTTAATATTTTGCTTGTAATAAAAGTGTCATTATAATAAATTTAATACTATTACTTCCACTATACCATCACGGCATATGCCACAAGTGGGGTAGCTAGCGACCTAACTGCTTTTAATAAACATGCAGATTGTCCTCTCCGTGCATAAATAAATATATAATATAATCAGAATGTGTAGCGTGCGTCGTTCCTGAATTATATATGTTTAGGATAATTTAATGTCAATGAAATGAATAAATGAAATAGACACACTTTTACGCACATCTGTTCTATCAAAAATGATACAATCGGTGGTAGAATTTGAAGCACAAACTTTCAACTGTCTGTCCGATAATTAATCAATAAAACACAATTAATTTGGCCACTATTTTTTCCATTAAGTGTCTAAATGAAAAAAAAGTGGCCAATTTAATCATAACGACATTTTTCACAGATTGGGTGAACAGCGGAAAAGCTGCAAGTAATAAAGTCATCCTCTCAGTTCCAGTAAATGTTTCAGACATTCAGGATGGGTGGCATACCTCATCGCTAGATTGAAGATGTTATATTTCTAATACGAGATGTTTTACAGTACCTGTCTTTTACAGGACTCTCGAAAACTTACAGAATACACTGAGAGGCCTTTTCTTTGCCCGAGAACCCACAGAATACGACATCAAATGTAAAATTAATAATATAATGTAAAAAAATAAATACATACCTAAGCAGTAAAAAGCCGGCACAAGTCACAAAATAATTGCAAATTCAATATTAAGACATTGCAAACACAATCATCCTCACTGCACCATCAATTGTAATGATAATAACAATAAAGTAAAACCATTGTAAGTTGGTAATTGTAATTAAATGAAGCACTAGCAAAAACACATCACATTTTTCTTAATTATATATGAAAATTTTCCACATTTTTTTATTACCCCATTGGTAGATTATTAGTAAACAACTTCATTATCCACAAATCACATACTTTTCTCGATAAATATAAAAAACAATTTAAATAGTTCTCTATTTGATTTGAAACATTTTAAATATCGAACGTGGATTTTTAAACTCACTGTATCAATAATATTATAATGTGTTCTCTCTATATTCTATTCTATAATGTTGACTGTTTGAAAATTTGAAATGATTCTATATTTTCCCGCGCGCGGCACGACCGCCACTAAGAAACACCGGCGAACGACTGAGACGTTAGGTTTTGTGACAGTGAAAGATGGTGTTGCCTGGTCGGAAAATCTAATGTACTAAGAAAATTACATTTTCTCTTGTACGCGTTTTCATACAAGCAATAAATTATTAATTGACAAAGGTCGATCAAACAGATTTTTTCAGTTGATCAATAAATATTTCAATATTCAGGATAATAATCAATTTCATTTGTGTTGATAAAATATAATCTATTAGTTCCGTGCAAACATTTTTAGTGTTTTTGACGTAAAATAATTCAAATTGAATTTCTTTGAAATATGTTTTAAAAAAATATCAAAATATCGTATTACGCAAATTGTTTTTCACGACAGTTTTCAATAGGTATTGATTATTTTATTTTTTTGAAAATGTTAATAATTATTATAAAAAAATATTTATTGTAAAAAGTCGTGTAACTATGCGGCCTGGCAACAACGTACATTGAGGGTGAAGCTTAAAACGTCCTTTCTAATCATGACGAAACCTTCATCGTGCTGGGATACTTGTAACAAGGTCTCTATGCATAATAAATTACCAATCACCTCGTAAACACATTATTCTAACGCTTTTTACAATTTGCCACATTTTATACGCCGTTTTTTTCCCTACAATGTTACAACGACTTTATATATGCATACGTAGAGTTTTTGCAACGTAACCTTACTGTACGAACTATGTACTGACAGTTCCATATGTTTTCTATTTAGTCTGATTTAACATATTTTACGAACGTAATAATTCTGAAATATCATCCAATTAATTCATTTTTAATTAACAATATTTTTCTTCTATAAGTTTATATGGCAGTAAATGTTTTATTCGTGATGATTTTTAAACCCCTGCCTTTAACAAGACATTCGGTAACTAGTGGGAAACCTTTATTTTGCTGGAGGGTCCACAAATTACAATTTGTATTCTTCTTAAATATTATCTCTTTAAAATTACTATTGGGAACACAGGTTGTAAATAAGTCTTGATAATTCCCCACTGCAAACCGTCTTAGTATTTTAAATTTTGTATTGTTTTGTAAATACTGTTATATAATGATGATGTGCAAAAAAAAAAAATAAATCAAAACATTGTTTTGGCATTTGGATCACATCTTTGCACAACAATTCTCTCAAAGATATTCGCTACTCATTATATTATGAGTTTTTACTTTACTTCAAAGTATATAAATTGACGTCATTACTTTTTTTAAAGATGTGTCTGGGTCTTTGTTGATACAACCTTAATATACACCTTTTACAGTAAGCTTAAAACTTGTGTCGTGAAAGGGGAGTTTGCCGGCACCTGGGATCAAACCGCGCACCTCTTGTGGATGAGGCCGAGACTCTACTACCACCAGGCTTCCGACGAACTCAAATATTATTTTAGTATAATTGAACATGAGACGCTGATTCCAACTGTGAACTCCTTATTAGGAGATGGCAGGTATGGTGGTCTGCTAGTAGCGTCTCTGATATTGCCTACTGTGATGGTATTTCGATATATATAGAACCCAGATTCATGTCTTTTTAAATATTTTATATGAAAAAAATAAATTTTATTCAGGCATTCTTTCAACCAGGAAGGCATACATGTGTTACATAAATGCAAAAAAGGGCAAAAAATTAATATACTGGAGGCAATGGAGATCAACAAAAACAATGATGACACCATTAACATCCAAATCCCACCTCTAATTTCTCCTCTTACCTACCCGTTTACTACTTCCACCCATAGATTGCCTTAAAACAATATCTCTGCCAACACCTTCACATATCCATATTACATCTTTATTAACCCCGCCCACTCCCCCTACCCACATTTAATTTTGTATTATCATGTACCATCAATTTGTCATTTGTCATTAGTTATAAGTAATTATTACTGAAGATGGACGTATGTCCGAAAAGCTTTTAATAATATAACAATTTTAAATGAAAGTAAACAGTGTTTTTTCTTTAAATATTTATTATCTAAACTATTATACTGGTAGTTCTCTCTGTTTAAAAACAAAAATAATGTTTAATTTTCAGAATGAATGGCACGAATATATTTTTCCTATTGATATCCAAAATAAAATAAAATTCAATAATTTTAGTCTAATATTTCGGAGCACATCAATGGAAGTCTGTTTGTTTAATCGATCACTCTACTTATGTTTTGTAATATAATATTAATAAATTCAATAAATTATTTTCAAATGCCCGTATGAATATACTAAGTTTACTTTAATAATTTGTTTCTGACATAATTATATGTTAGCTAAAATGTAACACAATAATTGTTATATCGACAATATTAAAATACTTTATATTATGAATAATAAACAAATTAATTACTTAGCATAATTTTAAAAATAGTTTTCAGCTCTCTAGTTTTTTTAATCTATGTTCTATTTTTTCTACCTATTTCCGCAACAGATTAGATATTCCACTATTTCTTATATTATGTTTTCAAGTTTTTGATAAAAGACATGTAGGTATTAGTAAGACCAAATAAAAGAGAAAGGCTCTTGTATACCTAAAGAAGCATGGGCTCTAGCCAGTCAAAGTCTACTTTGACTGGCAAACCAATGGACAAGATCGAAAGAATCGAGATGCTTGCATTGCATTGTGATATATATATAATGAGTTACAATCCATTGGATTGGTCTGCAACGAGTTTGGTTTTTCTTCTCCATTCGTCTCTATTCTCAGCCAGTCTTTTCAGCTCTACGTATGAGCCACAGTTCATATCACTCTTCAGTTGGTCCATATATGCGTCTCTTGGTCGGCCTCTGCCATTTGTCCCCTCGGTCTTACCCTCCGCGATGGCTATGAGTAGTCCTGGGTGCCTGATGTTGTGGCCAATCCAGTTAGCTCGTTGTTGGCTGATTCTCTTAAGGAGTTGCCTTTTTTCGCCTACCCTGGTTAATACTTCTTCGTTTTCGCATTGTGATAAAATCTTAATATTAATAATATCAATAATCAACCAACTAATTTTTATATTTGTTTACATTCAAACATAATACATAGATAACATTAAATATAATACCATAAATTTCCAGTAAGTTACATTGTTCACAATAGGCCAGATAATGACTTTATAATGAATTTCTTTTGTAGTAAACACTATATAAACAGATGAATAGTTGTAAACAATTCAGATTGATAATGACCTTATAAGTCGAAAGACGTCTCTCTGCGAATTAAAAAACAATAGTAGAAAGGAACACTTGTTTCAAATTGAATTATTATGGAATTCTACTACGTGTGCACCGACACAATTAATAAATCGAGATGCATTGTTGATTTATTTTGGAAACTAAAATGGACATGATTTTTTTGATAAAACAAAACAGCGAAATCATTTGCATTTTAAGAGGTTAACTGAAATTTACACCACACCGTAGCCCGTAGTCAAAACACATTTTATCGTCACGTTTTCGTTCGAATATAGACGAAGTTGCGAGAAAGTGTCAATTATGTTGCTACTTTTGTATTTTATCTACGAAAATTGACACTTTTTCGCAACTACGTCAATATTCGAAAGAAAACGTAACGATAAAATGTGTTTTGTCTACGGGCCGGTTTCTATGACAATGATACCAGAGTGCATGGAATATTGTAGGAAAAAGTTATTCAATTGGCGCACAGATGCTCTGAATCGATGAAGTTGGTTTCTGCCCTGTGCTGATGGGAGGAGCGTTGAAGAATGAGTGAGTGGATTATAGTGAGAAATGGTATATTGTAGTTTGATTATTACATCTACAAAAATTAGTTAATTTGTTTATGATGTGTACATACATACATACATACATACCATCACGCCGCTTCCCTCGCGGGGTAGGCAGAAAGGATCGAGCGCCACTTCCTTCTATCCTTGCATACATCTTTCGCTTCCGTCACTGTCATACAATTTCTCATGCATGCTCTCCTGTTCAACGTGCTCAACACGTGACCGTCCTGTAGGATTTGATTTAAATGATCTTGCCATTTAATCCTCGGACGTCCACGTCTCCGAGCACCATTCCTCTCAGCCAGATATATCTTCTTAGTCATTCTGTCCTCATTCGTTCTTTCTACGTGCCCAAACCATCTTAACTTATTTACATTCATCCTTGTTATTACACCAACTTTCATTCCACATTCCTTTCGTATATCACTGTTACGCACACGATCTCTCAGACTTTTACCACACATCCTTCTCAACGATCTCATTTCCACTGCATTTATGCCACAATTTCATCCTTCTTTAACCATGTCCACGTCTCACTTGCATACATTTATAATGTGTACATACACATAAACAACAATAAATATTAGAATTTCAGAAAAACCTCATATCAAAATAAAAAATAATAATTACAAATGTAACATATTAATCTTCTCTACATTCTTAAGGATACTTACATATCTGGATGTTAATAAAACATAGTACACATATAAGGAGTTATATGTTGGGAAAGAGTTTCCTAATTAGATTGCTAAGAAAAGAGGTGGACCCTCGAAAAGGAGAATACTGTATAGATATATTCCACATGAGCAGTGTGGAGCAAGTATCAATAGGAAATAATAATAATGGATGGTCATCCTATAAACCTAAGACGTGCTCAGATTCTTTGATGGGACTGTGGACGCGAGAACACGCAGTATTGGGATTTACCCCAAAGCATAACATCATCGATTCCTTCATTTGCTTTATGGCAAAGTACCCGAATTTGAGAGTAACATGCCTATATTAACATTAGTTATACGTTGTTTATTCATATGGCAAATTGACATGAAAAAATTATTTTGTATTAATTAATGAACAAGTCGAAACAGCGTCCCCCGTCCATGAGATGTGAACAAAGATACAAGTGCTAACTTATTCACTGTGTCGGTGTTAAGGTAGTAGAATTCCATATCGAAAAATAAAACAGGTGTTTTATTCTACTAAAGATTATATTTTGTGAGAGAGACGTCTTTCGTCTTATGAGGACATTGTCAATCTCCTCATAAGACGAAAGACGTCTCTCTCACAAAATATAATCTTTAGTAGAATAAAATACCTGTTTTATTTTTTCGACAAGTGCTAACATCATCAATCAGATTTATGTTATATATATTAGTACGTTCCATAGAGTCTTCAGCGAAGAATACGTATTCCATTCTTTTGTCTACGATTTCGAGTATAATTTGAAAGGTGGGTATTCGTTAAAGGTAGCTATTAACATCTTAGTTATATTATCAAAAAATATGATCTATCTAAGTTTCTAAAACGCCATCTCCAACAACTGGAGTTTTCAGTGACTTAATTGCATGTTATGAACTCATCCATATTGTTTCATTAAAAATTAACATTTCAAAATTAATTCAATATATAATATAATTCACTGAGAGACAGGAAAACTAATGTATGGATCAGAGAAAAGACCAGGGTCGTCGATGTCGTTCACAAAGTTTCTAGTCAGAAATGGAGTTGGGCTGGTCATGTGGCCAGAACCACAGACTCTAGGTGGACAAAGAAAGTTCTGGAGTGGAGACCTAGAACAGGCAGAAGAAGTGTTGGTAGGCCTCAAGCACGATGGTCGGACGACATAAGACGGGTTGCAGGGGTCGGCTGGATGCGGTCTGCCCAGGATAGAGAGCTGTGGAGATCAATGGGGGAGGCCTTTGTTCAACAATGGACGCAGGGAGGCTGACATGATGATGATGATGATGATGATTATATAATTTCCGTGGAGTTTCGAAATAGATTTTGCATTCTATTCTGTAGATTTTCCAACCTCCTGTAAAAGGCAGTTATTTGCAGAGCATCACGTTTAATATCTTCAATTAAGTGATGAGTATGCCACCCTTCCTGAATCGGTTTTTTTAAGGGCACAGTGAAGGTGGCCTGTATGTTTATTTCAATAAGTCTTCTGGCTACCCCACTTTTGGGAGATGTCTCAAAGGTATTCACAAATAGATAAATATTAATTTGCCGTTATTCATTGTTCTTTCTATTTATTCCATCACGGTATATCCCTTTATTAGCCAGCGGACTTACATCAAACAATGAACACACAGTATTTGTGTCATAAAAAATAATACATGGGTGTCATATCTCATCGCTGAATTGAAGAATGTTTAATACGGGATGTTTTATGAATGTCTGCTTTTTTACCAAACATTTAAACCTACAGAAAACAGTGGGTGACATTATCTTTCCCGGGAAACTCTACGCTATCTTTATTTGTAAGAATTTCATCAAAGTGTAGATTAAAATGTATAGAATGATCCTTTCTTTATTTTTTTTCGATCAATATACGATTGCATCACTTAACTATTATGTGTGTCACATTCACATCCCTACGGTGGCAAAATATTGAGTAATTGGCTAATCTAGATCGCGCGATAAATTGTCCATCTCACACCTCTGTCACCCTCTATATCATTCCTTATATTATAGTCTCTTTCCCTCTCAACTCAACACACATACACAACACATAATATGTACACACACATACATATTATTAATAATACGGTTCATGGACCTCAACACATTACTATACCAATCCAGTGCTTGCTGTCATACAAAAATAGGTGTGATGCACAACTTAAGGATCAGTTTCTGGTAGAGATAAAATGACATCCGGCAATCAATGGAAAACTTGGAAAAGAGTGGAAGCGATCTTTTTTATTCTGAAAATTTGCTTGATGGAATTTCGTTCTATAAATGTGAGCTTGGCTATGAAAAGGTTTCCCACTCGTTTCTGCAAGCCTTCGTGTATCCTGTAAAAGCATCCGAAAAATTTCACATTTAATAATATATGTACGCTTCAGCTTTGAAGAGGGCAACTTACATGTTTCTTATTACGTGCAGTTGATCTGCTGGCTACCTCACAAACTATTTTTATTTATCATCAATACAGTACTCCAGGCAATATATAGGTGTACATAAAAAAAACATAATGTATATATTTTTACAGGTTAAGGTTGTCACATTTAAATAAGAGAAGAAAAATAATAAATATTCGATATTTTCAAGTGTAACTTTGTGGTAATCCATTTTGAATTATTATTAACTAAAAACACTGTATATACCACTAGAACAATTTTATTTAAAAAATTAAAACATTTTCAGTTGTCTAATGGTTGGTTGCATTAGACAACTGAAAACGTTTAAAAAAATTTAAATAAAATTGTTCTAGTGGTATATACAGTGTTTTTAGTTCATAATAATTCAAAAATAAAAAAATGATTAAAACAATAAGTACCTACATTTAGATAATAAAAAAAATACAAAAAAAAACAGTTGTTAGCTCTTACATTAGGAAAACAATAAGTTTAATAAATAATAATACACAATAATGAAATAGAATAAGTCTTTGACATTGCGATATTTTTCACAAGTGGAACAGCCAGAAGACTGACATTAGGAAAACAATAAGTTTAATAAATAATAATACACAATAATGAAATAGAATAAGTCTTTGACATTGCGATATTTTTCACAAGTGGAACAGCCAGAAGACTGACATTAGGAAAACAATAAGTTTAATAAATAATAATACACAATAATGAAATAGAATAAGTCTTTGACATTGCGATATTTTTCACAAGTGGAACAGCCAGGAGACTGACTGCATGTAATAACCATACAAGCTCTTCTATCCATGTCAATAAAGAATAAGATGGGTAGCATACATCATCGCCAAATTCAATACACGTGATATTTTACGAACTCCTGCCTCTTAATAGACACTCGAAGACTTACAGAAATGATAAGGAGACTCCACAAGAAAATCGATATTTATTTACAATCTATATCCATAAATCAAAATTGATTTAGATTATGATTCTTTTATTTCCCATTTCTGATTCATATTTTCAATATTTTCTCAAATGAATCTTACGATTTGATTAAATTTTCTTTCATTAATCAATAATAACTACTTTATCATAAAAATCAGCTGAATTCAATGAAGATTTATTACTGAAAACATTCTTAAAAGGCGCTGAAAAGGTGTGTTATAAATTCTGTGTAATAATGAGAACATTTAATTATTAGTACGCAATTCCCGATACCTTTCATGACTAGATTTTTATGTTTATTTACCGGTTGGAATTTCGGATTCGGAAAATGAGTTTCGTTGTCAGTTACGACTAAATATATAGGTAGCGAAATTTCTGTTAAAATTATTCCACTTTGTTAAATTTCTCCCCGATTCTTTTCTGTAAGTTTATGAGTATCCTGTATGTCCTGTTTGTGGAATCTAATGTATAAGATAATAAACGTTTACTATTTAGCTATTAAGTCGTGAATCTCTTATTTTTTATTGGCACGGAGAGGTCAATCTGTATTCTTTTTTACTAACCTAAGCCATGATAGTGTACTAGTAGTATAAAAAGTGAAATTGCAACACATGTAACGTATTTTCATTTTAATTAGTATATTATTATCATGAACATCCACCAAGAATCGTCGATAAGAAGTTAAATATTATAGTATGAAATATTTGATTCTAATATAAATAATAAAACACACAAATTTTCACTAATTATTTTATGATACTCGAGTACTTTCGTCAACTAAGCCAGATATTTTCAAGACAACTGTTATAGCTTTCACCAATTTTATTGGCATGAATTTTTCGATCTTCGATCTTCCTGAATGACATTCTTTATAGCACGAAGAGAATAACCTACTATTTATTGGTTTTTTTTTTTATTATTTATTTATTTCCAAATAGAGCATACAAAATTAACATAAAAACAATATAATGGAATATATTGCTCCACTAGATTAAAATCTGTTCTGGGGCAATACTAGAAAAAAAAATACAAATATCAAAATACAATTTTTCAAATATGACAATTCTTTCATGTAAACTTGAATAGATGGACCACTTTGACAAAGATTTCTTCAGCAGTTTTCTATTAAAATTAAAAAAAAATACAAAAAAGAAATTATAAAAAAATATTTATCGTCGTTGAATATTTAAAATGGTGTATCTGAAAGTATTTTTATTTAGACATGCTCTTAATAAACTGAGGGTATTAAAATTGTTATTCCAACTTTTTACTGCCGTGTGATATTATTTATTTATTTATTCATTTGTTAACAGCTATTAATAATAAGCTTTTTTTTATACATTAAAAAAAAAGAACACATCAAAAGATCCATGATCAGAGATAAAAATTTACATATGAGCCGTACAAATGCAAACAGCACTATCTCTCTACAAGAAAAAATTATGTTGGGCAAACGTATTTGAAATATTGGCAATGTTAAGCGAAAAAAAGTCTGAAAATAACTAAAGCAAAGAGAAAGCAATATGCTTACATTAGAAAGTAGAACATTTTACAAGACATTAAAACCAAATATTAAGAAGTATCCTGCATGTTCAATTGTTCCCAAAAGGAGACAGCGCCGCTCGCACCCACACGACTCACATAGACACTTAATTAACAATTAAAAACAAACAACACGCAGACATATGTAGAAAATAAAAACACACAGCAGGAAGACCCTTGTCATATGTATATATATATAAAAACACTGAATTGCAGAGAAGTTAAAAAAAAAAATCAACCAGTCTGTCTAGATAAAACAATTGCTCTTTTCAAACTAAATTTAAACTTGGCCAGACCCACACCATACAAATCCACCACGTGAGCATATTCGTTTCCCGTACGTTGGATTCTATTGAGAACTGAGTTAAAATTATATGTGGTTCTGGCATCTTCAACATAGAAGGGTAGGGCCTGTCTTGTCACTCTCATTGGGGCTAGAAAATTAATCTGAGACAAGACCTCTGGGCAGTGTATTTGTCCATGTATTATCTTGTACAGGACCATAAGATCAGACAGAGCTCTCCTCTCAGACAGCTTCATCAGGTTCAAAATACCAAACAAGAAATCATAATCGATATCTTCCACAGGAATACCCAGCCTAAAATTAATGTGTCTGAGAAACTTATGTTCAACCTTAACAAACTTATTTTTGTGCACCTCAAAAACTGGGCTCCAAACTGTTGAACAGTATTCTAAAACGCTCTGTACAAGAGAGACATAGAGTATTTTAATGGTATCTACATTAGAAAACGGTCTACATATTCTCAAGATAAAACCCAGCAGTCTCAGTGCTTTGCCACAAACATTGTCAATATGAGAAACAAAATCTAATCTACGGTCAAATGTTACTCCCAGGTCCCTGATTTCCTCCACTGATTTAAGTGTTGTACCACTCAACTCATACTCATGAATGATTGGATGCTTGATTCGGTAGAATCTCATCACCTGACACTTATCAGCATTCAACTGTAAATTATTGCTGATACACCAATCATGGAAGCGATTGAGATTCTCCTGCATTGTAATACAATCATTCACACTTTCTATGTGTTTGAAAATCTTAAGATCATCGGCGTAGATTAAAACTTTCACATCAGTGAATATGTTTACTACGTCATTTACAAACAAGACGAATAGAATCGGGCCTAAGTGAGAGCCCTGGGGTACGCCACTCAGGGCTTCAAACGTATATGAGAATGCATCACCAATCCTAACAGTAAGCCTTCTACCCGTGAGATAACTGCTCAACCAGTCAAACAGAGATCCGGAGAAGCCAATGGCCAATAACTTATTCAGGAGTATCCCAATGTCCACCCTATCAAATGCCTTCGAGAAGTCAGTGTAGATCGAATCTACCTGACCCCTGCGAGACAATGCATCAGATATATAGTTCTCATAGGCCATCAAGTTTGACAAGGTGGACCGCAAGGGCACAAATCCATGTTGGCATTCGGTAATTATATTATTAAAACTAGAAGACATTTTACTTAACAATATTTTTTCCAATATTTTCGGAATGGTGGACTGCATGCATATGGGTCTGTAGTTAGTTATATCATGCTTATCCCCAGACTTGTGAATAGGTATCAGATAGTTTTCTTTCCAGCACTCAGGGTACAAGCCAGACGCAATAGATCTATTAAAAATTATGAACAAGGGGTATGACAAACTATGCATACATTCTCTCAGAAACAAGGGTGGTACCCTGTCAGGACCAGTACTCGTTTTAGGCTCAAGTCCACGAATACATTCCACTATGTCTCTAATCTCAATGTGAACAGAAAATAATTGAATATTTACAGGAGACTCATAGGCAAAGCTAGTATTCGTGCCAGATAATCTATACACACTGCCAAAAAAATCGGCAAACAAGTTAGCTATTTCCTCTGATGTTTTTCCATTCTTATCATTTAGATACATGCTATTTGGCAATCCTGAGCCTTCCATTTTGAGAGAGTTGGAATATTTAAATATATGCTTGGTGTTTACACTTATGGTATTCTCAATATCACTTATGTACTTTTTGTAACATGCACTCGACAGCCTGTTACATGATCTACGCAATTCCTGAAATCGACGATAATCATCTGGACCACCAGTGTATTTATAAACTTTGTGTGCAATTTTTTTATCCTTAATCATGGTTTTAAGCTCAGAGTTAAACCATTCAGGGTAACTCGAGGGGGAATTAGAAATTGTTGGGACGTGATCGTCAACGAGACCCCATACCAATTTATAAAACTGCTCAATACAATCCGTTAAAGGGGAATTTTCTAGAAAGTCCCAATCAGTGTTAAACAATTTTTCATTAATTTTGTCGAAATCAGCCCTGCGATAGCACATGATTTTTTTATTTTGCTCCACAAAGGTTGTTCCCCCGCCATTAATAACAATGTCCAGTGGAGGATGATGATCGTCGACAGGAAGCACAGGCTCATTCTTAAAATAAATAATTTTTATATGTGAAATTATTAATCATTTAAGGAATGGTTTTATTGTCATAATAAGCAGTTTATTCTAGAAATGTCAGAACATTCATTTGCTCGCATACACCATTTTAAGTTTGCAACGATGTAATGTTGAAAACGAAAAGTTACAAATGGGTGGAGCGAGATGCTGTGATAGTATAAAAAGATTGATAGACAAAAAACATAGTCAAAAATTGTGGTAAACATTAAAATAATGTTAAAATTAAATATCTTTTGATAAAGGCCGAAACTGGAAAAAAATCCGAAAAACGGTTTTTTTTATATAGAAAATTTAATTTGAGTCGGCTGGTAGGGCTTTATTATGGTGTGAGGCGTAGAGAAACGTGTTTTGGTAATCGATACTTAAGTCGCTTTATTTCCTTTCGCCAAAAAAAATTTCACCTACCCTGTATTATTTTCAACTGAGGTAAGCCCTCGTATTAGATTTTATTCACAAAATCAACCGACTTTTGTGATGATAAGATTGCATCAACATTTCATTTACATACTGATAAAAACTTATTCAAAATACATTTTTTTAAATACGAATCGGCTTAGGCTGACACTATAGCAGCGTTCACTAATATTATGCGTCGAAACACCTAGGTTATACTCTTTTTCTATTTTGTTAGTGATATCATCATAATATACATAATTATGTCAAATAAACACTTTCGTTGGTGTAAAAGTTCCTGTTTATACGAATAACGAAACACTTCGCATAATAAATGTGGTAAAAGCAACGGTGACATTACAGTCATAAAGCAGGTTCAGTGGGCCTAGTCAAAACACATTTAAGCGTTACGTTTTCGTTCAAATGTAGACGACGTTGCGAGAACGTGTCGATTTTCGTAGCTAAAATACACAACTAGCTACGAAAGTCGTCTACATTCGAACGAAAACGTAACGCTTAAATGTGTTTTGACTGGGCCCACTGAAGTCACGAAGTCGAATCCTATGACGGACAATAGCTAAGAAGTTACAACATTGAATTGTAATAAGTTACAACAATGTTCTATCTTCAATTTTGTTGAAGATAGAACATTATCATGTACAGCGTCCTCGAGGTGCTATGGCACAAAGATGGCGCTTTAAATACTCTCCGTTATTATTATTGTTATTACAAACAATATCGGTAGGTGTCGGTGAGTGTAAAGGTATAAGAGGAATAGGTAGTATTGGTAAGCGTCAGCATGGTAATAAGTGATTGAACCAGCCTAAACTGATTCGTAAACGTCAGAACACCCAGTACTTACTTCTGTATCCTGTAGATGATCCATAGCTAGCAATTGAATTATACCTATTGTAATATAATTAAATCATGTATAATATACACATGTAAAGTGCCTTGAGAAAATAAGCTGTTTTATTATTAATACCTATTTAATAATAAAACGATAAGTATAAGTCTACATAGAATTGTACCGTCAGAATGTAAGTAGGTACCTAATTTCTGAGTAAATAGATAAGTACCTTAGTAAAGTATCCGGTGTCAGAAAGTAAACAAGATAAGTATCTTAGTGATTGTAGGTATAAATAATAAAGTGATTCCGATATTTGGTATTTCCTTCTTAAAATGTACTTGAGGAGATACGAGTCCAATAACAGTACTTTTGCCCGATATATTTCAGCACTTACGTCAGCTTTCATTTCTTAATTACCGAATATAGGCCTTTTCAGCACTTTTCCACGGTTTTCGGTCTCGAGTAACACATACCCACTGTTTCCCCATATTGACCCATTTTTTTTAAGATCTGTGGTCTTCCTACACGTCTTTTGTTAGCCTATTTATTTATATATAATATAATGAGTTACAATCCATTGGATTGGTCTGCAACGATTTGGTTTTTCTTCTCCATTCGTCTCTATTCTCAGCCACTCTTTTCACTTCTACGTATGAGCCACAGTTCATGTCCCTCTTCAGTTGGTCCATATGCGTCTCTTGGTCGGCCTCTGCCATTTGTCCCCTCGGTCTTACCCTCCGCGATGGCGATGAGTAGTCCTGGGTGCCTGATGTTGTTTTATTTATTTATTTATTTATTTATTAAATAAACGGCTAATGCCTTTTACAAACATAAAATATAACAAAATAGAACAAAAAAAATACATTCTTTTTTGTTTTTTTTTGTTTGGTTTCCATTAAAGATATTTTGACAAACTACAAAAGTCGCCGCCTTTGTCGATAAAGACTCCGAACTAGAATGACAATTAGTTAGTCAGTGGTCACATGGCAAGGCGAAGGAATAAAAGATGAATTAAGTAGGTATTATTTGTCTTCTTTGTGTGTCTTGTCATATTCCTCAGACATTGGCAATAATCATAGCGAAAGCTTCGCTGTCCCGCATTGTCTTGAACAACTCCTCCACTTCCGTTGACCCATTCCAATTTAACACTAGGTGCAATCACAACATTTATCAGAGACTTGCGCATCCTTCTAATTTTCCCTACATTATTAATCTAAGGATATAGCATTTTTCTCCACACACTATATCAACTATGTATATGCCCCAGGCATGAGATCTTATGAATATTTGCACTAAGGAGAAGTTCTCTATCTTTATTCTCTTTTCTCAAGACTAAAATATGAACAATACATATTTAAGTTGTTATCTACCTAAAACAAACAAAAGCAAAACACATGAAATGTACTAAAATAAAAAGTATATAATCTGAAAATAAATCCACGCACTGTATCTCCAGGCATTTTGTAATATCTGCCACCTGAAGATGGTAAATGACATTCCGTTGAAACGTCGTGATAAACCTTCTGCCAGTAGGCATGACGACGACACACGACCAGTGATATGTTACAACTAGATTCGCAATGTCATACAAATATTCTCTAAAAATGTGTACCCACCCGTCGAGGTACAATACCTGAGTAATATATATTCATCTCTTTTCTTTTGTATATATTCATCTCTATCTACCGGCCTTTGTCGTCTGTTATAATCCCCATTCTCATATTGTCTATCTCTTGTTATCTACAAACAATTTATATGTATGTCGCCTTTTTTCAAACTAAAAATTGCGGCACCAAGGACCGCAACGAGATTTTATTGATGGTACATGTTTGAGATTCATATTGCAAATCTAGGTATAACATATCACTGCACACGACTAGAGGTTACTCAGAAGGCTATTTTATCATTTGGTTCGCTCATTGCCGAATTGAAATAATTATATTTGTATTTATGCATCTATAACATCACGACATTGTTCACTAGTAGGTTAGTCAGTGAGCTAAAAGCATGTAATAAACATTCACATCATCCTCCCTATGCCGTTATAATAAGACATTTTAGTTGAGCGACATATCTCATCAGTGTTGTATTAAAAATTTCACATGTAACGTGTAACAAATAACTTTAACCTTACAACTTATAACCTGATAACAATAATATGTATATTCTAGAGCCTTATTTTATTATCAAGTTATTGGTTATAAAGTTTGTAAATGCTTATTTTGATTGGATGTGAAATGTATATTTTGTGTTTGGTTTCATAATATTTTTTTGTAAAAGGCTTCGTAATATTTGTTTATTTGATAAATAAATAAATAAATTATTTCTTATGAGGGAAGAATACCTACTTGCCTTTTACAGGACACCCAAAAACTTCGTTTCGTTTGTATTTAGACTGATATGTAAGTATATAAAACTTTTATTTGTGGTTTGACCCAAAGTTATAACATACTTTTAATAATTTACCCGATATAAATACTTCTATAGTACCCAGGTATTTCGATAGAATTTCCCATAGACTACTCAAGTATAAAACTTTATTTACGGGAAAGTATATTTTATGTATTTCGCAAATTATAATAACGATAATTAACTCTGGCTTTAAGTCAATTTGTTATTTTTAATTAACATTTTCTATAAATGTAGCTGGATGTCATGTCGTTTGTACCTGCTGTTTAATTAAAATAATCTCTAAGCAAAAATATCAGAAACTTCTCTATGTAGGTACTCAGTACCCGGTATTTATACTATACACGCATTCCTACTATGTTTTAATAAGATGGAAAAGGAACAGGTGAAATGATAATTTTTTAAATATTGGTATTTATGTACCTAATCTGTGATAAAGAACAAGTGATAACATAAATAATCGAGGTGATTGTTAGCCCGATGGTTGGCTCTCTGAATTTCAATTGAGAGATGCCAGATGCGGGCTCTCCTGCTTCCAACTTACTTCACCTTTACGACACAAGCATATTACTTATAATGAGGGTGAAAGTCACTATGGATGTACTAATATAAGTAGTTCCGTGGAGCACCCGGCAAAGAATTGGTCTCACACTCTTTTCCGTAAGTTTTCGAGTGTTCTGTTAAAGGCAGGCGTTTGATAAAATACATCTTATATTCAGCGATGAGGTTGGCCACCCATCACGAATTTATTTTTGATGGCATGGTGAATACAGCTTGTATGTTTGTGAAGTGCAGTTGATCTGCTGGCTACCTCACTTGTGTTTAATGCCGTGTTGGTATAGTTATAATAGAAGTGGTTATTAATTTAAAATGAACATCCACTTATACCCTTTTTTAATTTTAAAATATCCTGGTTTCGGCTAATAAAGCCATTGTCAAACTAAGCTGTAATATTTTTTTTATTTGAAAAATCACATTGTTACGGAAGGTAAAAATTTTAAGGCATTTTCTGAAAGGTTTATTATATACGTATATAGGTACTCAGGTACTTTATCCTATAATAAGGTCTACTCTATAAGCTAATGAATGTAACTTTATACAAATACAGGGTGGGTACACAGTTGAAGAAATTAGTTGTACGGTCGGCTGACCATGTTCCATGCTCCTGTAGATGAAACATTTAAGTTTTCTCAAATGGAAATGTTGAGCGACGTTATAATATTATTATTATTATTATTTGTGTTGTTTGTTTCTCGCCGAACAATGGAGAGTCAAAATGGCGGAAATCATTCGTTCATTCATTCTTTAAATAAGACTTTTAAATTTTTAATTCAACAATGAAAAGTTTTCAATTTTACTTTCATGCTATTTTCTTCATCCTTTGATCGATCAACGATCGAAAAGCCCTCTCCATTCAGAAAAATTCTGAGCTAATCGAGTCATTTTCGACGTCATTCTTAATGACGTATGCCACCAATTCGGTAAGTCTTATTTCTTTCGAAAAAGAGAAGACGAACTGCATGTTCAATAATGCAGTTATTTTACTATTTACACTACGTTTTTGAAAAGTCGTTCATTATTTTTCGAATACCCATCCCTTAATCGATCAATGCTAGATTGAAAAAGCCCTCTCCATTTATTTTATTTTTCAAAAATTCACGGCATAAGCCTATTACATGACAAAATACATTATACCTACCTACATAACATTTACAATGGGCCACTTGCAGTCGTGGGGGATTTTAATAAAAATGATCGAATTCAGTAAATTTGAGGTAGGAAAACATAAATATGTCAGTTAAATTTTTTTAAATATCTTAATTATGGAGAATTTCCAAAAATAAAACCCAAAATTTTTGACGTTTGGCAAAACACTCTAAACAGCTGATGACGTCACGGAGTCCCGTGAAGCATAGTAATTTTCGCAACCACAGATTATAATCTCATACAAACATGGGACTCCGTGACGTCACAGCGCCGCCATATCGTTTTTGATCATTCCCAGCAAATCTAATTTTCAAAAGCTAATATCTAAGAAAATAGTGCAAGAAAAATTAAAATAAATTGTGGTTGTGTTTCTTTCATACTAATTTACAATTTTATGTAATAAAAAAAAATCTGCAAGTGGCCCATTAGAACAGTTTTGAGATAATCGAGTCTTTTTCCATGACATTCATAATGAGGTTTGCCTCTGAAAGTCTAATTTTTTTGACAAAGAGAAGACGAACTGCATGTTCATACAGTTATTTTACTATTTTTTGAAAAGTCGTTTACGTTTTTGAGATACCACGTTTTTGAAAAGTCGTTTATTATTTTTAGTATACCCATCCCTTGATCGACCAACGCTGGATTGAAAGAGCCCTTGCCATTCAGACCAATTCTGAGATGATTAAAAAAAATCTATGTTATTTTTAATGAAGTTTGCCACCCATTCTGAAAGTCTTATTTTAAGACAAAGAGAAGATTAACTGTATGTTCAAATATTTATTTTATTAGTTCCATCACTTCTTTATTTTGTTAGTTATACGAAAAGCCGTGACGGTGTAGAAAGATACACTTTTATAAAATACATAGACATTACCTTTTTATACTATTTTTCAAAAATTTATTTGTGTTATTTTTTATTCTTAGACATTCTCAAAAGGTGCATAGTTTTTGGGTTAAGGGTTTACAAATATTCCCATTCGTCACAAAGTAGATTGTGTTCAGAAACTTAATGCACCACTTAAAAACACACAGTGTCGACGACCTGCTCACGCAACCACAGCCCCTCTATGTTGTTGCCGCGTTGTTACCTACAGAATATCTAAACTTTTAATACAGATTTGCCATATCAATGAAACACAAAGGTGAAACTCCCGTCACGGATTATATCTAGAACACTATGCAGTATTTTACAATCGTCTTATTATCGCTCTTGAAAATAATTTAACCTCAAGTGTATCAAATTTCATACAAAAGTAGATAATTCAATGATATTGAAGGTCTTATTATCGTCCCTCTTCTGACTAACTGTCGTATCTGACATTTTTGGCGAAATCGAGTTATGATCATCAATGTGTATTTATTTGTGCCCTGCATGTTCTCACTGAAGATCACACCTGTAACTATTACCGTTATCCTGGAAAAGCTTTTTGATTTGTTGTCGTATTTACGAATTATTCTAAATAAAATGTGTTGTATATACTAATTCCTCAAAATTTCATCACAAAAATGATTCTGAGATATATAAGAATAGGTACAAATAAAATATTGTAATATATTTACACTGAATCATATAACTAGGAAAGACGAAAATATGCACGGCAAAACACTAAACACGCTCTCCTGAACAATTTACATTTAGGCAGATACGACTGTTAGTCAGAAGAGGGACGATATTATGTACATGCAACTAAAGAAGCATTCACATTTATCACTTTGAGTGATTATCCAGGATGAAACAAGTGAAAAAAGTGAATATTTTACTATCGTTTAATTATCGCTTTTGAAAATAATTTAACCTTAACAGTATCAAACATCATACAAAAATGGATGATTCATGGAAATTGAAGGTCTTATTTCATTGTCAACTAAAAAAGCAATCACATTTATCATTTTGAGTGTTTTATTAAGATTATTCAGTATGAAACATCAAGTGAAAAAAATTAACAGACATTTCATAGTTGATGAGCACGCGGGATGGCGGACGAAAGTTTCTTTCTCTGAAATTACCATTAAGAAGTTTTTTCTTAGTATTTCTCTCCATTTTCTATGAATTTATATAAAATGTTAGAATCGTGAACAAAATGGATACGTTATTGTGTGCTTACGTAAATTGTATTAATTTATTTTTAATATTTATTTTTTGGATTTTTTTTTAATACTTCAAATCATGTACAACATGATTGTTAGTGTAAGCATGGCAGTGAAGGCACAGGATGGATCATCCAACGTGAAACAATATGAAAAATATATATTATTAATTTAACGTTTTTAGTATACTAAATAAGGCTTGCGTCGGAAGTAACACCCCAGAACGTGAAATCGAAACCAAGTCATGCATTAGAATTCAACAAAATGCATCCATTGAAAGTTGCACATACAAACATACAAAGTACATACATTCGAAATGATTGGAAATTCCTTTAAAGGAAGCAGTGAAGAACATTTATAGATAAGTTGTATAACACTGTATCATTCTATTGATGTTCAACTCAAATGTGAATATCAATGTTTGGTTTCATTCAAACACTGCTAAAAGTACTAAGCTTGTACTTTATACTCATGTGAACAAAGTTAAAGTTGTGTAGCAATAGTACCTACCTTCTGTTTAACATATTATTTACATAGCAAAAGAGAGATTTAAATCCATGTTTGCTGTGTGTTATTTTAAGGAGATAGTATTTATTATTCTGTAATAATTAAACTGTCTTCTTTCACAAGGTTTTCGACGATCAGGGCATTATTTTTTTAGAATGCACCGTTCTTATGAAAATAATACTGTACCTGAGAAGTCTGAGAACCATTAGGACTCAAGTGCATTTTTGACAATAATGCCAAATTTACAAAAAAAAAGCGGAAATAACACAACAGTCGTGAGTCTTAAGTACAGAAATGCTTAGGGTCATAAGAAGTGAAGTGCGCATCACTATAGTTTACACTTTATACAGCTTATTACTAGTAAAATGTTGAGATTTTTTGATTAAAAAATTGAATTTAAAAATGAAATTTTAGTACCTAAGACTTAATGGCTCTCAGGTACAGAATTTATTCCTAGATAACCTATTGCAAACTACATATCATTCTGTCCGTCTTCATGCATCGCTCCAATATCTGAAGTCTACCTATAAGATTGCATAGTAGGAAAATATATCTACGTGCGCAAACAGGATTTAAAGCCGCAATGGAGCGAAAATTCAACCCCTAGAGAGTACTCTAAATTTAATAACAACACATCTCTTTTGATTTCATACAATTGACACATATTAATATATGAAGTGAATTTTAAAGTAAAGACATTTATGTAATATACACATATACCATCACAATATATCCTACAAATGCGATAGCTAGCAAATCAGCCATATGTTAATGTACAGATTATTATTTTTGTCTTAAAAATTTCGCCCTGCACTGAGACCGTTACAGCTTTTGACCAAGGCGATCTCAGCAAGAAAAATAAGATCCTCTCTAGATATTTGGAAGCCACAAATAAAAAAAAATCAATTTCATTAATTGTATCGGCATTTACTTTGTAACACTTCATTTTAAATTATCAAATAAAATAAAATAAATATTTATTATTATTTTGTTTTGTGTTACTGTTGAGTAAGACTAACGCACGACCGGTTTCGCAGACTAGATCAGCACCTGATGATGCGAACTCGGAGTCCACGAAACCGGTCGTGCGTTAGTCTTACTCAACAGTAACACAAAACAAAATAAAAATAAATATTTATTTTATTTTATTTGATAATTTAAAAAAAAATCAATTCCAAAACCATTAAAAAAACAGTTTTGAATGTTTTAAACGAGTATCTTACAATGTTTGAAAGAGGAAGTGAGAGAACAGTATGCCAGGTAATGATTGACAACGAAGTGTTAGAGCAAGTTGACGAATGTGTGTACTTAGGTAGTTTGTTCACGAGAGATGGGAAGTGTGAAAGCGATATTGAAAGGAGAAAAGTTGCTGGCAATAAGGTAAATGGTGCAATCCGACCAATAATTGCCAATAGAAACATATCTACCACAGCTAAAAGGTTGGTGCACTCTGCTATCTTAGTGCCAACACTTATATATGCAAATGAGACGTGGACATGGCTAAAGAAGGATGAAAGTGGCATAAATGCAGTTGAAATGAGATCGTTGAGAAGGATGTGTGATAAAAGTCTGAGAGATCGTGTGCGTAACAGTGATATACGAAAGAAATGTGGAATGATAGTTGGTGTAATAACAAGGATGAATGAAAATAAGTTAAGATGGTTTGGGCACGTGGAAAGAATGAATGAGGACAGAATGACTAAGAAGATATATTTGGCTGAGAGGAATGGTGCTCGGATACGTGGACGTCCTAGGATTAAATGGCAAGATCATTTAATTCAAATCCTACAGGATGGTCACGTGTTGAGCACATTAAACAGGAGAGCATGCATGAGGCATTGTATGACAGTGACGGAAGCGAAAGATGTATGCAAGGATAGAAGGAAGTGGCGCTCGATCCTTTCTGCCTACCCCGCGAAGGAAGCGGCGTGATGGTATGTATGTATGTATATCTCACAATGTACTTTTTTTCCTTGATTGTATATAGATCGCGAAGTATACATGTACAACCAGGTAACAAAAGTATATTGTAGAACACTCATTTAAATAATTTAAAATGTCTCGAAACTGTAACATAGTAAATCTTTCAAAAATAGATGATATTAAAAAAAAACAAATTATGGATGAACCTTATCGCTAATATTAAGTGTGCGTCTTATTTATGATATTTTTACAATCACTAATCTTTTACTGGACACTGCAAAACGTGCAGAAAAGAGTGGGAGACTAAATCATTGCTGGGAATGCCACAGTGTATGGGTACATTAATAATGGCAGAAATTCAATTAATATGTTGAAATGAAAAAGTCATAGGTACCTACATATAACTTTTTTTAAATGTCTACTTAACAGAAATATTAGATGAACAAAAAATGAATCAGTGTATTTCTTTATGAAGTTGATTATTTTATTCATGGTATCAAATTATTCATGTTGCATATCATGCATGCATTCATAACGCACAGATATAAAAGCAGAAATAAAAATTGTAACTCATATCACCACCTTTAAAAAGAATATTTAAATACCTCAGTCAAACGTTAGAATAATATTAAATATTCTTCTCATGAATAGTACCTAATATAAAAATTATTTGAATTTATTTAATTTTTTACCATACATTAATTACAAGCAATTTAGACATAAATACATGACTATATCAGATGCAATCAATAGGTATATTGAGGGCTAGCTTATCACATAGGCGCGATTTCTAGTAAAAAAAGTAGGTACTAATCGCCTGTTGATAAAGTCGAGAGTCTCCGAGTACTAGTGCGCGAAGTTAATAAACGTCATTTGGAAGTTAACAACATTCTGTGTTTTTTTTTTTCAATTTATCTACACTATAGACCATGGGTGGCCAACCTTTTCAGCAGCCGGGCCAAATTTCAGGACGAGATTTCCTACCGGGCCGCACAACAATATTCTCCATATATGAATCATTTGATAATTTTACTTCACCTTAAAATTTCTACCCCCCACCCCCGTCGCAAAATTTTCAAAATGGTATAGGAATTTGAAATGTTACAAAACTCGACAGTTTTCTTTAAGAATATTTTCTCAAAATAACTCTTTCAAAAATGTAACGGGTACTTGTACCGACTATTATAAAAAGTGTGCATATGCTTCGCGGGCCACAGACAGGCACCCCGTGGGCCGCTGGTTGGCCACCCTTGCTATAGACCATTAAAGGTCACGTGGTCTTGTCTATGGATATGCTTTTGCTTGGAGAGCAAACCGTCAGATTGCGCAAATCATCCTTGTAGGATGTTAACAATTTTCTGTGACGTCATCCTTTAATGGTCTATAAGTAGGTATATACCATTAGAGCTTCTCCCAATAAAGGGGTAACTGCAGTGACCTGATGGATGTAATTAACATACGGATTATCCTTCTTGTGTTTTAAAAAAAATAATACATTCTGGATAGGTGGCCATAATACCATCATACGCTAAATTGAAGAAGTTAAATTAATAATGTGTGGTATATAACAAATGCTCGCTTTTTACATGAAGATTTGAATAAAAAAAAAGACAAAGCATTATATTGGTAGATATACCTATTTTGTATTTGAAAGAAAAGTCTTTGTTATTTATTGTGAGGTTCAAGTCCAATACAAAATGTTAAAGAGACATTCATAAAGATGTTATGTTCACCTAATTACAAATTAGTGCAAAATAGAACATAAAGTGTGCTAGTAGAAGTCTAATCAAAAGAAAATCAGGTCGTATATATGTAGGTATAGTGTCTACCTATATTAGATACCTACATTACAGTAGGTACCCGTAGATGTCGGTACATATCAACAACGGTCAATTATTACCAGAAATGTAAAAGATATCCGACAATTATTTGGCCCCCCTCTATTTTTCATTAGTCAATGTCCTGCAAAAGACAGATATTAAAGTAATTTGACATCGGGTAATTTTAAACAAGTGTTTATTTGTACTATAAATTATTGATCACGAGAGAGACGTCTTTCGACTTCTCAGGTCATTATTAATCGACATTTAACAGTTTATCATCTTCAGTTCAGCGATAAAATATACAATCCATATTGAATGTTTTCGTCTTTCATCATCAAGGAGAGGACGAATTGAATGAACGTGTAATCGATCCGCTGGCTTCTCTATTTGTGGAATATCCCATGGTGCAAAAGATAAATATTTTACCATAAATTCTAGCTTCGGAAGCTAGAATTTATGAGGTCCCCGGTTTAATTCCCGGCCAGGGCAGAATGAAGAATGACTTTTTTCAAATTGTCTTTGTGTTACATGCATAATATGTATTTAGTTCATTGTATATATATTATATGTATCGTCGTGTTAGTATCTTCATGTATGAGTTTGGGACAAGCTCTATCTGTATGAATCGTTAAAAAACTTATTAAGTTGAGTGCTTCAAAATAGGTTTTGATATTTGGTTCAAGATTTCGCCAAATATCCGTTAAGACATAATCAACAAAATCACTATTAGCTATGTACATCTCTAGTTACGTATTATTATTAACAGGAGGGGCGCCTTGTTGTAAAGACTTGACGGTAACAAAATGGCTTCCAAATGTCAAATTAAGCCATCTAATGGAAGTCCCGTTTTAATATCACACTGGCGGCCTTTATCACCTTAACAATGTGTTACCTTTACAAGTTTAGTACAACAAACATATTACTATAGAAGTAATCACAATCTACTTAGGAAAATTGACACATTGAATCGAAACACATAAGGGAAGAGAACACAAAAATATTGAAGCGGTTAAAATCTTGTCATATTTAAGATAATATATACTTCCTCATTATTTTATTCAATTTTTTTATAGTAATGACAATTCACAAAGATTGAATTAGTCCCAAACTAAGAAATGAATTTTGTATTATGGGTACATACTAACACGAAGATACACATATTATATACAATAAACTAAAAACATTTTTTTTATTTTATTGAACATAACAAACAATACACATTTAACAATACATAGACTATTTGATAGAAACATACATAAATCTAAATATCCTCCTTATAGAGACAAGTCTCGTGTGAAGGAGGGTTATATACGTAACACCTAGACCAAGGACGATTTGAAAAAGATCATTCTTAATTTTGCCCTTGCCGGGAATCGAACCCGGGACCTCGTAACTCAAAGGCAAAGATTCAATTTTGATTTGAACATTTTAAATATCTTAAAGTGATAATATTTTACCGGTTATTCAGATAACACATGAAGAAGAAAGCTGCAAGCTTTTGTGCTCTTCTATGTTATCATATTATTTATAATACTGCTTCTAGGAGTTCAAAAATAGCCTTCTTATTTCTATGAAAAGTTTCCAATATCTAAAAGAATTTTCACTCGGTTTATTTATTACTTATGTATATCAAAATAATATATCAGCCATCCTTTCACATTTGCAATGCTCCTATCAGACACATTCTATATCATTACTTTAGACATTCTTTCATATTTCATTCTCTTTTCATCTCCAATAATAATTTTAAAGCTCTATTCCAAAGTTTAAACTCATTGCTCCTACTCATATCTAGGTACTATCTATGTATATTATAAACCAGTGAGACAAGTACCTATTTTAAGTATATTCTACAATAGTAGAAGCTAGCTATAGAAGATATTTCTTCCTACTTACCTACGTACTAGATAACTACCACATTTACTCGTGTAGGCATTACCTTTATTCTATCTACTATGATCATAATAGTCTTAATACCTATTCAAAACTTACTGTAACTAGATGCCGTTTTACATAGGTAATAATGTCTTATAATTTTTACTTCTTTTATGGATAGTCTGCAGATGTCTTTTGTACGTATTTCACAATGATCTTTATCTCTTATAGAATGATTTTTCTAATTTATCAGTTTTGGATCAGTTCTAAAGTACTGGATACTTAGTAAAATGTACTTTTAGGATGTACTTACTGAAGCCATTGACAATAATATCTTTATCTCGTCTATGTATCTCGATTGTCTCGGAACAAAATAGAACTTGAACCGTACTAAATGCAAAAGAAGTCAAAAGGGAGAATTTCGATCTTCTTCATAGCCGAATATGAAACGTCAAAAGGTGAAAGCTACTACACGTGCTGATAAACTAAATATACAATAATATCGGTCTAACTTAGTAAGCATAGCGGAACACACGAGCATACCCAAGTTCATGAGAAGGTATAATCTAACGTAGATATAAGTCCCATCTAAATGTAATACAGTCGATTCCGCTTAATCGGGACACATCGGGACTTGGGCATTTTGTCCCAATTAAGCGGCTGTCCCAATTAAGCGAATTTCACATTTTTTAAATTCATTTATTTGGTTTTGGCAACTAAGGCCATTAACCAGTAATATACACATAAAACTAAACAATTCATATTTTTTTTTCAATAATTTTATTTAATAAACTCTTGGAAACTGTAAATTACATATGGGTAATGTAAATTATCATACAAATTACAAATATGTTATATAAACTTTTAAGAAAAAAATTGCTAATTAAAATAATAAATGGATAGGTAGATACAACTTAATTTAATGCAAAAATGAGTCAAGTGTAGTCTGTCTTTTGTTTTTGTAACATTTCACTACTACAAAATCAGCACAGGTATTCTGTGTAACATAATATATTCTGTGATCTTAAATTTATTGTCCCAATTAAGCGGAATGTTGTCCCAATCAATAATAATAATAATAATAATAATAATAAAATGTTTATTTATCAAAATAAAAATTACAGGATATTATAACATGATAATATAGGTACATATTCTAGTAATAACAATTTTCTTCTTTTAGTCACATCATCATTGTACCTTTTTTTTCCTTCTTAAATACAACACATCGCACAGTATACTAGTCAAAAGACTGTGTCATACTGTACAATAATCTACAATATTATTAATTAAACATATAAATTTACTTTGGTTTCTGTTCTTTGAGATTTGTCCCAAACAAGCGGAATCGACTGTATTATAAATATAAGTGGGTACTATTATACGAGTACGTATGTAATAGTATGATTGATCTTAGAATTCCCCTTAAAGGGCACATACCATTGCTATATTATTATAACACGTACCAAATATAAATTATCTATCTACATATATATCCACTTCCACTATTGCCTTATGTTATATGTAGACGCAATAAAATTATAATGAAATTCAAAAAAAGGTGCTTTTTTACTATATTGATTTTTTATTAAGAAACACGTGTTTCGTCTTTCAATACGGCCGGTGTGGCGCGAAGGTAATGCTCTTGCCTTTGAGTCACGAGGTCCCGGGTTCGATTCCCGGCCAGGGCAAAATGAAAAATTACCTTTTTCAAATTGTCCTGGGTTTGGGTGTTACATGTATATTTATTTATTTATTTAAGCCTTTATTCCAGACTTGGAGGTGGGATGTGCAGACCTCTCAAGTCCATATCAAATACATATGTTATATTATAATATATATATAAAAATACAGATTATTAGAAGAGGGAAAAAAAAACATAATATATGTGTTTAGTACATTGTATATATGTGTATCGTCTTGTTGGTACCCATAATACAAGATTCATCTTAGTTTGGAACTTGCTCGATCTGTGTGAATCGTCTATACACATGATGTGGTGTTCTCACTTTGGCGAATATCGCCAGGGCACCTAAATATCGCCAGCCATTTGAACCGTGTGAACAAAATGACAGCATGTGTAGATGTGCGCGGCGTCCGTAAAAACTTTCTAACCTATAAATTTCATAATGTTTCCCGCTTTGTGACAGCTATTATCTTTGTTGTTGGTTTGTGGCGTTTGTTTCCTTAATTAAAAGGCGCCTTTAACCTCTACTATAACATTTTCGACTAAAAATAAACACTTCGCGATCTCCATCTCGACGTCCGCCATTTTGAAAACAATGTCAAAATCAAAGCGCATCTGACAGATCGTTTCTATATCGGTGGACTGTGTGAACAGGTGTAACGATCAATGGGCGTACGGCGAATTTTGTTTTTTCGCCTGGCGTTATATTTTGTAATTCGCCTGTCGATATTCGCCAAATGTGAACACCCCATTATGTCAAAGACATTATCGGTCAAGATTGGCAATGTTCTTGAAAGACGTCTTTTTCAAAAAAGATTCAATATAGTGAAAAAAAAACTCTTGTTTTGTTTATAATTAATTCAACATGAATTTCCACCAAGAACCGTCGATTGCAAAATATCAACTTTCTCATACAAGACATTTAACATCTCAACTCAGCAGTGGCGAAGAAGCCTGCCTTTTTTTGCATATATATTAATTTTGATCACCTACTCCAATATTTCACTCTCACATTTAACAGTATAAGTACATATCATATAACTTGGGTTAGTTGGAAGATATCGCTTACACGCGATAAACTCGCCCATTGTGCATGATAATTATTGGTATTTATAATCTGTTTATATGTATGTTTTTTTAAGCACAATAAAGTTTATTATTATTACATATTTCGTAAATTATGAATGAGTCAGCAATTAGAGTATTCGAGTCATAGATCTCTCAATTTCAAAGCCGATTCTCTAGCATCAAGCCACGGACCACTTCTTTACGTTGTTTCTGTGATAACTACATCATAGAATCACAAATATTATTTTACGAATTTTTGACACAATTGGATATCGGAGACTAGATTTTACATACCAAGAAGTGTAGATGTTTATCATATTTTTGATTTTGAACCACTCTAGATTAATCATTCCAATTGATTACACTCACTGATAGTCAACCTATTTGAATAGATATTAACTAGGTAGGTATGTTGTATATTATGATACACATACATTTGTGAACTTCCTTAAGGAGTGCACGACACAGAGTTTTGACAGAAATGCTTTCCAAATTGAAAATATATAAAAGTTGTATAAAAATCTTAAATGAACGCATGGAATAATATCGAGTTGAACTTTACATATATTCAACTTTTAAAAACTTCTGAGACATGTGAAAAGCATGATGCAGAGGAATCGAGAATGTTGCGATATTTTTAAGAGTACTCTTAACTAAGACTTGAGTGGAAAATATGATAAACAAATATTAAAGGAAAAGGTGGCTCAATAATTTCTTGAGAGGATGATTCGTTTCTCCTGAGTGCAACGTTGAATGTCGAATGTGTCTATACTCACTTTACTTTTCAAACAATAATATGATGCACATTGTACCTACATTATATTAGATATCATGAATCTATAAATATAACAGAAGGATATGACATGGCATATTATAAAGCAAACACAATACAGATATGGAATTTACGTCACGGTTGTATGATCGTATTATTATTTTTATATTACATATATTATCTGCTAGTTTCCACTTCATCGCTTACTTAATGCTTTAGTATGGAAGTTGTCAATGCAATACAACAAGTTGTACATGTTGATAACATTCTAGTACGAACATGTTATGTATGTTTATTATGTCACAGCCCGATAGTTAAATTAGCCAGTTTACTAAACGGCTAGTCAGTTGGTTAAATGCCGGCATTCAATGCCTGAAATGCCTGAAAACTAGCCCGATTGCTAAATTTAGTTTATTTAGCACTGTGGCGCTAGAATTATTAAATGTTACGTTAAACAATCCGACTAGACTTCTTTTAGCCATTCAGTCATATGCCGTTGTTTTACAAACTGCCTAGCCATTCTTGAACTAGAATAAGTCAATCTAGAGGAAGCAACATCAATAAAATATGCGTACCTCTGATAAAGGTTTTCCATGATTTTCACGTTATCGAACAAAGCCAAGTGCTGGAGATGTTTTTATTATTTAAGACAGCGGCTCACATATTTTCATAAAATGCTCTTTATCATACTTCACTAGACCTTATATCTCATGGAAAAAATTGTTTTTACTGTTTTTATCTCCATCACATTTTCATCCATCTTTATAATAAAGCTTAATTTTACATTGCCCAACAATAAGAATTAAATTTTTCGATAGCCGAATCACAAATTAAAAGTTTCCAGATTTCCAATTAATACTAGGCAAATTGTAAAAATTGTAATTGAGTACTTATTTGTTCTCTATTTTTTTGTTAGCATGGAGAGGAGAGCTTACATGTTTATTGCATACAGCTTGTCTGCTGGCTATCCCACTTGTGATATATGCTATGATGGTATAGTAGTAGTATTTCTTCTCGCCTTTCATATTAAAAAAAAAAACAATATTTTACTTTTGAAAATTCGATACATTCATTCGCTGATAAACAATATGTAAAATGGTCGATATCAGATGCATTGAATAATTAACGATAGGTAAATTTACCGTCAACCTTTTTCTGTTCTACTCATTTCTCTGAAAACCTTTTTTTTATTTATGTGAATATATTACATAAAATGTAAAATAACCGAAACAAACCGACTATTGACAAATATCTTTGATTGTAGTCCCACTGTTCTACTTCGCCTTAACGATACAAGCTATCACGTAAAAAATATAAGAATTGACACTGATTTCACGTTTAAGATCGGTTTAGGATCTGCCTCCAGAATATTCTCCCGACTAAACTTTTTTAATCCACATACAGGCATAGATAAATTAAAACATGAGATACGGTTATAGTTCCGTAGAATCTTTAGCAATAAATAGGTCTAAGTTTTCGAGTATCTCATAAAACAATTAACATCTTCAATTCAGGGAAGAGGTAGACCCCATCCATCCTGAATGGCTTAGTTTTTAATGGCAATGCGAAAACGCCGTACATATTTGTTACACGTATCAATTAATCTACCGACTACCCCACTTTTGGCAGATGTGGTAATGGTAAAAATAGAAAGCTTGATATTAAAACTAATCTATCCTTTTATTACTGCTACTATCCCATCATAGCATATTCTACAAGTGGGGTAGATAGTTGACCAGCGGCAAGAAACAAACATTAATTAAGCTGTCTTCTTCGTGCCAGTAAAAAATTAAGACATTCAGGATAAGTGGCAAACCCGAATCATCCCTGAATGCATGACGTGAAATTTCTTTATTTTATAGATAACTGCCCACCTTTTCAAGATCCCTTGATTGAATTATTAAATTCATGTATCGTGTAGAATAGACAGTAAGATTAACTTTTGCACTTAGTATGTAATAGGTGATTGCATTTTGTATGCGGGCTGGTGGAGAGCACGAGAAGTTTGTTACTGTTACAGTAGAAGTTGTTCATCTTGTCCAGTGAGTAGTCATCTGTCACTGTTTTGTACTCGTATGTACATAGGTAGCTACTCGTACATTCAGTAACCGTGTCTTGTTCTCTAACTTCTTGCTTATAAAAACAAACATCAAATGTTTCAAATACTGTAAAGATAATTCATTGAATGAAAAAATATTATCGTTTCTCAATAAAAATGCCTACATTTTATTCCTACCTCAACTTTCATTTAAAAAATTCAAAGTTTCTACTTTTTTTATTTCTATAAATCTTCTCTATATTGATTTAAGCGTTAGGAAGAACCTTACTAAAGCCTTTGTATAGAGCATTCTGCTATATGGTTGCGAGACGTGGACCATCAGCAAGAGTGCAAGCGGACGGCTGGCGGCCTTTTAATGTGGTGCTACAGACGCATGCTGAAGATTCATTGGTCGGAACACGTCGAAAACGTAGAAGTGTTAACCAGGGTAGGCACAAAACGGCAACTCCTTAAGAGAATCAGCCAACGACGAGCTTACTGGATTGGCCACAACATCAGGCACCCAGAACTGCTCATCGCTATGGCGGAAGGTAGGACTGAGGGCACAAATGGCAGAGGCCGACCAAGAGATGCGTATATGGACCAACTGAAGAGGGACACGAACTGTGGCTCATACGTGGAGCTGAAGAGACTAGCTGAGATTAAGGAGGAATGGAGAAGAAAATCCTAATTCGTTGCAGACCAATCCAATGGATTGTAACTCATTATATACTTTATTCTTTATCGATGCTGGAAGGCTTGAGAGAAAGGAGATATATGTGTTTATTAATATCTATTACGGCATCTCCCTCAGCACAAACGGGGACTAACTTCATGTAATAGACATACCTACAGGCCATTCTCTACATATTTTTTTTTATTTCATTCAGGATAAATGGCAAACCACAGCGGAATAAAATATTTGAAAATTCTTTCAATATTATTTTGAGACTTACCTATTACAGGATTCTCGAAAACAACGTATAAAGTGGGGGTCTTCTTGGGAACTCCAGGAGTAACGTCTCTCTTGGCTTAATAAGCATTAAATACTATGTAATAGGATTCTATACAAAAACATGGAAGGAATAAATCCATAGGAAACATACACTACTTGAATGCAGTGACGGAACACTTCTAATTTATACAGCTTACCAAAAAACATTAAATTATTACACTTATTTTTTTAATATCGATATCGTAACCGCTTAATCAAAGAGGTTTAAAGATAATAATAGTAAAGAGGTAATGGTCATAAATCATCAATAATACTTTTTGTTGTTTGTGTTAAATTTATTTTACTTTATACTTACCTACCTTTTTATCTAAATACGGTCTTAAGATTGCCTTGACAATGCACGAAGTGGCTATAGTAAAAAATACGTGTAAGAGTATACCAATCTCGCGGCAGCGGTAGCGCGGTATTTTTTACTATAGTCCCTTATCGCGTCGTAGAATTAAGATCAAGACAAGATAAGACCGTATTTAGATTGTATCAAGAGTAACCCTGCTGACTTTTGTCCTAGTCTTCTTGTTTGATCAAAATATACTTGTATACTATATAAACCGTAAATTTTTATTTAAAATCATCTAAGTTTAAAAACCGCAATGCAACTGATGTGTAGTTTGTTTTAAATAGAAAGGAGAAAAGGAGTGTGATGGCCATACGTAGTACAGTGCAACGCTTTATATTGACTCCTAGTTAAACAACATCAGTTAAGTGTCTATCAATACATATATCTATTTAATGTTTTTAATAAAGACACTGTACTTTTGTAAATTAGTATTGTATCCACGAGTTTTAAAATACTCTTTGTTCAGAGAGTACTAGCTCTCACTATCTTTCAAAAAACTTTAAAATTAAATTTAATAAATATCAAAATCATTTTGAGCTGGTTGGAGTTAACTTGGGAGAAAGAAATAGGTATTCATCACATTTTTAGGGATTTTTTTACAGGAATCATTTCATACTATCTGTACTATTTTCATTAGTGGTACTCTAGGAGAAAATAGGTCTCTCAATTTTCTCTCTAAGTTTTCGAATTTCCTGTAAAAATCACATTTAAGATATTAGTGTGCAAACACAAAGAAAGCAGGTTGCCAGCGCCGATAAGTGCCGGTAAGCGCCGGCAAAGTAAATCGCAATCGGCATTCCTGCTTTTACTATGTTCGTGTCCATTGAAATGCATGCAAACATTCTCGGCGCCGGTAGACGCAGGCATCTGAAAACAGGTAACCCGCTTTTTTGTGTTAGCACCCTTACACGTCTTCAGTTGAGCGATGAGAAAAGGCCATACATCCTGAACCTTTACCGGCACGAAGAATACAAACTGCGTATTATTTATTACATAATATATAGTTAGTAAACTGGCTACCGTGGGTACTTGTGGCACATTTCGGAAGATAGTACTATAGCATCTTCTGTGTTGTGTGAATGAAAACTGAGTGTAGATGAGATGAATACCTACTAAGTGGTATCGATTTATTCACTACTTTTTTGGTTGATATGTAAAAATAACTCTTTAACCCCTTATAACAGGAATTTTTCCTTATTTCGAAGTTCAAATATTGATTAATAGTTATTGTGAAATATTATATTGAATGTATTTTTTTTTTAATTTTATTTTACTACACCAATAAATTACAAATCTTATACATATTTTCATTGATGCTGCCCAACTAGGTATAACCTGTTCTAGGGCAAACATCTCACAAACATATCAAACATACTGAAACATATACACAATCACAAAAAGCATTCATGTATGTATGACTTTTGAATAGGTTTTAAAAAGCATGGATGAATGTGTTCAAACTAAAAATTTAATGCTGATATTAATAGGCGTCAGACTTCAATCCAAAGTTTATCTATAAAAGTTAAAAGTTAAGTAATTTCAGTCTGTCAATCATCATCTTTTCATAAAAATCAAATCGAAATTAGAACTTTATAAAATTAAACCAAATCATGCGAAGAACTTTTAATTGAAATTAATAAACTTTATAATCACAATTTAATAATAATAATAATAATAATAATAATTTTTATACATTTACAAATAAGGATACATTATACATTATATCTATGTATTATTTAAATAAAATGTGTTTTAAAAATGAATATATGTTAATAAATCTTGTGTAGAGATTTAGCTTAACTCACGAGGTGAAAATGTGAATCGTTTATATTTTTGTTAAAGTGTGAGTTTGTCAACCTGAATATGATTCTCATAGTGTATTTAACAAAGAATTGGTCTTTCACTCCCTTGTATAAAATTTCGAATGTCTTGTAAATGGCAAACATTCATAAAACATCACGAATCATTTAAAAAAAAGTATTCAGCAATAAGGTTTGCCACCCATTCGGAATAAAATAAATACACAGACAAGACATTATTAGGTGTGTGTCTATATGGCTACTCCACTTGTGGAATGTATCATGATATATACCTATAATCTCTTAAATACTAACCCCATCGAATATCTAGCTGGTTTCGTATTATTTTCTGAAATAATAAATAAATTATAAAAAATAAGTACCTAATTAATAAAGACAATAATCTAATACTCAAAGACACCTAAATACTCATTATATAGAGTGTATAAGACATTTAACATTTTCGATTCATCATTCGATGAAGTTTTACACATATTTTGAATGCCATATTTTTAATGGCACGGAAAAAACGACCTGCAAATTCGTTAAGTGCACTTAGTAATCTGGCTACCCCACTAATGGGAGACTAGACGTGATGGTATAGTTGTAAATATATACATAAAAATGGATATGTATTTAGGTGGATAACTTTATTCACTATGTCGGTGTCTAGGTAGTAGAATTTCACAATGAAATTAGAAACAAATGTTTCTTCTACTATATTACTTCTACCGGGTTAATTGAAAGACATCGCATTTTAAAGATAAACTCGCCCTCTGTACATTGAATTGTATAACTGATATAAATATCGCACTGTTTTATTTTGTAATATTGTAACCAATCTTCAGTAAAGAAATATATTGTTTTTTTATTGAGAGAGAGAGAGAGACGTCTTTCAAGGACAATATCAATATCTAGTGAGATTAACAATATCCTTGAAAGACGTCTTTATATAGTGGAAGAAACATATGTTTTTTAATTTCATTTTGGATAATTATAACTCAGTCACATACACTCTAGAGGACATACATACACCTTTATATTATGAAAAAACAAATAACCACACTGCAAGACACATACAACGTAAAACCGACGTAAAGGCGAACCCATGCTATAACGATTGTAAATATTTCACAAAGCTTACAAACATACATAATAATATGTACTATCTACATAATAAACCTTTTGACATTATGCATGGAGGTATACAAAGGGCTAAAGGTTGTATATACAAACAATGCCACATAGTCTGCGTGCAATATACCTATTAGTAAATACAAACAAAAGACATAAATTGTTGTATCTAAATTACTTACATTGTGGATTTTATTACTGTGACCAAAACTCGAATACGTAACAATGTTGTCAAAGACCGAAATTTTATCACACTAAAAAATATAAATTTATCTGGTACATTTTTTCATACTCAACTGCGTTGAATATTCTTTTGATGAAAACAAATTCTCGAAAAGACCGAAATAACTTCCAAATTTAAACAAAATGCCGCTGCATAACTGAAGAAAATAAACATAATCATCAAAAAATTCTCCCTGGTTTACATAATTATTATATGGTTCACAAAGTATTGTTTAAAACATAAAATATTATCTTTAACTTTTACAAAAAATCGCCAATTACAAATTTAATTAATTAATTCCTTCTTAAATAAGTTTGTACTCCTTTTCATTTTTTTTTTTATTTTTTTTTTTTATTTATTTATTTAAAAAATATTTCCATCGGGCTTTAGCCGCTTCACCTCCAATATTTATTTTCATTATTTTTATTATCAACATTAACACAAAGAATACAAACTGTTTATTTACAATTTAATATATTAAATGTCAGCGTTACTTACAGAATTGATTTTTCATACTACGTACATTATAAAATACATTACAAGGTGAACTTAAACACATGACTTACTAAGTTATGCAATAGAAATATCAGGCATTTGTTTTTTTCAATTTAACTTTCTTAGCACGAACAGAATATCAAACTAACTATTTTATTCATTTTGCACATTGTCATTAAAATAAAAGTGTTAACAAAACAATACAAAATTTAAAATACTGGGACGATATGCAGTTTCGAGATTATCACTATGAAGTGATTTCTTCCATTTAACTACAACAAATTTATTGTTCACTAGCATATTTATAAAGATCGCCTTAAAATACAGTTATTGTTTATCGTGTCGAAACCCAGAAAAAAAACCAATCAAACTGATCTCCAGTACTGTGCAAAACGCACAGCAGGTGAGGATGCGTCAAAAATATCCTCCATAGTGAATGAGTCCTATTAAAACACAGTGACAGATCTTTAGTTGGATCAATACTTTTTTTCACTTTTTTCGCAGTTATATAATGGCAAAAAACCCACTTTTCTAACATGAAAATTTCCATTAAAAAAAATAGTCAATAAAGGAATACGTATTAATAGGAATGAAAATTCATTATGACAAACACAGCTTATCCTACAAGAATGATTCCGTGTTTTGAACTGAAATTTCTTTGAGAATATTGCAGCGTACCTAATTGTTTGTTCCATACCTCCAAATTTTCTTTGCTAGCCAAATATAATGATACCAAAAAAGGAATGTTTTTTATTTATTTATAAAAAAAAAAACAGGTGGAATAATGCTAATCTCTGTTTGTTACTTACGTGCACTTAGTCTGAAATAGCAGTTATTCTTTGCTCGTGAATACGGTTGTTCATATAATTTAAACAAAATCTACTTCAATTGTGTTTTACCATAGATTCATTTCTGTACACGTAAGTTAGTAGTCTTCCTGAGAAGTCTTAAATAGTTACCAAATAATATAAACGTTAATATATTATTATTGTCTGTTATGTTAAAATGCTAAAACTGCCACTGTCGTTGTCTGTCTACCATTTCTTGACTACACACATAGCATTATGCGACTAGTTTTCAGAAGCAACGATGCTCGAGAGAATTTAAGCGAACTTTCATAAAGCACTCTGTGAAGAGAGTGGGTTATTGATCAACTTCATTCCTTTTACTATTTATTTAAATCATTATTCACATTATATCGAAAATCACCAATTATGTAGTTCAATACACAGTGGTTGGGTTTATTAGTAAATCAAAATACTTTCCAACTAACCCAGCTAGTAAAGAATACTTAAAAATAATATCATTATTCTTCTTCAGCCATATTATGTCTACTTGTGATACAGTAGAAGTCCGATAATCCGGCACGTTCGGGACCGACTCGGTGCCGGATTATCGAAAATTCCGGTCTATCGGGCGGTAATTATAAGAACAATTAGGGTAATAATTAAACTACAAATACAGTGTGCAAATACATACACCAAAGTTTATTTTACATTTCATAAATGTATGTACACGTACTGTAAAACATATTTCACTTAGATTTAAAAAGTCACGAATGGCTTTTTGTTTTCTTGACTTTTGGCGTTTAGTATAAAATTTATTTCTAATGATATGGAAATCAAACCGCTTCCGGATGATCCCGAACTATCCCGAAAACTTCCGAATAACTCTCGAGCGTTTTTATTTGCTTTAAAGACGCACTTTTGGATAAAAACAAAATTTTTAAAATTTTCCGGAGCGATGCCGGACTATCGGGCATTCCGGACTGTTGGATGCCGGACTAATGGACTTCTACTGTATATTAATACATAGATCTCTCTCAATTTTTTCAATTATTTCTTTCTTATGTCACTCACGCCCAAGCTTTTACCGGTAATAGAGATACCACTTTTCTAACTTTTCTAAGATTAATTTATGAAAAGTCCAGTGAAAATGGTATATAAATAATACTCTCATGATATGTGTCATGTTGATTTAAAAATTATCAATTTTCATTAAAAAAAACTTTATATTTATGAATAATGGTAACATTTAATTAACAGTAATTAACAATTAATTAAACAAGTGTAGCAATACATACAATCTATATTTATAATGTGACGTGGATGTAATGTCCTAGAATTGATGAATTGTACAGTGTCATTGAGGTGCATTGGCACGTAAACGACACTTTTGTCCAATAATAATAATTTGAAGAGTTAGACTCGATAAAAAGTGAATATTTTTTCTTTTAATAAACTAAAATAAACTAATAAAATGCAAACGAACAAATAAATATAATATGAATAAACAATTGTATTGATGCCAGAAACAATTCAGTAGTGAATAGTCCCTATAGAACCTATGCACGGTGTTTCTGTTCATACTAGCAGTGATTAGTGGATACAATATATTTATGATAATTACCACAGTAGATATATTTATGTGTGTCTATATTCTACAGGAATAACAACGTAACATTACGAAAATCAGAATTGCATTACACTATAAAGTGCTACCGAAATGGTAGACTCGAAAAATTACAAATTCATACTACCAATCTTCTTAATTGTTTCTGTCCATGAGGTAGTCAGTCGACATCATATAATATAAAATAATAGCCTCACAAAAATTCATGCATTCGTCTCAATGTTGTCGTTTCCTGATTCCACACACATTCACAATATTATTAGTAGGTAACTTTTGCTCCTGATATATATGCAAAAGCAATACCACAAAATAAGCTTTGTGCCGTGAAGATGATATATTTCAAATATTTCAAGGGAAGTCATACTCGAAATATAAATAACCTTTTTTAAAAACTAGTAAGTTGCAAGATATCAATACATTATGTAATATTTGACGTGCATGCCGATAGGTAACCGAGATTTACATCTAGGCCCGTAGTCAAAACACATTATAGCGTTACGTTTTCGTTCGAATATAGACGACGTTGCGAGAAAGTGTCAATTTTCGTAGCTAGAATACATACATAGACAATTCACACACAGATCGAGCTAGTCCCAAACTAAGATGAATCTTGTATCATGGGTACTAACGCGACGATACACACATATGTATACAATGCACTACACACATATAGACACACTAGACCCAGGACAATTTGAAAAAGGTCATTCTTCACTTTGCCCTGGCCGGGAATCGAACCCGGGGCCTCGTGACTCAAAGGCAAGAGCGTTACCTCCGCGCCACACCGGCCGACACTTTATAAAGTAACTACGAACATTGACACTTTCTCGCAACTTTGTCTATATTCGAAAGAAAACGAAACGAAAACGTAACATTATACTGTGTTTTGACTACGGGCTAGTCTATTTATTTTATATTTTATGACATGGATGTAACATCTTTTAATTAATAAATTGAGCAGTATTTTTGACGGTCTTAAGCACGTATGTGACGCTAAAACATTATCCAAAAAATAAATAAAAAATGAATATAACTTTTTTGCGTTAAATTCCTCTACTGTATAATATTTGTTTCTTTTATTATGTATTTTATTAAAATATACACATAGTATTAATTTTCTACAATGTTTGTTCCACGAATTGAGACCACAATGACATTTACATTACATTGACTGCAATGACATTAAGGCTATTTATTTCAGTATTACAAAGTGCAATGCAGTAGTATATTGTATTTATTATCTTGTGTTACATTAGGCATATTTATTTACTAGTGTAGTTATAACTGACTTCATTCAGGAATATAATTTTCAAACTATCAAATAATATAAATAAGAAAGTTTTAGCTAGTATCACATTTTTCATACCTTACCTGCCAAAGTGACGAAAATGATTTAATAGTAGGTAGTAATTCTAATTTTTGTAAATCCACAGAGTGAAAATTCATGATTACAAATATCAATACTCAGGTCTTCAAAAAATTTAGTGAAAAATTAACTCTGTTCAGAAATATTGATATTTGTATTTAATAGTAGTTTATTCTTATAGATTATTGACATGGTCTCACAAAACATGTTATATATATGCCAATGATAAGTATTCTTTTATGAAACGTAATTTGGGTTTGTCATAAACCCAAATACACCCCAAACACCTTCATACAAAGCAATTTTTTGTGCCGTAAAGGTGGATTGGATAAGCAGCGAGAGGAATCCAACCTGTTATCTCTGGATTAAAAGTCCAAGAGTCTATCACTTTACTAATTTTTTTCTATATCCATTTTTTATCTCAATTTTTCTCAAATATATTTTGCAAGAACACACTCAATAGATAAGATTTTTTAGAAGGCATTAGTTTCTGTCTTGCTTGTGATACAAAAAAACTATAAAGAACTTACATCCATACACATATAGGTTCAATAGCAACACGAGGTTTATAGAAAAGATAGATAAGTAGGTACTGTTTTGTAATATTGTAACATAATATTGGCTCCAATATTATAATAGGAGTCAGGCAGTCGGTTAATATTACGAATACTAAACTACTGAATACGAGGCATGCCTTTTAAGTTTTGTCGTTTGAAGAAAAAAACACAACTAGAACCTTATAGTACTTTTTATTGTTTTTCAAAGTATTCACCACGTAGCTTAATACACTTTTCCATTCGCTCAAACCAGTTATTATAACATTTATTCCACTCTAAAGTGGGGGTGTTCAAAATGGCTGACTTGAAAGCGTCGACTGCTTCTTCACCGGACTGGAACCTTCGACCACGAAGACTTTTCTTAATTTTAGGAAATGTAAAGAAATCGTTAGGGCTTAGGTCAGGACTGTATGGAGGATGGTCAAGAATTTCTACTTTTTCCTGCTTCAAATACTCAATTGTTTGCCGAGCGCTGTGTGAGCTTGCGTTGTCTTGGTGCAGGATGATGCGTCGCTTTGAGTTAGATTTTCGAAGTTCGGCGATGACTTGTGGTAAACAAACTGTGGTATACCACTCTGCGTTAACCGTTCTACGATCTTCAAGTGCAATAGTCGCAACATTGCTGGTTTTTCCAACGAACGTGGCCACCATCTTCTTTGAAGTGCTTCGAGAACGAACAACTTTAGTCGGCTTTGGCTCGTCTTAAAGACCCAGATTGTAGATTGTTGTTTGGAATCAGGATCGTAGGCATAGATCCAAGATTCGTCACCACTGATGATGTCGTAGACGTGATTTGACTCTCCTCGGTTGAATCTTTCCAGAGTTTTCTTACACCATCAGACGCGGGCCGCCTTGTGATCGTCGGAAAGGAGATGCGGTATCCGACGGCAAACTAGCTTTCTCACACCAAGCGCTTCATGCAAGATCTTCTGAATGGTTGTCTCTGAGATGCCTAATAGAGCCTCTATCTCTTGATACGTCACATGACGATCTTCGAGAATTAGTTGTCTCACAGCAATGATGTTATCTTCAGTGAAGGCGGATTTTGGGCGTCCTTCGCGAGATTTGTCACTTACACTAGTATGTCCACGCTGGAATTCTAAATACCAGCGTTCGACAGTCCGCAGACATGGGGCTTCATCACTGAACACAGATCTTAGCTCTGCAAAACACTGAAGCCGTGTCAGGCCTCTTCTAAAGTTGTAGAAAATTATTGCACGAACATTTTCCTTAGAAAGATTCATTTTCGTACGTAACCTGACAGATTCCAGTCGACGCTGTGACTAAACAATAGCATTTATCCTAATACTTTCAACTGTTTTGAGATTCAAAATTTAAACACATTCGAATATAGAACAGTTCCAAATTCAAAATTGCCGGGAAATATGGAAACGACAGAACTTAAAAGGCATGCCTCGTATAATACTGAAAGTAAGTCATGTCATGTCATGTAATGTCATGTCGTGACTGTTTGGTGTAAATCATGAAGTTGCATGCAAATATCTCACTATTATTTAGCTAACTAAACGTCACACACGTCACATATTGTTATGTACCTACTGCCAAAACATTCGCATGTTAGTATCGTTTTCAGCAAAGTTAACCTATTTGCATAGAAGTATTATGGTTTGTAATGTATTTTTACCTTGTTCTCTTTAGAGGAGCGTTGTTGATTGGTGAAAAGAAGAAATTGGAATAGTCGTATTAATACCGCAAAGTTCCTAAAACAATATGTTTAAAGTTGGGCCATTAGTTTTGAGAATGCCCAATGATAGTTTTCCCAAAAGAGCCCTATTTTTTCAACCATAATTATATTTCCTTCGTCCTGGACCACTTTCTTTTATAATACACCGTTCTTATGACAACTATATCAGGGCATTGGGAATGTCATGGGAATAAGCGACTGAACTGGTGTAGAGACGCTCTTGATGGAGGACGCTGGTTTCTGCCCTTTCGTTTCCAGAAGAGTATTATAGGACGAATTGAAGAATGAAAATTCCCCAAAACCAGGTTTCTCAAATTGTTAATGTGTCAAGTATATATTATTACTGTCGCTATATCATCACAACGTTTCCACAATTTAGGGAAACAGCGAACATTCTATATTTAATAATGATACAAATCAACTTTTCGCAATGCACTTTTTCTCTATTAAATTACAATAAACTCCGAGCATTACAGATGATAAATATACCCGTGATGTTTTAAGAATGCCTGTCTTTTACAGAACACTCAAAACTTATGAAAAGAATGGAATACCTATTGTATTCCTTGGACATCACACGGAAATAAATAATTCGTATTAACGTGAAAATAGAACCCTACAAATATTTAAACTAACCATATACATATTTTTTCTTTTCAGCTCAATGGATCCACTCACAAAGCTAAGGTTATCATGTCTACAGGTGGAGTAGGATATAACATGGCTCAATGTCTCCAAAGACTTGGAGCATCTCCCGTCTTTATCACATGTGGAGGACCAGCAGATCACGTCTACAATTCTTCTTCATCATCATCTCGTAATCTGGACATCAGAACACCTGAAAAAGACCATGGGACTGCCACTTACATGGCTGTATTGGACAATGAAGGTGAATGTAAGATTGGATTTGGAGATATGTCAGCTCATGAAACTATAACACCAGAACTGGTGAGTATTAAAAAATAGGATCATACATAACGTTGGGAAATATGCATGTGTGAGGAATATGAATTAATGTTATCAATTTATATTAATAAATATACGCTGATCACGAATATCCTAATAAAAAACGATAAAATAAAAAATATCATATATTTTTCATTTTTAAAATCCATATTTTCTGTTATTGAATTAGCTCGTTGTGACGTCGCTAGGCGCTATGTTGTATTGGCACTTATTTCACTCTTAGTACTGTTTGTTGAGGCTGATGACGTCACACAGTGCTCCGCCACGAGTGGACTTTTTGCAGCGCTAAAGTGCTAAAATTGCTTTTTCAAATGGTGATAAAAGCCTTAAAAATGCACATTTAAAAATATAAAAAACACCATAATTTTTCTAATTATCAGCAGGGCTACTCTTGACAAAACTAAACACGATCTTAATCTAGTCTTGATCTTGATCATACGACGCACGAAGTGACTATTGGCCAAAAATACACGCAAACTGATCGCGCGTTAGCGGTACCGCGGTGTTTTTGACCATAGTCCCTTCGTGCATCGTATGATCAAGATCAAGACTAGATTAAGATCGTGTTTAGTTTTGTCAAGAGTAACCCTGCTGTACTATTTTTTGAGCTGATTTTTTTTTTGTGAATGTTCCCCATTTCAAGACTAATCAATTTGTATTTTGTTTAAATGTTGTACTTTTTAAGTGATTGTTCTCGATAAATAAAAAGAAATGACTTGTCAAAATAGGTTTGCAAATAATAGCGATTGCAGAAACCTACATCTGGCAGTGTTTCAACTACAATAGGTAGTTACTTCTAATAAAGCATGCTGATATAAAAATATATAATATAGTATAGTATAATAAATTATATAAAGAGTCCACGTGCAGTGGTAACCACAATGTTCAGTAGCATGTTGTATGTATGTAATGTGTATGTATGTGCTATAATAGCACTGTTAATATATTCACATGTATATTATGTGAGTACGTTATGTATTGTATCTAAACACATACAATGTTACGAGTATATTTCAGGGCCGAGTAAATTGAACTACTTTTTTCTTTCATTCTTAAAAGAATGAATGGATGCAAGAGGAGTGTTGTGGATAGAATGCACGTAAATAAATTGAGATGGTTTGGTCATGTGGAACAAATGGCAGAGGAAAGAATGACAAAGAGGATATATTTGTCTGAAAGGAGGGGTGTGAGGAAGCGCGGGCGTCCGAGAACTACATATATTGATCATGTAGATCAAAAGGATGGCCGTGTTTGGAGTAAGAGAAATCGACGTGCGTGCATGAGAAATTGTATGACTGTAGCAGAAGTGAAAGAAGTAGGTATGTAAGGACAGATCTATATGGCGTTCCTTTCTCTCTGCCTACCCCACTTGGGATACGGTGGGATAAAATTTGAGTAAATGATTTAAATAAATATCGCATTAGTACCTACCCATAATAAAAGATTCATATTTTGATTGTCGATCTGTGTGAACTGTCTATACATGTTTTGTTATGTTAAAAAAAATCAGTATGTGATTTTTGTAATGCTTTTGTAATACGTTAAAAACAAAACGTGATTTTCAAATATTTCAGCAGTTCAGGCGATAACAAAGTTCAGCAATGCATCTACAATTCGGCAATGGCACGCCTCATTGCTAAATAGTAGATGTTAATTGTATTATTCGTTATGGTTTACGCACATCTGCTTTTTACCGAACCATCGAAAACTTAGAGAATAAAGTAACCTATTTTTTAGCCGGACTTCACGGAAGTAAAATTAACTAACTCAAATTGCAGAATTTGTAATTTTCCCATCCCTGATATATTATTTGGTAGCCTATATAAAGTTTCTTGGAATACCTAATATACAGTTTAACTTATGATCAATAATAGAGTGTAAACATGAGCTTTATATAATAATACTCAAATATTTTCTGATAGGAAATGAGTTTCCTGTGTAAATATAGCTGTAACTCACGCACGAAACACACACTACCAGTAAATACGAGTAGTTATTACTAACATTATAGAAGCATGTCAGTTACATGACGGGAGCAGCGTGTCAGTTATATAACGGAAGCAACATGAAACTAATATAAAAGAAGCATATCTGTATAATCTTGATGGTATTGACCGAAGGTACTTGTTGGAAGTCCATTTCCAGATAAATTGAAAAAAAAAACACAGCATGTAGTTAACTTCCAAAATGACTTTTATTAATTCTTAACTAATCGCCTGATGATGGAGTCGAAAATCTCCGAACACTATAACGCGAAGTTAATAAAACTCATTTTGAAAGTAAACTACATACTGTGTTTTTTTTTCAATTTATCTCCAAGCATATATGCAATTTTTTTTATTTCATATATTATTTTATTTATTATATAGCATATTTGTGATTCAATGGAGTCATGTTAGTGATTTAATAGGATTTTCAATAATTAATCAGCAAAAATAAATTAAATAAAGTTGAAATGGGAACGGTAGCAAAAGAAGAACTCTTAATAAAAATTTACATAGAAAATATAATTCATACAATTCAATGTACAGAGGGCGAGTTTATCGCTAAAATGCGATGTCTTCCAACTAACCCGGTTATTAAAATCAAAAAACAAAACAGACATAAATATACATATCTACAGTAATATTATAAATATAAAAAAAAAAAACAAAAATACAATATAAAACAAACAAATGAAAAAGGCACATGCAGGCAACAATGCATTCATGGACACATAATAATAAAAAAAAGTATAACATACATATATTGCAGCGTGCACATGCATAGGGGAAAGGATTTTAGGAGTCAGATGCTAAATTCAGTGAAAGGAAGTGATTTTTGACAGCTTATCTGAAAGAAGGAAAAGTTGTTATCATCCTGATTTTCGAAGGAAGATTGTTCCAACAGCGAGCACCATGAACAAGAAATGAGTTGGACAGAAAGTTCGTACTGTGTGCTGGTACTGCTAGAAGACGCTCTCTGTTGGATCGCAAAGGTAAACCATGACTCGCTAGATACTCGAAATTTTCTTTAAGATAATATGGGGAGGACGTTAGAAATAATGTTTTAAAAACTAGACACAAAATGTGAAGATCACGTCTTTGACGTATGGTGGTCCACTTCAGCTGATTTCTGTAAGAGGTTATGTGATCAGTTTTTTTGAGGTTAAAAATATAAAGCCTGCATTTTGTAGTCTCTCAACTTTAGTTAAAAGATTCTCATTATTGTTAAAAATCAGAATTTACATGGAAGCATTTTAGTTATTTAACGGAAGCATAATGGAGCTTTGTAATGGAACCAAGAGAAAAAAAATCGCTATCATGAAGAGGACTATTACAAAGCTTGGATCAAAGATATGTCTATAGCCTAACCCACGTGGAAGCTTACATAATGGAACCTTTATTTTAAAATGGAAGCTTTTACTTAAATACGAAGTTTAATATTAAAAAAGCATAATAATACTTATACTTGTCTAAGAGTAATATTTACACACATGTAGAAGGACCAAAAAGATGTTTACATTTTCATTTATTTTAAACGTATAAACGTTTATTTAACAAATAAACATTGTAAATTACAATACAACGCAAAAGTTTATATTTAGATTTGCAGATAGGGAAGTACTAATTAAAAATTAATTAATAATTCATGTTACATTGTTTATTAGATATGGTAACACCGCCCTATTGACAGATACTGTCAACACCTAACCCATTGTTATCATAATAGACACACTAGATAAATTACTTACCAGGTATTATTATTATTATTAATTGATAATTACTATCTATTTTTATATTTAGAACATGCATGGGTGGTAATTCACGGTAAAAAATAAAATTCAAATACATCCAAACACACAAATAGTAAGCAATATGCTAGTATCGTAAAGATACCGTGTGAATTCGATGCCATATTTTTTCAACCATATATTTTTTATTTATTTTTATTCATTCTTCACTGTACATTGATTACAAAGAATTACATAAAAGGTAAACATTCAAGTTAGATACAATCAATATACAGAGGGCGAGTTTATCGGAAAGGCGCGATCTCTTCCAACTTACCCAAATTACTACCTATGTTTATTACAATTATTGAAAAGACACCAGCAAGGTTACTCTTGACACAATCTAAATATGATCTTAATCTTGAGTTCGTCGGTAGCCTTGAGGTAGAGCCTCGGCCTCGTGAACAAGGGTTCCGTGGTTCGATCCCAGGTGCCGGCAAACTCCCCTATCACGACACAAGCTTTTGGCTTTAGGTTGTATTTGGGTTTATAACAAAACCCAGATATATCTTTTTTAAAAAAAAAAGTCTTGTCTCGGTTTTCATCATACGACGCGCGAAGTGACAATAGTCAAAAATACGTGTACCTATACCAATCGCGCGTTAACGGTAGTTTTTACTATAGTCCTCTCCTATAGTACTATAGTCCTTTTCAAAAGATTAAGATAATATTATTAGATTGTGTCATGAGTGACCCTGCAGATTCTACTGAGACCATCAAAATTTTTGGTCATTGCTACCCCATAGAACACGAAAAGCTCACAACAATGTTTCAATACCGGGTTAATTGGAAGACATCGCATTCTAGAGATAAACTCGCCCTCTTTAAATTGAATTGTATAACTGATATTTTTATGATCTAGAGCATGGGTGGCCAACCTTTTCAGCAGCCGGGCCAAATTTCAGGTTGAGATTTCCTACCGGGCCGCACAACAATATACTCCATATATGGAACATTTGATCATTTTACTTCACCTTAAAATTTCTACCCCCCTTCGCTAAATTTTCAAAATGGTAAAGGAATTTCAAATGTTTCAAAACTCCTCGGTTTTCTTTTAGAATATTTTCTTAAAATACCTCTTTCTAAAAAGTAACAGGTACTTGTACCGACTATTATTAAAAAAAGTGTGTATATTATTCGCGGGCCGCACGTAGGCACTCCGCGGGCCGCATGTGGCCCGCGGGCCACGGGTTGGCCACCCTTGATCTAGAGTTTGTGTGTTCACATTGTGAAAAGACATTTTAAATATATTTGATATCAACAAAAACACTGTGTACTTTTCACTATTGATTTAATACTCGAGCACTTTCGTCAAGTTAGCTTGACATTTTCAACTGAACTTTCTCTTGAAAATGTCAAGCTAACTTGACGAAAGTGCTCGAGTATTAAATCAATAGTGAAAAGTACACAGTGTTTTGTTGATATCAATTATGATATTTTTTGTGATACTTTGTATTGATTTGAAATAATGTAACCAATGTACAGCGAGGAATAAAATAAATAAATATCTCTCCTGAAAAATTCAATGTACGTTAGGTACGTGAAATATGTCAATGTTTATGGAAACAACAATCACACAGCCTTTCTCACTATCGATTCTGCTAGAATATAATATATATTATTATTTGTACAATATACCAGATATTAATAGTGTGTTTAATTTAAAATACAAGTTTATATTTAGCTTTTATATCTAAAATATCTGTACATTATACAATCATAACTGTACATTATAAAGTCATAATGTGAACTCATGCGTATGAAGTTCATAATAATAATATACAATATTGTGTTTATTATTACTACATGATACATAAATAGTCGCGCAGTGCATCTCCTATAATTGAGGCGTATAGTTCCAATCGACGTTAAGTCCAATTTATATCAAATTTCAACTAAACATTGATTCGTAGAGACAATATATTTTCCGACTACTCGACCCAATATGCGTGTTACGTTCTACGCTAAATATACAAGAAAAACGCTGTCAAAAAATAGTTTTATTGCCAACAACGTTATGTCCGTCTTACATTTTGTTTCAAACAACCATGAGTCCGCAGACAACCAATAACAGCTCTAGATTTATCTTAATTCAATATGGCGACCTTAGTGTAATCTGTTCGTGCGGTATTCCAAAAACCATTAAATTCCTTATGAAAGTTTCAAACTCCATTAAGTCCAAACATTGTTTGATATTAATGAGGTGAATCTGTAGTATTTTTTTATTATTTTTTTCATCTACATTCTCTGGATAAACATATTTAAAACTGAGCATACTTGCAACAACTACTTTCCTCATATATCAGTAGATATCAAATATATGAGCCTACCGGAAAATCAAGTAAAATGGACTTAACGCCGATTTGAACTATACACCTCATATTATGTAGCATCTGATATTACAATGAATGGATAGTAAATATCTTACTCGTCCTCTCAGAACCAATAAAAGTTAAGACACAGTAATATATAGTATGTAAAATTAAATACCATCACGGCATTACTCACATGCGAGGTAGCTAGCAGACCATCTGCATTCAATAAACATACAAGCTGTCCTCTACATGTCAACAAAAATTTAAGACATTCAGGATGGGTGGCAACCCTCGACGCTGAAATTAAGATCACAGACAGAACACCTGCCTTTTACTGGACATTCTAAAACTTAGGAAATAGAGTGAGAGAGCAATTCTTTGCCGAGAGCTCAGCGGATAAAAAGTTTTCAGAGCTTACAAGTTAAGACATTCGGGATGTAAATACATATGTGATATTAAATTAATATACTTACAATATTTTAATTATAATGATATGAGATTATAAAATTTAAAGATTTCAGGTACATCCATGTAAAGTTGTTGTTTCGTGGAGTTTTCGGCAAAGAATAGGTATCCTACTCTTTTCTGTAAGTATTCGGGTGTTCTGTAAAAGGCAAATATCCATAAAATAATAAATAAAACACTTCACATCTTCAATCCAACGATGAGTTATGCCACCAATCCTTAATGTCTTCATTTTATTGACACGCAAATGATGACTGGAATTTTTATTAAATACAGTTAGTCCGCTGACTAGCTTGCTAGTAGGATATACCGTAATGGTATAGATAGATATATGTTTTCAGAAGGTGAAACGAACGAATATCCGAAATATTTCGAGGATGTGTCGCTCAACAATATTCTTTGTGGGAAGGAATAGTATATTTCTAAAGGAAATGACTTCACAACATCTATGCTTAGTATACAAGTCATTGGAAATAGAAAAGGGAGCAGAGATGTGACGTATTTGAAATAAAAGTATTTAAAATACAAATACAAAATATAAAATACGTATTTGTATTTTGTATTTCAAATACCTTTTTGAAAAAAGTATTTTGTATTTTATTTGAAATACTTTTTTTGAGTATTTTGTATTTTACACAAAATACTTTTACAAAATACCTTTTTATTGTTTGAAACAAAATTCTGCCATTAATTGATATGCGCGTACGCAAGCTTTTTTTGCCAATTTGTTGAATTACAAATACAACGTTTCCATTAGAGTACTCCATGTTTGAGATATACACACATAATAATGATGATTGAACAAATTATACATGACGCCGTTTAATGTTTCATGGCCATTTCAAGGGCGCTGTGATTTCTCCTGAATGGTAGCATTTTCAATTTTGTCTGAAGGCAATCTATTTCAGGCAGATGACGCTGCGACTCTGTTTCTTCTTTCTGCAAATTTAGAGGTATTTGCCCTTTTGAGTTCAACGAGTTTAAGATGCTGATCACAGCCTTCACCACACATTTTCGTCAGCGGAACAGCTCAGTGTGCTGCCTTGTGGACAGTGAGACACAGTTTAAACACCACTATCTCTAGGACTCACAGTTAGTGTAGACTGCTTAGTAGTGAAGTTATGTGGCAGCTCTTATTCTCTCTGTAAATGATCCGGAGGCAACATTAAAAACCATCTGAAGACGATAAGGAAGAGTCTGGAGCAGTCCTGTATATAATATGATGTTAAAGTAGTCCATCCCGTGGAGCACCCGGTAAAGAATTGGTCTCCCACTCTTCTCCATGAGTTTTCGAGTGTCCTGTAAAAGGCAGGTTTTCGAAAAAATAAGACATTTTACATCTTAAATTCGGCGATGAGGTTTGCCACCCATCTTGAATGTCTTGATTTTATGTTGGCACGGAGAAGACAGCTTGCATGTTTTATATGCAGCTGGTCTGCTGGCTACCCCACTTGTGGGACGTGCCGTGATGGTATAATAGTAGTAGTATAGTAGTCCATACGATTTCTGATTTGGATTATCCATTCTAATTTATTTTGCAGCCCAAGTCAGGAATTCTCTTACCTGCTTGATGATACTCAATCCATTTATGACAATTTACGGCTTATCTCTTCTAACAACGGTACATTTTGTCATGACTTAATTAATTTTTTTTTCTATTTTGACAGTTCTTCCTAAGGCTCGTCCTCATTGTCTGCAAGCAATGATATATCGAATCATGTCAACCCTTTCTCCATTTATGTATACTCTTGTCCAGTTTTTCATTCATCAATGGTATTCATCAATTGTCTGCAAGCAATGCTATATCTAATCATGTCAACCCTTTCTCCATTTATGTATACTTTTGTCCAGTTTTTAATTTCTTTTTCATTCATCAATGGTTTAAATATTAAATATTTTTGTCTTACACCTTGTTCGACTATTTGTAAAAGTATTTTAAAAAGGTATTTTAAAAAAGTATTTTGAAAATACGTATTTTGTATTTTGTATTTAAATACCATTTTGAAAAAGTATTTAGTATTTGGTATTTGAAATACAAAAATTCAAAAGTATTTGTATTTTGTATTTAAATACTTTTTTGGAAGTATTTTGCACATCTCTGAAAGGGAGGAGCATGTTCAAAAATGTGCACAAGAGCTTGTTGTTGCGAACCTAAAGAGTCCGGGTCTACAACGTCAAATATTTAATTGATTACACAAAAAGCAATCAAACAATTGTATTCATTTAGCATTTCGTCAATATTGTGTAGAAGGATTTATCAACTAGATACGATTTCACCATTCTCCGTCTCACCATCTTCCACAAATGAGGTGGTCGGTGAATCGACTACACTACTAAAGTTAACAGCCGTTCTTACCTAAGGTACAAATTAGATTTAGCTCTAGTGGTTTCAGGCAACAATTTTTAGTAGGCGCAGAGAAAAGTATTCAAATAATTAATGAAATAGCTTTATTAATAAATATAAGACAAAACTTTATATGCATAAATATTCATGGGTATAAAAAAATAGTATATTATCACATATAAATAAAATTTAATTTGTATTTATTCTATAAATTGAATTTATTTATTTCCTAATTCAAAAACAGAGCGAGTATGGTCTCACATCCGGCTACTAGGCACGCCGTGGGCCTTCTGAATCTTAAAATTTGTGAAACTCGCTATATTCTTGATTATTGCACATAATAACGTTATACATATATGTAGTATGCACGGTAAACAACATACCATATTATTATATAAATAAAACAAATGGTTGAATTATAAACATTTTCTATGATTTGTTTAATAATGAAATTTATTTTTGATGTGTATGCAGTTTGTCATAATAATTAAGAAAATCCAAGGGTTTTAAATAAATAACTCAAGGTGTATTATAAAATTCATGATATTTTTAGATTAATCTTGGTTTTTAAATTTTATTAACACTCTTGTATTATTAAGGATAATTTATTTAAAATAGCACCACTCAACGTATCATCATTGCGACGGTAATCTTCAAAAATTATTTTCACTATATTCCTCGCAGCAAAATAAAACTAAAATGATAAAATCGCATTTATAAATGTTCAAAATATTAGGTATATTAATATAAAAAAAATAACGTACATGTGATCCAGAATTTAAAATATTTAAAAAATAAAATGGTTGTAATTTTGCTAATTCGTTTGCATGAAATCACAAAGAAGGGCCCTCTTAAACTCCTTTGAGCACATTATCATCATCTGATTACATTCAGGTAGATACCTCTATGTAATATGTAATCATGCAACAACGAATGTAGAAATATGTAACATCTCTTCTAAATATAAACACACTTAGTACATTACACTTTAATAATATAATCACTGTGGTGTATAAATATATAGTATCCACACAATAATGTTATTAATAGCCCTTGTATCCACTAACCATACTTCATATACAGTGGATATACACTAACATTTAAATTGAATATCCTGCTACATGAACTGCTAAAATCTAAAAAGTTCATTTGATTTAATGTTAATAATTGTTAAATCATTGAATTCGCAGATTTCTCTGCCTTCACGATACAACTATATTACTTATTGTTAATATATTTAGGTTTCTTGCAATCCATTATTTTCAGTTTCATTTTATTTAAATGAAGTATTTCACACAAAGCTCCAGTGATTTGAAAGATTCTTGAATGTATGTTTTCATTTAATCGTATATTATTGAAAATATTGAATGGCAAATTCCCAAACCTGTCGACCTTAGTATGGAAAAACGTGATAATAATAGAAGAGCGAAATAAACCTACTTACATTTTTGTTAATTTAAATAGTTGTAATAGAAATTACCAAATTTCACTGACCAGTATCCTGCTAAAAATTTGCTAAGGCTTAAAAAAGAAGTTGAACCCTGCTAAATAATGACATGCCAAACCTGGTCATTCTATATGCAGAAAACATAAAAATAGATCAGTCTATAAATAGCAAAAAGGGACAACTCATTCCGCATTGTTGTCCAACGTATGCATCCGGGATTTAAAATACATTGTATAGGTATCTTCATGCTGAGAGAAATCGTATGCTAACATATTGTTCGTATAAATAGTGTAGGTATCTAACTATACTCGTATTCTCAGAAATATATTACAAAAAGTATGTAGTTAATTGAATTGGACAGATTTAGTATTCAATACAGACATACAATACAGACAATACAGACACTGTTTATAATATGAAGAGCTTATAATATAGAAAGCTTCTGAAGTTTATTAAATCTTGGAAAGTTGCATATATCTGAGATATATTCCTCGGAGTATATTGCTCGATCTTATGATATACGGCAAAATTATAGGTCACGGACAAATATAAAAATATTGAATTGGAATGCTAAGGGTGCTAACACAAAGAAAGCGGGTTACCTCTGCTTTCAGATGCCTGCGTCTACCTGTGCCGAGAATGTTTACATGCATTTCAAAGGACACGAACATAGTAAAAGCAGGAACACCTATTGCGATTTAATTTGCCGGCGCTTACAGGCACTTATCGGCGCTGGCAACCTGCTTTCTTTGTGTTTGCACACTAAGAGAAGACGAGTGCTTTTGAATGGTATAGAGAAGGGAAGCTTTCTCCATGGTTATTACCAACATCGCAAAATCCTTATGCGGAAAAAAAGAAATTGATTAAAAAAATACAAGAGGTAAATAATAGTTTTCCCACTCTTTTGTGTAAGTTTTCAAGTGTTCTGTAAAAGGTCGATATTCCTTAAAATTCACGTATAAGACATTAAATTTACCATCTTCATTATTCATTCGATGAGGTATTGTACCCATTTTGAAAGTTTTATTTTTTATTGGCATGTAGAGTGTTGTGTGTATTTTTATAACATGCAATTCACTGGCAACCCCACTTGTAAAAGTTGGCGTGAGGGTATTGATAGATAATTGCTTGATGGAGGGCTTCGAATTTACAACCGAAAGATCCTGAGGCTACTCAAGCATTATGCCTACTGTGATGGATATATTTGAATTCATTTTGCTAGAAATTCATCTAAAAAACATGAAATATAATTTACAGCATAAAAATTAATGTGTTCCCAATGATTCTATATCGCCTTATATGGTTTCTAAACCTAACATCAACATGGAAGTGTTAACCTGAAATTATACATATTTCATTACAAATGTTCATTCAGATAAGACCAATAGTGTTCACCAAAACAATGTTCATTCAGATAAGACCAATAGTGTTCACCAAAACAAAAACGTGTATTATTCATTGAGTTAAACTTCACCCAATAAATAATCGTCAAATTCACAATTCATACATACATACGTTTCGAGTTCGTCGGTAGCCTGGAGGTAGAGTCTCGGCCTCGTGAACATGGGGTCCGTGGTTCGATACCAGGTGCCGGCAAACTCCCCTTTCACGACACAAGCTTTTAGTAGCTTACTGTGAAAGGTGTATAAGGTTGTATTTGGGTTTATAACAAAAACCAGATATATCTTTTAAAAAAAAAAAAAAAAAAAAAAAAAAAAAAAAAAAAAAAAAAAAAAATACATCTTCTTCCCCTTGTCCTAGTTGGGTCCTCTGTCCTGGTACCTCCTCCAGAGATCCCTGTCCACAGCTGCTTTCAAGACCTCTGACCTCTGGCCACTCGAAACCATACCTGTTTCAACACACAAGTTTGACACCTACCCTTGCCAGCTTCTTCTAGGGCGGCCCACCGGTCTTCTGCCCTCTCCCACAGCATCCAAAGATCTAAGTGGTAGTCTGTCTTCTGGCATGCGGAGAACGTGACCCAGCCATCGCAACTGCGACCTGACAATTCAATGAAGTGAAAATAAATTGAAAAATAATTTGACATAACATGAAGAATTTGGGAAAGCATGAATGTTTAGTATTGTTACTGATGATGAAACAAGTAGTTCCGAAAACGTTATAACTAAATACAGTTATATAAGTGGAAAATAGAATGTTTCTCTTATTTTGCATAAATTAATAATGAAGAATTTACCTCAACACAAATTTAACACTTTACCTCAACAACTTAAACTGTAAAAATATCTTTATTTATTATATATTACTAAGAAACACATTTCACGGAGTCCCCAGAATAGAATTGACCTCCCACTATTTTCCATGAAATACGTGTCTCTGTAAGCTTTCGAGTGTTTTGTAAAAAGCAGTTACTAATAATTAAATAGAGAAATGGGGAAGGAAATCAAGGGAATACGTTAATCGACTACCGGTGTGGTGCGGAGGCTAACGCACTTGCCTTTGAGTCACGAGGAAGTAGAGATTCAATTCCCGACCAGGGCGAAATGAAGAATGACCTTTTTCAAATTGTCCTGGGTCTGGGTGTCTCAAGGTTTGTGTATCGTTGTGTTAGTACCTGAATTTGGGACTAACTTGATATCTGTGAATTTTTATACATGTAATGTTATGTTATATAGCCATATTTGATTGATTATGAAATAAACCCAAATTTATATGCGTTCAGTGCATTGTACATATTATGTGTATCGTCATGTTAGTACCCATAATACAAGATTCATATCTTAATTTGGGACTAGCTCGTTATGTGTGAATTATCTATAAATGTTATGTTAAAAAAAAATTAATGAAGAAAAAAGTGATTAAGATACGTAAGATTCATGAGTACGCTTTAAAAAATATAAGTTCGCGTATAGGGGACATTTTATTAACATGAATATATATAAATATTCCAACAAATTCAAATAAAATATATGATTTTTTTTATTCTAACGTATTTTTCCACCGATAAAATGATTACACGGAATATTACACAATACATAACGTTTCTCTATATTAAGTACAGGTTTAGTAGGCGTTATTGTGTCGTCCAAACAGGTCGCAAGCAATAAATTAAAGTTATCGCAGGAGTTATAACGAAATCAGAAGCAGTAATGTTATTTATAACACCATTGAAAGAAACCTACCGTCCGCCCATATACTGCAGAAGTATGGGGATTTAAATTTATTTAAAATTCAGCTAGAAGGGTTGACTGGCAAAAAAACCTTTAAAAAACCTCTTTAGAATCTTTAGACTACACTCCTTCGATGTCCCTCCAGCCGAGAAAAGTAAACATGAGATTAAAATAAATTAAAGCATTTTCTTAGCCTAGGTAACGAAGTTAAGAAAAAAGTATATACGATATTTACAAAATCGGATTTATAACAGGGCACGTAGTCAAAACACATTTTAGCGTTACGTTTCGTTCAAATGTAGACGACGTTGCGTGAACGTATCTAATTTCGAAGCTTAAATACACAAGTAGCTACGAAAATTGACACGCTCTCGCAACGTTGTCTACATTCAAACGAAAATGAAACGAAAACGTAACGCTAAAATGTGTTTTGACTAGGCCTACATCACTACAAAATCTGTAATCGGAGGCGAGATTTGATTTTTATATTAATCTCGTACTGTTCTTTACTATACCCTCACGGTGTATCCCAAGTGAGGTAGGCAGAGAGGACGGAACGCCATGCTGTTCTATACATTCATATTTCTTTAGCTTCTTCGTAATATAAATTTTCATTATTTCTACATTTTCTTATAGAAATTTAAAAAAATGCCTGGCTTTTTCAATTTAACATATATCACTATTATATTGTTTTTGTATAACAATATCAAATCGTACTCAGCTTTTTGGAGTTTGCGGAGCTTTTTGGCATACGTGGAAAGGACGCCACTGTCTACGATATAATAACAATAACACTACACAAGGCATAATAATAAACTCGAAAACAATGATGATTGCAATCTGAAATAAAAATTATAGAATGTTGTCACAAACAGCCAGTAGACGGCATAATCTAGAATCTAGATATTATTTGATGGTGAAAAATTCATAGCGATGCTAAAAAAATTGAAATGTACAGGGTGGCCAAATTAGACAGTTATTCAGAAAATGTCACATATAAGATTTTCAACAAATTCAACTCAGCGATGAGATTTTTTTGGATCTTTGGATCAGGAATCACACCTATTCTGAATGTCTTTATTTACCCACAAAGAGGACCATGCATGCTCTCAGTGCTGACACTAGGATGGCCCAGTACACAAACTTTAAGCTGTAATAGAGATATTTTTATTCAAAATTATTGGTCGAATTGCGCCGTTTACCTCGTTATCCACAACTTTTCTCGTTAATTTTTTTTTTTGCTAATTTGTAAATTTGTTTTTGATATACCTATGGGTTAGTTAGAAGATATTGTGCTTCAGCGATAAACTCGCCCATTGCGCAAAATTATGTATTCAGTGATAATGTTGTCATGTTCTTTTTTATTCTTTGTATACAAATTTTGTGCAATAAAGATTATTATTATTATTATACCTACCTAGGTAGATATTTACCTAAGTATTTTATTAATTTTGAAAATATTGAGCTAAATTTTATAATGTTTTGATAATTTTGATAGTTTTTATAATATTAACGAAAGGCCGCATACTTTGGTCACATATTCCGTGGAGAAAAATATGCCCTTCTGCAGCTTATAGTAGAGGGTAAGATAGAGGGCAGACGGGGTTTGGGGCGCAAAAGAGCATCACGGCTCAAGAATCTTCGGCAGTGGTTTGGAATACCGGATGCAGCAACCCTCATCAGACTGACCCAAGATCGTGAAGAGTATCAAGAGATGGTCGCCAACCTCCGATAGGAGCGGCACAAGAAGAAGAAGAAGAAGAAGATAATTATTCATCTGACTTTTTGAAATAATGTGAACAGTTCTGGTAAATGTAAAATATTTGCTTGTCCACATATTTATTCATTTATTCGGATTATTGAACATCTGAATATTGAATGTACATTTTATTTATTTACTAACACAAAACATGACCAAAACAGCCTAAATAGCACAGTAACATTAAAAAAACATACTAGAAACAAATATGGACAACATATAAGAGTCAATGAAAACAAAAACATGACAGAGCTACATGGGATTCACAATGGAAATAATATACCTTCGAACAAACATAGCACATTTTCTCACGGTGAATCGTTGAAGATATCGACTTCATCACAGTAACTATTACATGAAGTCTATTCATTGATGAATATTAGCTATAGTTGAATATGATACTTGGTTAAAATATTCTGTAAATGACTGTTTGATCCTGTAAAAATTGTAAAATAGTAAAAATAAATCCATGTCTAGTTAACAAATTTATTGAATTATTCATGTTTATAATATGTCTACATGTCTATGGAGGTAATATAATAATTAAAATGCTGTACATAATTTCTTTACATAAATTATTATTTTAATTTATTTTATAATATTGAATGTTAACAATCTCTAAGTTATATTATTTTGTACTAAGTCGTTTTGATTGTTTAAACTGTAATTATTTTACATTAGAATGATTGTATTATAACTCAACCCAACCCACTGAGTCAGCAGTACTAAATTGTATTATCACGCAATGTATTATATGTACAATGTATTATATGGGTACCTACTGCTAACACGTATTAAAATAAATTTACTTTTAAATGATGTACAAAATACATCTACATGTTAATTTTCTCGTAATAACTTGGAGTCATTGTACCCTGTTGTACCCTGTTGAGTCCCCGGCATAGAATAGCCCTCCACTGTTTTCTGTATGTTTTCCAGTGTTTTAAGACATTTCAAATTTTCGAATCAGCGACGAGGTATACAACCCATCCTGAATGTACCTATTCACTGTATCGCTGTTTAGGTAGTAGAATTCCATATCGAAATAAATAAAACAAGTGTTTTATTCTACTATTGTTTTATTCTGTGAGAGAGACGTCTTTCGTCTTATAAGGACATTGTCAATCTGATTTTAAAAACAATATTCATATCTAGGTGTAACTATAGACGATAGATTTAAGTGGGATCAGCATGTAAATATTATTTGTAAGCGATTAAGATCTATAGCATGTATGTTATTTAAGATAAAATATTTTGTACCGAGGTCCACACTTGTTACTGTGTACAAGTCTTTGGCAGAATCTTTAATCAGATATGGTATTGGTAGCTGGGGCAATTGTACTAATTCTAATTTGAAAAGGGTAATGTTCGCACAAAAATCGATATTAAGACTTATAGTAAAAAAAGAAATTTGCAACGCGGCGCGAAATAATATTTCTCTGTATTTCAAAAAGTTAAATGTATTATCTGCTAAAGGCTTGTTTTGGCAGAGAGTTGTCCTAGACCAGTTTTCAAAAACCGAATATAAAGAAAAACCTCGACATATGCATCACACAAGATTTAAATTTAATGAAGGATATGTAGTCCCTAAATTCAATAATAAATACGGAAAAAGAACATTTGAATATAACGTGCCAAAAATACTTAATATGATGCCGGTATCTATTAAGAAATGCAAGAGTAAAAATATTGCAAAAAAATTAGTCAAGGAATGGTTAATAAAGTGTGGATTTATATATAACTAATAATTATTTTTGTATTTAGGTTAATGTCGTATTAGGTCAATATATGTATAAAGTATGTTATAAGAGAACACGCCGACAAATCTTTTAGATTTGGCGTGACTCATTATCATAAGATGTATATATTATTATTCAATGTACTATTTTCATTAAATAAAAAAAAAAAAAAAAAAAATATATATTATATTTACAATAACAATGATAAGAGAGTATAGTATAATATTATAATGTGGTAGGTATGTATCAGAAACTAATTCTAAGAAATCACTAATTACCATGTGAAAGGTACATATACATATTGTTCCCCCTTCAATCTCTGTGATGTCCTAAAAGGACGAAAGACGTCTCTCTCGTCAAATAAATCAAATAGTAGAATAAAACACTTGTTTTATTTATTTCGCTATGGAATTCTACTACCTAAACACCGACACAGTGAATCTAACTAACACAAAGGTAGGTACTAAACATAAAACCAAATTGTAATAATAATTATAAACTCAAAGTACATAAAAAAACTTATATTGCCAGAAATTCAATAAATTAGCAGTGCCCACCACATACTTCAAACAACACCTATCTATACCATCACGACTAATCCCACAATTGGAGTAGCAAACAGACTAACTTCATGTAATAAGCATACGTTCTCTCCGTACTAATAAAAAGCAAAACGTTAAAAGTTTTTTTTCACACAATTTCGTAATTCATTGAAATTGTACATATTATACAATTTAGTTTCAACATATTTTTGTGTTTGTGGGTTTGCATTTATCATTTTCTGCTCAGTGATTTTTGAATATAAATTAATATTAACAGAGAATAATATAATGTTTAAACCGAGTAATGAAAAATATCAGCAATTAATAATCATAACGAACATAACATCACAATAATTTATTAATATTTATCTCACCTGTCTCTAGTCGTTTCACGGAAATAACAAATTCAGACGATAACTCTCACGATATACACGAACATTAGACATTTCCACCCTTTACACAACATGCGACTAACACAAGACTTATCGGAGATAAATATTTACACATAAGTACTAAAAAAGTAACATGTATTGGCGTCCAAAATATATGAGGTTATTTTATGAGAAAATCTTCGTTATGAACTACACATAAAGCAATTCAATTTTTTTTGTATGAATTTCAAGATGGTCACGCTCTTGCTACTGAGTGAAAGAATAGAAAATTATCGAGGCACAGGGGATATTATAGGTCATTGAATTCATTAATGGTCATCATCTTTATTAAAAATATATATAATCAAACAAACTTATGGTAATACATTTGTTGCAAACTTTGGAAAAGAAATATTCTCCAGTTTTTCTTTTCAACGTCAGGGTGACCTTCTTTGCAGAGAAAAGATTTCGAAAATAGAATATCATGTGTAACGAAAAATATAAATATTATTGATTGTCTATGATATCGTTGTCATAGGAATGGTGTATAGTGTAAATTAAAGCCTTTATACGTAAACAGGACTGTGTACTTCCTTAAAAAAAAAGTGACATCTGAGACAGTAATTGGTAGAAAACTGTTCTTTTCTGACACGTTTTATACGTCTACTAGACTTATGATGCACTGACAATATTTTTGAAAAGGAAACCTCTCTTTCAATTGCTATCTCACGTGGTACGTTTAATATTTTCATTGAAATATATACCTTATCATCACGGCGGAAAGCATATTTTTGCTAGTATTTTGATCAAAAGTGTACCGTCTTATTCTTTGGTGAAAAGGGACGTCCAGACCATTGGAAAAATTGTGGACGCAAATTTAATATTTCGACTTTTATAAGTATCCCATTGGTACCCGACGTATTATATCTTATTGTGTAATGGGCTATTGTTATTATTATTGCGCTTGTAAATGATTTAAACACAAGCGGAAAACAAAATGAAAAACATGAAAATATCATTAAATTAATGACAATTGTAATAAAGCCTACCCAACGTCTATTACATTCTACTTTTAGTTCAATGGCGTAGTTTCCAAACATGCAATAAAGTACCACATGGCTACAATGACTTACTTTTCTCCCTCTTTTACTGGCATTACACCCAATATATGAGTGATGCTGCCATTTTCAATCTTTATATGTAAGTATTACATTCTAAATCAAAAGTCCAGAACAAAATAATAAAAAATAAATTGTATTCTATCAACTATATGCTATTCGTTTTTGTAATATTCTCCTCATCATATAAATACAAAATACATCATTGTACACTTGTCATGAATCAAACAAAATAGCTACACTACCCTCTTCCCATGCGCAGTGGAAGGGAATATTGTTGCAACATTATTAATCGTCATCCAATGAACACAATTCAAATCAACATAATTTGGTACCAATATATTATATATATTGACGTGCTTTTCATACATGCAAAATTACCAACATACATTTTAAAAATTCGTTTATTCATTACCCAAAAATATTATTTACAATTGAAAATCATTCTCATATATGCAGTCAATACTAATTCACTGGGTTTGCACTCTATCTTAGTGAAACGATGAAAGAAAACAAAGTCTTCAGACTGAAATGCCACACAACATATTTGACATTGTAATGCATGCATGACTCCAAAATTCCTTTGTTAAAGCTTGAAAAACTGAACTTTTTCTGCAATTTTTATTTAAAAATTATTGTTCTTATTCATTCACATTACAAATACAAAAAATCTGGTTCCGCCACTGCTATGGCTATACTATACAGTATTATAATTACACTGTAGAACTAACAACACAGTAACAATAGTGATCATAATATTGCTCGGTGTATTTCTTAGCAGACTCATGGAGGGTTCTTATTATATTACTAAGGGATGGAAAATGTTTTATTTTTTTTATTTTTTGCTAACGCAACTCAAATAATTATACGCCGTGGAGTTCCTAGAGTAAATTTAGTTTCCCACTCCTTTGTTTAAGTTATCGAAAATCCTATAAAAGTCAGGTTTCCCTGGCAGACAAACCAGAGATCGCAAGAGCGTGCCTGTGGAAAGAGACAGCGGAGAACACACGAGGGACAATATTTAACAACCCTGTGGAAGCCCTGTCTCTGGGCCATAACCTACTATGGCCAATGTGAAAAACCCTCAACAGGATTATAACAGGAGTGGGACGCACTAGGAAGAATTTTCAGAGATGGGGTTTGGCTGAGAGCACGGTGTGTAACTATGGAGAGGAACAAAAATCGTGGAGCGAACTCATCTGGGGGGAGCTGCAAGAGAGATCGTGACTTTTGGGAAGGAATGGGAATATAAACCGTCGTTTGCTGACCGACACGAAAAGAAAAAGAAGATTTTCGTACAATACCATGAATAAATCCAAATTTTTAATTCAACGATGAAAAATGTCACCCATCCTGAATAACTCACTTTTAATTGGTCCGGCAAAGACGACCTGCATATTTATTTCATTTCGTTAGCCTGCTAAGCTACCCTACTTGTGGTCCTGTCATGATGGTATAAATAAATTTAGTAGTGGTCGCTATTTTCATTTAATTTTTTTAAGTGAGTTCTGACGTCACAACTTCGATTATGGAAAGGGGCAGCGCTGGTAAAAAAATATTTGAAAACAAATTATTCCATGTTGTGATAAAGTCATATTAACACACGAATATTATTAACTCTCAATCGCTACACAGACTACGCAATCATTAATTTTGATATAAATTATCACTTGTTTAGGTAAGTTGTGACGGGAATTACATACCTTTATGGTGAATTACAATCCATTGGATTGGTCTGCAACGAGTTTGGATTTTCTTCTCCATTCCTCCCTATTTTCAGCTAGTCTCTTTAGTTCTACGTATGTGCCACATTTCATTTCCGTCTTCACTTGATTGTGTCTCTTGGTCGACCTGTCCTATTTCTGTCTTCGGTTTTGCCCTCCGCGATGGTGATGAGCAGGTCTGGGTGCCTGATGTTGTAGGCAATCCAGTTTGCAATTCAAAATTGCTAGTCTCTTTAACTCAACACATGTGCCACAGTTCATCTCCTTCTTCACTTAATTCGTATAGTTGTATCTTGGTCGACCTCTACCATTTCTGCCTTCGAGTTTGCCCTTCGCGATGGTGATGAGCAATGGGCCTATTCAAAACACATTTTGGGGTTACGTTTTCGTTCAAATGTAGACTACGTTGCGAGAACGTATCAATTTTCGTAGCTACTTGTGAATTTTAGCTACGAAAATTGACACGTACTCGCAACGTTGTCTACATTCGAACGAAAACGAAACGAAAACGTGACGCTTAAATATCTTTTGGCTTGGCCTACTGATGTTGTGGGTAATCCAGCTTACAATCCCAAATTACATATATTTGAAAAATCGATGAGCTTTTTAAATCTCTAAATTCAAGAAGTTGCATGTTTCATCGACTAGAAATTATACAAAACATACTACCTATTAACTAAACAGTAACAACTTGTAATTAGGCCAGGTTAACTTAAACTTTTAATAATAATAATGAATAATATAATTTTTACTGCAGTTTTCCACCCCAACCCTCTACAATCAACCCAACATCTACCCTCGCATTAATGAAAAATAAAATTAAGTGTATATAATAATATCAAATGGATAATCTTTATAAAAAAAACTTATATAGAATAGGATTTTATTTTGTCCTACTTTTACGTATCACGCTATTTTCATATAGGTGACTTGTCTTTGTACTTTTAATAAAATAATTATGTCTAATTTCTATGTATGCAGCTAAATAAGAATTATTACACTTTAACTGAATAAGTTATTAAAAAAATAATACCCTGTTATCTATTCTGTCAGTCAATATTCATCACAGCATATCCCACAAGTGTGGTAGCCAGTTGACAAGAAAATTGTTTTATTTATTTTTTATTCATTCGTTCTTTACTTACATTGATTACAAACAATAACATAAAAGGTATACATTCAAATTAAATACAGTCAATATACAGAGGGCGAGTTTATCGCAAAGGCGCGATGTCTTCCAACTAACCCCAGATTTTTTCGTGACAATGAAAATTAAGATATTCAGAATGGGTGACTGTATATCTCATATCTGATTTAAAAATATTGAATATGTTATTTTTGATGCTTTTAAAAACCCTGTCTGTCATATGACACTCGAAAAGCAAGAAAATAATGAGTCATATTCTTTCCCGGGAACTGCGCAGAGTCGTATTAAATATTTTATAAAAGATGCTTCAATTTTTGTAAAAAAAACTATTTCTTTATTTTCTAGGTGGCCAACAATTTATCCGCTCTTGAAGAGGCTCCAATGATCATCATAGACGGGAACATTCCTCTCAACACAATGAGCTATGTTCTCAAGAAGGCCGAAGAGCTTAAAAAGCCTGATAAGTTCATTATTTTTTTATTTTTTATTTTATACTGTTTCATGGATTCCCTGATAAAAATATATCTTCTGTGAATTTTCCACGTCCTTTAAAAGGCAGGTGTTCATTTAACATCACAAACAAAACATTAAATATATTTAATTCCATCCTGAATCTCTTAGTTTTTATTGATGCTTAGAGCTATAGTTGCATATTTATTAATAATAATAATAATAATAATAATAAACTTTATTGCACAATAAGGAGCATACATAATTACAAAGTTATAAAATAATGTGATACAAATAAATTGTATTGTGCAATGGGCCAGTTTATCGCAGAAGCGATAGCTTCCAACTAACCCATTACATGCTGTTAATCTACTAGCTACCTCACTTGTGAAATATGTAGTGGTGGTATGGATAAATAGTTTTTTTATTGTTTTCAATAGTTATTATTATAAATAATTAATGTTCTGAGCCCGTAGACAATTTGTACTTAGCGATCGTCTACTGGCGAACTTTTCGACAATCTACCTACACGTACCGTATAATTATGCGTTATTGTTGCAGTTATTGACGAAAATTCGTTTGTAGGCGATCGCCAAGTACAAATTGTCTACGGGCTCTGAAAGGAAAAAGCAAAAAGGGGAGTAAATGGCATTCGACTCCTTCTGTCTACCCAACAAGGAAAATAGTACGATGGTTTGTTTAATTGTACTTTTTTTACATTCTTATGATTTTTACTCGATATTCGGAAGAAAGACAAAATTCGTTGACATTGTCGATAAAATCTCTAAGCTAAAATGACAGTGGAATAGTCACATGGTTAGACGAGAGAATGGAAGTTGAACCAAAAAATTGGAATAAAATCATGCGAAGACAAAAGAGATACAGGAAGACCTAAATAATAGTCTGAGAATACAGTTAAGGTTATGAGAAAACAGTGGGCTCGTTATACTCAACCGAAAATCGTTAAAGAATTTTGAAAAGGGTTTTATTCAGCAGTGGTTATCGGCAGGGCACGTTGATAGGCTTAGATATCAAAGATGGACAAAAAGGATAGTCAAAGGGACATAAACGGAGTTGAGGAAGACCTCCTGGTGGTCTGATAACGTTAGAAGAATCGCTGATAACTGGTATATACTAAACTTAAGATTATTGGCAAGTTACTCAGTTTTTGGGTAGACAACCTTATGTATAAAAATGAGTAAGTGTTGTATATCTAACAGCGGAGATATGAAGGCTAGCAGTAAGAAAATAAGTATGCGGGTCCTTCACTCCTGAAAAAAGGGAAAAAGCAATATATTGGTTGTCAAGAAAATCTGATAGGTAAAGAACCTCGCATGAATAGTCTCATACATATTATTTTCTGAAATAAAAATGTATAGAGAAATCTCCAAGGTCCCACAAAGCACGTTCGCTCTCAACGTTCACATTAAATTTATTCCTAAACTAATTTATTATACTTCACACCTTATATTTTAATATAAATTGAACTAAAAATGAAGTGAACTCAGACTTGATTTTATATTTTATGACTTTAAAGAAATAGATAAATGTTTTCTACGTTATCTGAAAATACTAGATTATTAAATTTAAATTTAATGTGCGTAAAATTATTTTCGAGACGGTTAAATATCGATATTGTTATATCGATTCTGTTGACGTACATTTTGTGAAACTCCATAATAATAAATTATATGTAAAAAAAGCACAAATGGTGTCTCACTATTTTTTAATAATTTATAGATCTTTGGGAATGTCTCGAAGACTTTCATTGCTCAAATGTCATTTTTTACGAATCTAATCTAATTTTGGTCACATAATGAGAGGAGAAAAATATGCCATCCTAAAACTGGTCATAGAAGGGAAGATTGAGGGCCGTAGAGGGGTTGAAAGAAGGTGGCTGTCCTGTCTTCGGAACATTCGGGAGTGGACCGAGATGAGAGGTGTGGAAGAGCTGTTTCGCGCTGTCCAAAACAGGAAGGATTTCTCCCAGGTGGTCGTCAACGTGGGGGGACCCGACAAAACACGTAAATAAGAAGAAGAAAAAGAAGAAGAATCTAATCTAATTGTCCTTCAATACTTCTCCCAGAAGCACAGGGCATGAAAATGCCTCTACGCTGATTGAAGTATCTTTTTTCACGATATTATTGACGAGCTGATGTTGTTGTCTTAGAAACGGTGTATTTTAAAAGCGTAACATCCAAGTCGTTAGAAATCTTATAAACAAATCCTTTTGGTCAACTATATAGTTTTATTCTACGAATACTTGCAGTCTTTTTAAGTGTTGAAGACGTACTTAAATCATTTTAAAAACTTTATTCTTATTTATTTCCTTACAATTATATGTAAATACAAAAAAGTCCTTTTTTTAATTCATGAACGAGATGACATGCATGAAAAAAACTGTAGCAGGTGAAAACAGCACAGGAAATGTACCTACAAAAATAGGTTAGGAAGATGTCTTCAAAGTCTATCGATCCCTTCTATTTGTATATTTCATTGTGGGAAGATCAGAATACTCAGAAAGTTTTGAATTATTATAGCTGTTTCAGCGATATAAATCTCATATTCGATTTCACATTTTGAAAACGATTTCAGGCTTCGCCGGATGCCAGCATAGTTTGTACGTACCATTGGCGTGCTTTTCATTTATTCCAAAAAGCTCCACATGTCTAAAAAAGAAACTAATTGTCTGAAATTGTTATACAAAACCATACAAAAACGAAAAGGTGTTTAATACCTCCAATTCCTATACCAAATACAAAATCTGAGTAGGAATCGATTGAAAATGTTGGTGCTTTCTTAAATTTCTATATCAAATTGTAAATAGGAAAATTTAATTACAAAATATATGGCCAATATAAATAAGTGTAGTCCGGCCACTGCTTTGTACATATAGAGAGAAAGCTGTTAATGGAGTTATTGAAATATAAATCTTCATAATGCGGTCTATGACCCTACACATAAACTAGCTGAGATGTGGGAACAATAAGATCAGTTATTTGATAGATAATACGGAATAATATCTAGAAGGCTACACTGGGTTGAAAAATACAAAATATTTTAAGTGTAAACACTGATAAAAATATATCACTTTTCTGATCCAATCGCAAGCCTCATCCTGAACTTCCAATCGAGAGATCTCGGATTCTAATTGTACCAACCGCTGTAAATCTCATGCAGAAAACTACAAACTCTTAAAGAAAGTGAGTTGAATTTTTGACATAATCGGGTATGGGAAACTGTATTTCACTTTCTCTGAAGTGAAGATCTTAATCATCGTTGGATTTTAAACCACTGTAGATATCTACATCGATTCAATTTACATTGAAGACTCCCTCCCATACCCGGATATCTCAGAAGTCGGGGACTTCTATAATACCTATTTCAAATAGGGTGGACTAGTGGTTAACACACTCGCCTTGTGAGGGAGGGTTCGTGGACTCGATTCCCGAAATGAACAAAACGTTTCTGTCCGTTTTATTTGGAATTAAATAGATGTGAATAATTCATCGACAACGATAGTTTAAAATTGAAAGATGACAAATTATTATTATTGTTTAGCGATTTCACAGGTTTTCTTAAAAAATTATGATTTTTTTATTTTAAAATTTCGGAATATACACAAGAACCAATAATTTGAAGCCGATGATATGATTTTTTTTATAAATATTGTTGGCATGATTGAATAAAAAAAATGGTAAAAACTATTAAAAGTTGAAAATGACAGTTTTGAATAGAAATGTTTTCTTCTGGGCCGAATGAGCACGGTCTTGAGGATAATTAATTTGTAAATTTATGATAAATAAATACATACCTACCTACAATCACTTTAAGTTTGTTTATTGGAAAAACTATATTTTTCGCTCCAGTTTTATTGTAGATTGATAGAGTGGTTGTTAAGGAAACTAAGTGCTCTGCATTCAGGAGGTGTCTTAGAATATTATCATCAATAGAACAGAACATATTAGATACTTGATAAATATAACATTATTATACCTTAGTGCCTACCTAATATAATATTGTTACTCTTGTAACACATAATATTATACTCTTGAAATATTAGATTCGTATCTAAAGAAGTACTCGGAATTATGGCTATTATTATTATCTTTTCAAATGACACTTGAAATTTCAGACACTGATTACTTCTCACGTAGTGGGTAATATCTCTTTAACCAATAATTCAGTGTTCTCTTCTTAATTTCTTTCTCGCTCTTAATTCACTGAAGCATTCATTTTATGTCTTTTCAATAATTTGCAAACTCAAACAGGATGATCTATATTTTTTTTATTTTTAAAAAGATGTATCTGGGTTTTGTTATAAACCCAAATACAACCTTATACACCTTTCACAGTAAGCTAAAAGCTTGTGCCGTGAAAGGGGAGTTTGCCGGCACCTGGGATCAAATCGCGGACCCGTTGTTCACGAGGCCGAGACTCTACCTCCATGCTGCTGACGAAACATGTAGCTTGTCCACAAACTACCCTTCTTTTGGGAGGTACTGTGATAGTATGTGAATATAGAGATGGACAGAAACATTAGGACACTCGAAAGGTTACAGAAAAGAGTGGATGACGTATTGTATTTCGAGTATTTCTCAAGATATTTATTGCATCATTAAAAACAAGCATTACGGAGAAGACAAAATTTTGGGAAAACAATTTTGTCCGTCTGACACCTGAACTGGATTCAGTGACAAATTTGCGGTGAGTGGGACAACTACAGACAATTCAGTATAATTTATAACACCAAGGGTAGAAACAAACTTTCTGTTTTCAGAGTGACTTTGCGCCTATTGATTAATTACCAGGAAGCATGCCATCCAACCTGAATGCCTTCGCTTTTTTATTGACACATTCCATACGTATATACGTACATGCATGATTATTTCTTAATTCCAGCGAGATAATATTTATTTCAAATACTTTCATAAAATTATGTAAATTTCGTGGAAATCGTGAAGGTTTAAAAAACCTCAAAATATTTTAATATAATTTTTACATATTAAACATAGTTCATAGTATCTGATTGATAAAACCGCATACCTTCATAATAATTTTACTGAAACATAAAAATAATATAGTTCATATTCTCGAACATCCAAATGTCGACAACACTGTATTGGGATCTCGAATGTTATGTTTAATAGAAGAAATTATCAATTTACATATAATATTGACACATAGAACTTTGTACCTTTGACTATATCGTGACAAGACTTTATAGCACTCTACTGCATTAACTGTAATTAGACTTACCGAGCCTAAGAGTGCCAATAAGCCTATTTTCTTCGAGAGGGCTTTTAGTATAATCCGAACCTCTCATGTGGCACTGGCTGCCAGCTTTACTGAGGAACAATCAACGTAGGGAGGGTCTGGCCAACTATGTTAACCGTGCCTTCTGTGTGGCTGTTCCGTTGCTGTGAAACGAAATTCCCTATAGTTTGCGGACTCTGGAGAGTGTGGAGGTGTTCAAGGCGAGGTTAAAAACCCTATTGCTCGGGAGGTGTTATGATTCTTGAATGGGCCCTTGCGGTGGTTTTTCCACAAAACGGCGCATCTTATATAAGTTGTCTAGTTATTATTATTATTACCACATTCGGAAGCAAATTGAAGACTGCATTCTTTACCAGGACTCTTGGACGATCCGAGAACTGTTAAATGGCGCCGAAATCAAAGTTATCCATCATCAGCGTCAGCAATAAGATAATTTCTATTAGGTACCCAGTATAAAGAAAGTTATTAAAGATGTTACTTACTTGTGGATTTATTATAATTATTATCCTTCACTGTACACCATAACACGATATCAAGGGATACAAGGGTAAATGCAAGGGAAAAGAGGATGGTCAAAATATACTGTCAAAATTATAAATGTCATTATTCCCTGTATATCAAAAGCCACCCAAGAAGCAGAGTGATCTTTCTTCCCCCTTTCTGATCCTACCTGGGTGTTTCTACGACACTTTAAAACGGTGCACTGTGATGAAAAAAAAATTATGCATAATTATGATCTATGAGTTAAAACTACATATTTAAACAAATGAAATTTCGTATTTTTTTTCAATCATTCCTGACACAAATTGGTAGGTACCTATTTGTGTTCAAATGTCGGTATTTGGGATATTTATTTTGAAATACACGTGAAAATGTCGAGATTTAATTCAAAACTTATTTAACATTACATTGTACATTGGGCTCAGTGGAATAAGATTTCCATGTTAGATACCATCATAGATAAATATCAAAGACATTTACAGGCGCTCGTGTGCAGCGTACAACGACTGGAGGGCGGCAACATTCTGCTTTATGGCGGCCCTGCACGACACCAAATCACATAAAGAGCTGCATTTGATAACAGTCACTATGAAAATACCACCAACAGGGTTGAAATTCTCAATTTATTTGGGTTAACACCCCCATTCACTTTCCAATATTTTGCACAAAATATATTACTTCTACTACTATACCCTCACGCCGTATTCCAAATTCGGTAGATAGAGAGGACGGAACGCCACACGGTTCTATCCCTGCATACTTCTCTCGCTTCTTCCACATTCATACAATTTCTCATACACGCACGCCGATTTCTCTTACTCAACATGCGATCGTCCTTGAAAATTTGATCACACCAAACAATGGATAGATTATGGTTGTTTTCGTAAAAGTTGGATCCCATATCGTGTCGCCCCCGAGCCCATGTGACCGTGCATTTTACCAATTGATTCCCGCAAGACAGGAAAATTACGAGTACACCATCCCACTAGATTGCTCTGTTCTGGGATGGTGATTACAGTATCCCTTCTCATAAAACACATTGTTTCATGTAGGTACATGTTTGTATTCCGTACAAAATACTACTTATGTAGGTAGATATCTTTTTTCACAAAATGTCACCCTTGTTTATAATATGTGCGTGCATTAAAACATAATAAATCTTACACACAACAAGATAATAATATAAATAGAACATGATAATACTATTACTAATGGAGTACCTGTAATATTTTATTTCCAGGCAGTTACTTATTTACCTGTCCGTTTAATAGTAGGTAGGTACCATACTCCTACCTGACTCGAGTTTTCGTAAGTTTTGAGTGCAGGTAACTACATAATTTCAAACTAAAGGTGGAAAGGTAAAGGAGTACTAAAAGAAAGTTGTGGAAGACACAGTAGTACACATATAATTATTATCTTTCTTTGAGGTGCCCATCACACATTTTTTTAAATATAATACAGTAATAAAAAATGCGTGCCTTATTAAATCGGAAGGTTTTGTTTGACTAACCGAATGGACGATTTTTTTTTTCTTTCTTTTCAGCATATTATACTTACTTTGATTTCTCTTACTCACACAACACTCATATATGAAGGACATCGTCGAAAGTTTAAAATCTTTAGGCCTAGTCAAAACACATTTAAGCGTTACGTTTTCGTTTCGTTTTCGTTCAAACAAGACTAGGTTGCGAGAACGCATCAATTTTCGTAGCATACACAAGTAGCTACGAAAATTGACGCGTTCTCGCAACGTCGTCCACGTTTGAACGAAAACGTAACGAAAACGTAACGCTTAAATGTGTTTTGACTAGGCCTACTGCACTTTATTATACCTAACCCATCTACCAAACGACATTGATACTTATACCATCATAGCATATTTCTCAAGTGGGGTAGCCAATAAACTTACTACATGTTAAAAAGATGCCAGTCGCGCTCTACGTGCACATTAAAAATAAAACATTCAGAATAACTAGCATACCTGATTGCTGATTTTTTTTTATTATTCGTGATATTTTACATCATTATCATCATCGCTCCCCTCGAAAGCAAAGGGCAGAAACCAGCCCTCTCCATTCAGAACGACTCTGTGCTAATTACGTCACCTCTTCCCACGACATTCCCAGCGCTCTGATATCGTTGTTACAGGAATGGTGCACTGTGAAAGAGGGACGCCCGGACCGTCGGAACCCTTGCGGACGGAAGAACAGTGCTCTGTTCAACCAACTATTATTGGCCATTCTCAGAACATGACCCAGCCAGGACTTTACAAACACCTGCCTTTTACATGACACTCGAAAACTTACAGAGAAGAGTGGGAAATCAGCTCTTTGCTGGAACATAAATACAATTACTCATATTAAAATACATTTGCTTAATTGATTACAAATCTATAATATCTTTCTCCCCGTGAGAAAATCCTTGTCAAGAAGGTATAGGTAGGTACTGTAATAGATTATACTTGGTATTGATAGTAAAATATTTTCGGTAATACCGTAGCCAATAAGCTCCTTACTCGTAACAACATGATGTTAATAGTATATAGAGAATGACGTCATGTCATAGGTGAATGTACAGAGATCAATGTTATGTATAATACGTTATGTTATGTTATGAACCAGCTACGTTACACCGTGTCTACATATGTACCTATAACGTGATGGTAATTGACCTGAGAATGTCTGGACTAACTGCACAGGGTCATGAACTCACCTGAGATAATAGTTGACTGATAATGAACAACGCATTATCCACACGGATACCTACTTCCCATCACTACTGACAAATAATATTTAGAAAAGTATATAGGTATATCTACTTTTAAACATAGAAAGAGTTCTTGTGCTCCAACATCGATGTACTTCTAACATTAGCAATATAAATCGTCTTAAAACTTCCTCAACCAACGTCAGTTTAAAACTGGAAGCAAAATTTGATCAACCACATGACTGATTTTTTTCTTTGAATTACCGATCTAGTAAGAATATCTTTGCGTTTAAATATAGATTTTTTAATAAATATGTAAAATATCGAAATATATACCTACTAGCTGCTAGCTCTCATCAATCTTTCGCTTGATGTAAATTTCTTAAAGACTTTTCTATTTTCTTTTACCTTTACCAACATGAACGGCTTCATTCCCACCACTTGGATAATATTTTTAACAGCTAATGAGCTGTCAAAAGAGATGTCTTTTGAGATTTTTCTGTTATGCTTCTTTTATCTTCCCATAGTATCCATTCCAGGATCCTCTGTTTTGGTGTATTATTTATTAAATCATAATTAATTTCGTTTTTCACTGAATATTAACTACCTACACAATTACTTCAATAGGTACTTTGCTTATAATTTTCCGCTAATTAAGTAACCAGTAGACATTTATGAACAAATTTTTCTTTTGAGGAACCCAGGGCAACAGCAAAAGCTAATTTAAGTTAGTATATTCAATGCAAGAAAGGGCGAAATATTCGCTGCATTGCTATGTCTTTGTATTATATACTTACCTATCTTTCAATATTTTTTTATTGCAATATCAAAAACACTGTTTATTTTTACGTATAATTAAGTATTTAATCAATTAACAATGATTCGATACTGACACTAATTGCCAACGCTTTCGCCTTGAGGCATCATCAGAGTTATTTAAAACTAAAGAATAGAACAAACTAACCTACATCATATAATTTTAGGGTTGGATGGAACACAAGGAATCTTAAGAGGGGGTGTTCTCATATCTTATAATGGTGAGAGTGTAGGAATTTGGACATGCCGATGATACCACGAGGTGAAAAACAATGGTGTTTCTAATATTACACAGTTTTCTTTATATTTTGATTAATTTTCACAATATCAACGAACCAACTATAAAATTAATTAATACATATATTTTGTTTAACTTTATTACATTTAATGTCTTATACAGTATTTTACAAGATTTTACCAACTTGCTGAAAAAAGTGGAAAATCAAATATATTGTAGGGACTCTACATATTATGTACTAAATCCCATACAACACACAGTTTGTAAGAATCGGGTATAAATTAATAGTGAAACACATAAATAAGTGTTTATGAAAATTTTATTTCTCAATTCATTGTACAAAAATACATAGAAATAATAACTACACAAATCAATAATCAAAATTATATATAACTAAATTTTCTAGGTTCCAATAATCAGTCTATCCATTAATGTCAGTAAAATCTTATATATTAGATATTGTCTGATAGTATGGATAAACAGATTACTGGAACACACCATAAAACAAATAAACAAGTTATGCAAAAACATAAACTACTAACAATTACAGCAGTCCCCTGAATAAGGATATACACGTAAAAAAAATACAATAGACCAGTAAGCCTACATTGTTCCCACCAATTAAAGTAATACCGATGATATATGATTTGAAAACTCCAGAGAGTGTTGATGCGTTCAAAGCAGGGTTAAAGACCCTATTTATTGTTCATGAGATGTTATGATTCATGAATGGGTCCAAGTGGTGATTTTTTCACAAAAGAGCGCACCTTAAAAAAATATCTAGTTATTATTATTACATACCTATAGTGGTAGGAACCTTTAAAAAGACAAATATGGCTTTTTAATAGGTCTATTTGATATGAATGTTTCCAAAGCAAATATGGCCATACTAATGTCAGCAAACTAACTCAAATAAGTGGTTAAAATAAGGGCTTTATAAAAAAAAATTATCTGGGATTTTGTTATAAACCTAAATACATCTTTATACACCTATCATAGTAAGCTTAAAGCTTGTGTCGTGAAAGGTTTATTAGGACTGTTTCATATTCAGAGGACTGTTTCAATTACTTTTCAGATCTTAAGTAGTACGATTAAGAATACAGGTTTGCACTTTGTGCTGTTGCTATCAAATTAAAAATGTGATGAGTCACACCCGACAAAAAAAAAGGTTTCAAATAAAGATAGGTTTCAAATAACCAAAGAGGACATATTTGGATATTATGTATAAAACCTAAATTAATGTTTTGAACAATACAAGGTACTTATTTATCTGTATTGCTTTATAACTAATAAGGTATATCTATGATAAAATGGACGGACATTATTTTGTAAGATTCAAACAAGTAATTGGAAAAATAGACAATCGCAAATATCTATCTATATAATTACAGCATCTTCCATAAGTAGGGTAGCTAGTAGACAAACTGTGTGTAATAAATATATAAGTTATTCTCTCTGCGCCAATAAAACATGAGATATTCAGATACTGTAAACGCATGAAAATCAATGATATTGAAATAATTATCTTTGGACAAATAATAAATCCGCAGATCTATCTATTTTTCCAATTAATTCTTACACTACAACAAAAACAACTAAAAACTAATTTATCAAACCTTTTACAAAACATAAATACCAATTTCAGTACGTATAAAGATACATTCAACAAAACAAAAATCATGTAATAGGTTTATATTACATAAAAGCGCACATTTAAAAAAAAATGCTGTAATTATTACAATACCATGTGTTCAATTACAAAAAATATTAATAATATTTGTAAAACACAATTATCTGAAAAAAAAATATTGACCATTTACTTGAAAAATGATAATCAAACAAAATATCACCTAAGTGCGGCAAGTTCCAGTAAAAATTAAAAGAAATTCATAAGGTTCATAAACGTTTACAGCAATTGAGTTCTGGCAGCACTAATGACAAATTTTAGATGACCGACAAGAAAGGTATTATTGATTTTAATTGCAGATTAATTAAAAGGTTAGCTATATAATAATATATTTGAGATGGGAAAACAATAGAAAGTAACTAGATGTATAAATAATATGTTGTACATTGAAGGCACATTGTTTTTCAATTAATTAGTAAGATACATATACATCATATACATAATTAAGGCCACTATGTTAAGACACAAATATTATTCAGAATCCGCAATATGAATATCATTCTTGTATGTCACAAATGAAAAACAAAAAATCTATTAATTCTAATCAATGTACAAAAAAAAACATGTGTTTAATCTCTGTTGTATGTAAGAGATATGTTTTAACAATGATCCTTTTGAGAATGCAGGTAGTCAACAGACATTTCTACAATAAACGATTTTATACATTACCTCCTGAGCTTAGGCACACTGCAGATCTTAAGACTTTCAGAAGGGACCTAAAAACTTTTTATTTTACTAATTACTATTAAATATTGTATTCTGTTTTACATTTTTGACGTGGATACATATTGTGTCCAAAATATTTAATGTAACTCAATAAAATATGTAACTTCTGACGTGGATACCTTTATGTATCTGAGATTCTCATTTAATCTATGTATTTATCTATATTTATAATATGACGTGGATGTAATGTCCTAGAATTTATGAAATGTACAGTGTCCTTGAGGTGCTTTGGCATGTAAACGACACTTTAATGTTGTCCAATAATAATAATAATACAGGTAGTCAAAGTCGATACAACGCTCTAACATAAATAAAAACTGAGATTGTTCAAAGATGTACATATGAAATGCCAGTTGAAATTTTAATCCAATTATATAAAGTTTAAATGATAGTCAAATGTGTAATTATCTAGGTTATTTTTACAAGAGATCAGTCCTAAGATCTGTAACAAAATAGATAATAAAGTAGGTACATTATTGTCATTCGTAAATTCTAAAAAAGAATGCCATTAAAAAGTACGAGAGAAGTTAAAAGAAACGTATTCGCTGATTTACAATAATTCATTTGGACATGCTGATAATTAAACCTATTAATAAAAACAAAATACTGTTTACTATTATAGAACAAAAAGATATTAATAATAATAATACAAATAAACAGATCTATAATACAATTAAACATTATATTTAAGGTAATTAATTATGAATGAAAAAATACTACACGGGAGATTCCAGGAGTTCATTTCATATTCCAATAAAAAATTCAAACACAGAATCTTAAGCAGTATTTTAGAAAAGTCAAATGTACACAATGAAAATGGATCATCTAGAATCAAGAATACCAAATATTTAACAAAAATTGATAGTTTAACTATTATGCAGACCCTCTGATGGATTATTAATTAAGGGTTAAGGCCGCATTTTATTTGCAAGAACAGACATTAATTTGATATTTCCAAGATACTACATAAGATTCACAGAGTAACCCCTCAGATTAAAAACAATATATCTTTACAAAAATATCAACTAGCTAAATTTAGACTCCAATTAAAATATTGTAATTAATTACCATGCTTGTATTTGTTTATGCATTTATATGTATCCAGATCTGTGGTGGTGTTGTCCAAATTGATGATGCGGAGATGGGACGGGCTGTGTCTCCTGCATTTGCATCACCAGATTCTTGGCTTCACGTCGTCTCTCGTATGATTTTTTTGTCTCAATGTAAAGGAGAAATGACGCCAAGCCTAGAAGAGAAAAATATAATAGATGAAAAGGCACAGATGAAGTCCTGTATGTTTATTATATGAGATTACTCAATGGATACTCTACTTGCAAAATACCCTGATGGTATACACTATATATAGATAGACAAATGAACAACAAATAAAAATGAATCTGGATTTTTAATAAATCCCGATACACCCCTTATCATTCTCAAACAAGGTGATACCTTCAATAGTGGAATAACTATATATTGTGTTTCATTTTATAAATTAGTGATAGCTTACTTTTTAAAAACACAACAGCAAGGTACAAACTAATGACTAATTCAAAACTAATGACCACATCAATTTATCTTTCAACTTTTCACAGCTCACAGACAACAATGCGCTTATGTCAAGTTAAAATAAATAACAAGCAAAATCATTTGTTTTTTAATGGTATCAGTAACATAACATCGGCTTTATCAAAAGCACAAATACAGGCACAATTATTTTACTAAAACTCCCTCTCTTATACCTAATACAAATATAAAAAGAAAAATAACAAATGTTACCAACAAAATTACTACTAAGTAATAGAAGTGAATATTGAAATATTCCTACCAAAAATTATGAAGGCAACTACAGCAAAGGCGTATGACCACGAGACAACATTAAATGATGGATACATCAGCCACTCTCTCTTGTAACAGTTGCCTCCAAAGATGGCAACTGCCAGAAAGAGGAAGACACTGCAGAGGCCTGTGCAGACACAGCTGAAGCCTGTCAGTATCCACTCGTATCGGAGCACAGAGGTGAGAGGATAGCGGATGAGAACCAGAGCCAAAACACCCTGTGCTGCTAGAGATCCCATCAGAGACAATGTCACAAAGGCTTGTACTGCCATGAGCCAACCTGGTAGGAGCCACTCGCGGATCACATAATATTCCTGAAACAGAATGCATATTATTATAACCTTCATCCTTCAATTTTAAACTATTAGCCAACTCTCAAAGACAAGCGTGTTTAGTGACGGAAATCAGCTTACAAAACTTACAATATTAAGATGCAAGTAAAAACCAAATTTCTAAATGAAAACTTTGTTAACAAAATATTTGAATTAGCAACCTGTGTTTAAAATTGTATTTATTTATTTCCAATAATAAAACAGTAGACAAAATAAACAATATGATAATGCAGTCTTAGTTTTGTATTGCCAATTATAGTTTCTCACATTTTATTAGTAGGTTTAGTAATGAAAAAAAAAAATGTATAAAGTGGAGTCCCCGGCAAAGAATAGGTCACCCACTCTTTTCTATAAATTTTAAGAGCCCTATTATAGGCCGGTATTCGTAAAACATCAGCTATAAGACACAACATAACACCTTCAATTCAGCGACAGCGAAGTATGCTACCCATTTCGAATGTCTTAACTTTTATTGGCAAAGAAAGAACCACTTGCAGGTTTATTACATGCAGTTAGTCTGCTGACTACCCGACTTGTGGGAAGTGCCGAGACAGTATGATGAATGAATCAATGAATAAATTGCACAAAATTGCATGATGTAATGTTAATGTTAAGAATATTTACTAATTTTTTTATATTGTTTAACCAGATTTGGGTGCAGATGACAAAACCAATCAGAAACCTCGATTGGAGAACCATGTCTACACAATGCATCTAATCGGAAGAAGTGAGAAAGGTGTCCCAACGCTTACGAATTGGCTCAAGGCTGGCTTAAGTGATCACTTTCGGTGTCCATGGACTTAAGCCAGCCTTGAGCCAATTTGTAAGCGTTGGGACACCTTTCTCACTTCTTCCGATTAGATTCTACACAATGTTGCATTGTGTAGACATGGTTCTCCAATCGAGGTTTCTGATTGGTTTTGCATGGTAATAATAATAATAAATTTTATTGCACAATAAGAAGCATACATAGTTACCAAGTTATAAAACAATGTGATACAAATAAATTATATTGTGCAATGGGCGAGTTTATCGCAGAAGTGATATCTTCCAACTAACCTATAGTCTTCAATAATATATAAAAATAGGATAAAAAAACAAGCAGCATAATAAGTAAACCACATTAATAATCAAACAAAGTAAAACCAATATCAGTTTAAACAAATATAAATATCTCAATAGTTTGATTAATGGTAATGTAGTCTCACCTGGCTGAAGATGTAGTGGCATCCTGTGAAGAGTTTAGGGAACTGGTAGTAAGGATAACGGAAGTTCTCAAAGCAATACTCCCAGAGACCCATGTGTTTGAAGGGAGAGAACATCTCCGGGTAAGACTCTATCCAGTATGGGCTGGCAAAGGACATTAGTAATAGCATGCCTGCTATATATGTCAGTAGGGAGCCATACACTGTAGCTCCTGGAACATACATAACAAAAGAATATTAACCTGTAAAGGAGTACCAACGCACCGGTGGGTGCAAGAAATATTATGGGATCTGGAGTACGCACGCACCGGTGCGTTTGATCCAGTAATATTTTGGTATTCCCGCCAAATTCGTCAATTTCATCATTGGTCCAATCTGCCGGATGTACTTTACCAATCACAAGGAAAAAAATCAAAAATAGGCGTGTTTAGACCTTATTTATCGCCTATACAAAATGTCACGTGACCGCCGCTTGAAATACTTAGCCGTCACTCGCGGTTGCAAACCATTTTGCTGCGTGCGTTCGTGCACTATGGGTGTTATTTTATGGAGTGTTTTTTGCTTTTTTTTTTCTTTTTGTGCTAATTCTGGTCAATTTAATATGTTTTTAGTAGCAACATAAGTTTTTGTTAAAAACCAATAAAAATAAGTATTTTTAATAATAATAAGTATTCCTATGCTGAACCCATTGTTGACAATACCGGAGCAGACATGACGTATCAAAATTGTTTTTGTTATATAGCTCTGTTATTATTAATTTTTGAGAGTTGGTTCTTTATAAACATTTATTCTAGAGATCATTTTCTATAATATGCAATAAAAAAATATTCAAAAAGTGAAAGATGAATTTATTCACTCTGCCATACACTTCTATTTTTTCTTTATTCACTCACGGACAGGTTAATATTATATTATTTTATGCTATCATGCCATCTTCCATTGCAGAAAAAGTGATAATTGATAGTCACATTGTGAACTCTTGGACTTTCTGCTGAGAGATCTAGAGTTCAAATTCTTAAATTGCTAACTTACTCTGTCTTCACAACACAAGCACATGGCTTACTGTGATGGTGTTCGTAATGTATTTGGGTTAATAATAATATAAACCCAGATCAATGTTTTTTTTAAAAAACGGTGCAAACATTAAAGAGGAACTCAAATGTAGCATTCAATATAATAACAAATTGAAAAGAAGTTCATTTTTCGTTTGACTAATAACCATCAGTTTTTGTAGTTGGTACTTTGTAGAAGCCAATGTTAGCTATTTTAATTTTAGATTAAAATTTAAGTTAGCATTAATGTAATTCAATATCACAAGTTTTTTGTTGAGTGTGAATGTTTTTTTACATCCAAACCTACACAAAATTTTCTTACAGATCACCTAATTTCTTTGTGATTTTATTTTGAGGAAATGTATATTTAATTTCCACGCATTAAATACTTTCATTGCATCTCATAACACTTTTCACCTTAATGAAAATAATGAAAATTTTCACCTTTAGAATAGAAATAAAACAAAAACAAAAATCTAACATTCACAGAAAAACCTTATCCTATAACATTCAAATATGTATAATGTGATATAATTGTGCATTATATCACAAAGCATGGTATATTTTGGGCGCAATTATTATACAATTCAACAACAATCAAGGTGTGACTAAATTGACATGTCATCCAACAAATTATTACAATCCCAACAAAATATTCACTTACTTGTAGCTTTAGGATATTCATTATCTGTTGCGATACCCATTTTGTTGCTTTACAATGTTTTCAATACAATTAACTGAATAAATATGACCAACTTTCGTCAAATTAATCGAAAAAACAAAACAACCACCTCCCCCGCATGACAGTTAAACATTCGCCATATTTGTTTTTGACACACCTTCCCAATGTTACCATATGACATACTTCTTTTGTTTGTTTGTTTTTATTATTCAATCGTATCCAAAACACCATTATTTTGACCATACTCTTCTATTTTAATCTTCATAAACAATCAAAACAAATTTTTTTATACTAAGTGTCTCTTTAAAAATTACTTTGTGAATCCATAATATAGCGGTAAGCGATGGATTATCATATTTTTGATAAATCTGAAATATGACCAAATTTTATCTGAATGGAAACATTATACACTGAATTTACGCTCTTATGTTGGCTACATTTTTGAGCATAAAATATCAAACTGTGGTACTCTTAATTTTTTTCTCTATCAATAAAATCCTAATTCGAATTGCCAAGAAATTGTATGAATGTAGAATACGCGAAAGAAGTAGGTATGTAAGGATAGGTCTATAACTATGGTTACGTTCTCTCTGCCTACCCCACTTGGGACACGGTGTGTGGGTAAAGTATAGTACAACATTGCCCAATTCATTGAAATAAAATATTTTATTTCAGAAGAATATTATTAAATTCTTGATCAATTTTCTACCTCAACGCTTCTTTTAAAATAAAATTAATCTTAATCCGACCAAAGTAATATTATAGGCAGCTCGAAATTATTCCAATCCATATTATTATGAATTAAATATATTTATCACAATAAATCTTCTTTGAGGAACTGGGATGTTATAAATAAAAAGCTTGACATAGGTAAAAAAAAAAGGTTTTATTAAAATAATAAAAATTGTTTGAAATACAGTGCACTTAAAACATTTTTTCTTCAGAAATTTACAACTTTCTGTCAATTAGATATATATTTCTGTAAAAGTTTTGTGTAAAAATACAAAATACATCATTTTATGTATTTAAAAATACAAAAATTAAAAAAATAAGGCAACAATTTATTAAAAAGGCCACTCAAGAGATATTGTCAGATAAAAACAGCGACCTGTCAAAATGAATTTGTTTATGGAATGTACCTTACCTAACCTAACCTATCTTATTACTACAAGTTTAATAAATGGACGGAAAATTGAGATTCCTATCATAAAATAAAATTGCATTCCGATCAAGTAAGTGTATCACCAACATTTTACATACAAAGGCACACAACACAATAAGTAATACTTATTTGACATATCTCTTTGACAAACAAACGAATAACATTCCACGAAATATTTAAAATTGTAAGCTATCTATGAGATGAATATATTCAAACAAATCTATTATCCTTAGAAGTAATCACAACGACCTTCATTATTTTTTGTACATACAGATTCGTTTGTTCTAAATGTGAAAAAAGTAAAAAAAAATAAAATGGCGTAAATTCCCAACTTCACTTATTTAAAGACAAACATTCGCTATTTAGCCACAAACACACCACAAATCGGAATTGAGAGTAAAAAACAAATATTTCAACCAGTACAAAGAACATGAGTGTTAATATCACTAATGCACAGATCGTTCGGAAATTTCATTCACAAATATGACATTCAAGATTCGTATCATTGATATTGTATATTAAATCACAACAATATTAGTGATATGTTTCATTAATTGTACATTTGAGGACGTAATAATTAAATATCTTAATCACTAAATACCAATGTTTATTTTACTTACAACCTATTTACATGTACATCAGGTAGAAAATATTAATTCTTATCAACTAAATTGTTTTGTTATTTATTGATTAATTACTGGATGAGAATAATGATTTAATTCTTATAATTGTAACTGTTAAAACTTAAAACAAAACAAATAGTGGAATATGATTAAAATATTCTAATTAATGGACGGTTCATGTAAAAAAATACTACTAATATATTCGATGTTCAAAAGATCTACATAAGAGAATATTATGTATGTAAAAGTAAAAATAAAAATAAGACTAACAAACTCATGTTGAAGTTATTTGTTATGGAATGGCTCGTTCAGAGATATACCCCACTTCGGAAAGCTATGATTTTTTTGTCACAAAATCTAAATTGACACGAGGGATTCAAATCTTAGGATGTCCCAATCATAATTCCTGAACGCTGTTACTCCAATTATCATTAGTTTAGAGTAAAATCTTTGTCTGTATTTTGTGACCAATTTAAAAGTTTTTTTTTTGTATCCATGAACAAAATAAAACTTAAAACTCATCTAAATGAACGCATAAATGTACATTTAATGGACCAAATGATTGAGAAAATTAAGTAGTATATTGATCGCTGAGGTCCAATTGCGATCAATTAATTCGCGTGGAAGTATTATACAAAAGCGTTTTATTTTTACTAATCTAACATGAACTTCCACTAAGTACCAACGGGCGACAATATTCCTTACATAAAATACTACGCAAGTACTATCCTGGACAACGTGAAAGTGTCATTCATGTGCCAAAGCACCTCAAATAATAAACAACTATATTGGAATTTATATGATATTTCAAAAAATTTATACCGATGTTATTTTATACTAGTATCATCGTCAAGTTGAAGAAAAACAGCATGGAATTCAAACCACAATGACAATATATAGTAGTACGGATGAATGAACTACAGTCACACATATGATAACACAAACGTTGAATGATTAATACAATGATTCAAGTCTCGTAAGAACTTTGAATGACAAATGTTACACACAAATACCTAAATGCGTTCATATGAATCAGTGACCACAAGAATTACTTATATATACTATATAATATGTATTAACAATTGGCACGTAAGTGCGGTAATAATTCTAGCTCTTGGGACTACTATCATTCGCAGCAATTTGTTATTGCATAATTCTATGTTGTTTGAAACACAATTCGCGGTATTATTTTTTTAATAAGACTATTGTCATGTGATAACCTTTAAATTGTAGGTAATATAAAATTTAATACACACTCTAGACAATTACAAGTCATCCAGGTTTCGAACGGAAGTACGCACAACTAACCACATTTTAATCATGTGACATTGAACATAAAATAAATTAATTATAATAAATAACATAAGTAAAAAGATTTTTAATTCAGATCATAAATGTGTAAAACTAAACAGGAATGAAGAGATATGTTAACAACCAAATAAAACATTGAAAAAATACAAAATAAAGATTCATAATTTCACTTTGAACATAAAAAATCTATAAATATTTATAATGTTTTTCATAAGGACGGAAAATAAAGTTTTAAGGTGAGTGTGTAACATAAGAATCACTTAACAATTGACTGTGAATAAAGGCGGAAACACATTAACACGCGACGTGTGACACCCGATGTGTACTATGCACATGGCGTCGCGTCGGATGTTAGTAGTGTGATCCTGGTCATAGAAAACAATACAATTTGATTCCACTCAACACGCATCACATTTCGTCGGGTCACGTCGCATGTTAATACTGTGTTTCCGCCTTAAAGAAATTCATAATATATAGTTGTGAAAGTGGGAAATTTATTTTTAACTTCAAAACTTATACTTACTCAAATATATAATTTGTAATGCAATGTATGTAATAAATTTAAAAACAGAATAAATTAATTTGAAACAATTCTTTTTTCAAACATTACAGTGACTCACCTTCCTAAACTAAAGAATAATAATAATATCAAAGAGGAATTACGTTAAGCTTACATGCAAACGTAATATTATTTATGCTACACATTTGAGTCATAGTTTTACATCAACAGACAACAAACAAAACACAATTATTATTATAATAATAATAATAAAAAAAACATTGACTCAACACAGTGTGAGATTCTAACTAAACGATTCTCAAAATATCATACACTAAAATATAACTGCATAGAAAGGCACATGACGTTGGTAGTAACAAACAATTTAATGAGGTATAAAGGACATATAATTTTTTACGAGATGCCACTAATTTACATGAATCTATATTTAAAAATTATTTTCTGCAAGTGATTCACTTTTTTTTAATTTCAAATGGATACAAAGACTAAACAAAGTGTGTCATAGAACATCTTACAATAGACGATTGTGACTGAAGTTTCCTTTTTTTTCTTTCTATATTCATGGATATCAAAATCACTTTTTGAAGGAGTACAATTTATATTAAAGATGGCAGCAGTCCACATAACAACGCACAAATAAATACCATTTTGTTGACATAAAATAACAGAATTGATACTTTCTTAATACCATCTCGTATAACCTCATTGAATTGTTGCTAAACACAGTGATAAATTTACAATGTAAAATACAGACTACTAGTATGTTATCGTAAATTAGATTATTTGCGTTACAATATATTAACATTGTAATGACTACGCTCTCGTCTCCTGCTCCATCTGGAAACGTAGCTGTGACTCCTTCAGTCTCTCTCTCTTCTTACTCTGAATGTTAGCCTCAGTGAGGAAGAGGACTGCGGCGATAATGCAGGATGCCGCTCCTACAACGCCGATACCAAATGACCAACCTAAACAACAGAGAAGAGTTATAGTTGGATAATAGAAAGTCAAAAAATATATATAATTAAAGGTGTTTGAGAAACAGAATCATGTGGTTTGATGGTATAAATAGAATTTTAAAGAACACACACATTTTGATAAGGAGATATAGTGGTGGTTCCTCATATAAATTCAACCCTGAGAGGTAATCCATGACTTACATAACATACTAAATAATGAAACTGTGATGATACAATGAAGAGGGAAATGATTGCTAGCCATCCTTTTTTATGGCACTAATAATAAATACAAGAAGTCATTAAGTAAAATACACATCAAAAAATGGCACAATTTATTTATTCGAAAAAAAAAATTACATCCATCTTATTTTGCACCATGAAATGCAAAGAAAATCCTTTGCCAAACTCACTTTTAAACCAGGGCATGTAATGATGTACAAATAAAATAGATATCAAATAAAATACGTCATAGAATTATTATTTAATAATATGAATTATTCTTGTCCAGCTTACCGAAATAATTATTGGCATGTTCGGGCATCCACCCATCCGTGTTGCCGAATGATGCAAATATTATAACAGCAAGGGCGGCACTAATCCCACTTCCCAACAGGATGTAACCAATCACCTGGATGAGCTGGACAAACCTCTCCTGATCAGGACCACAGCATAGGAAGAAGAGCAGGACTAGGATGGTGGTTACAACTATACCGAGAAGACACACCGTGAAGAAGAACTGCGTGGCGACCATAAATGCTATAGAAAATAAATGAGAAACATTTATTATAATAAAACTATTTTTCTTAACAAATGTTTTGCTAAATAACTAGTGTTGTGCAGAATGTTAAATTACATTATTCCAGTTCTGACCATCGTAAAATTCGCTAAATTAAGTTAAAAAATGTGTTACAAACTAAAATAGATGGAGCAAATTTAGGTGAAATTTGTAGGAGATATATAAGCTTGATACATTATTGTATATTATATTGAGATTAAGGCCAATAAAGATTATTATATAACTTCATATTCCCTTTAATATTAATTACATGATAACCATCAAAGTGAACTGAAGATCTGTCTCTTTCAATTTAATTTAAATATAACAATGAAAATCAAACGAAAAAAATACTTACGAGGTAGCAGGAAGCCTCTGATTTTGTCATATCCAGCTGTGAAGGGATCGTAGACCCACCGACAACCCGCAAAGAATCTGTTCTGGTAGACATCTTGAGGATCAGCTAAGGAACGGAAGCAGTGCGTCCATAGACCCAGTCTACGAATGAAAATGAAAATTCAAGCATATTTTATTACACAAGGCATTCATTTCTAAAAGATTTCTCTTTCTGTCTTATCAACATGCGGTCAGCAATAATTTGTATTGGAGATATGGGAAGTTATAACATATATATGGACAATTCACACATCCGTGATTCGTGACAATTCACACAGATTGAGCACACAAATTAAGGCCAATGGATTATTTTTTACTAGAAGGTAAAATTACAGATCAAATGAACACATTTACCACCATGGTGATTGAAGAATAAATACATATAGATAGGATTTAAATAGACAAGTCAACAAACCTTTCTAATTTGGCTCCAGTAATTCTGTAATCGCTGACCAACCAGGAAGGTGTGGAGAATGCCAACACAATACAGACCAGGGCTATCACAAACACTCCTATGGCGCAGTTGCCTGCAAGGCTCCTGTTCTTTACATCAGGATCACGAGCCCTACGAAAAATAAACAAAATAAAATTATAAAATGTTAATTAAACTGTAGCAAAATTCTGATAAATATGGAGTGTGTAATAGTGTCATACAAAAGGAATGAAGAATAAAAGCTTGACGAAATAACCAGAATTAATGTGAACAAGCTAAGATGGTTTGGACTTATTATGGGAAGAATGAACAAAAATAAAGAGACTATAGAGAATATCCATGGTTGAAGGAGAGTCTTAAATGATGATAGATACGCTCTAAGTACATTGATGAAAAGAGCGTGCATGAGAAACTATAAGAAAATTAAGGAAGCAAAAAAGTAAAGACACGAGTAGTAGTTAGATTTTTCTAGCATATATCATCACAAAAAACTTAAAAACATAAAAAGTGTTATTCCTAGCCAAAGTAATTAATAAAACATCTCAACAATCTAAAATATATTGAAATTCAAGATCACTATGTTTCAATTATTATTACACAATAATTTTTTTATCAGTCTTACGTCAAAATGGTTTAACAAAGTTGACACGGCTACTATACTAATTAAATTATTAAAATGATATTATACTGATTAACATAATCCATACAATTAAACTAACTGCATGCATCGATAATATGCAATAGTATGCACAAGATTGTATAGTAAATATCATAATATAACCGTGGGAATATCAGCTGCATGTATATATTATATAATATGTACAATAATTATGATATATATAGGTATTGATTGGTTAAAGCAAATTGTTATCGAGCAATCCATTGTGAAGGTCACAAATAAATAACATTGTATGAAAAGGGTGAGGTATGGAATTTGTCCTGGGAATCTGTTAATTATATCTGCACCTATTAGATTGTACATAAGTAGTGAAGCGTGCCACCCATTCTGAATGTCTTAATATCGTCGTCGCATATTCAAAATGGCGTTTTATATTGGCATGTGATATTATTCTCGAAATATTAAATTTTAATATTAGATATGTACTAAGAATCAATTCAAAAAATAGTTTTAATGTCACAAAAAGCAGTTTATTTTAGAAATGTCAAAACATTTATACCTATATATACATCCGCCATTTGAAATATGCAACGAAGATATGTTTATGACGGAAAAAGGCTGATATGTATGTATATAACATGTAGTAAGAGCTACAAAAACTTTTGTTTTCATTATATCAATATAATGGAGTTTTACAAAATCAATGTCGACTCAATCAATCAATTATATAGTAAGAGCTACTTGTGGAAGATCTTGGTGATGGTATGGAGAGATACATATATAATATCTACAACTTTAAATTAGTAAATAGTCAAGTTTGATTCGAAACATATTAAAAATTCCCAGTACTTTCAAGATACAAACATATTATTCAATATAAGAATGTTTGGGCAAGCTGAATTGAAATAGAAAAATGTCTTAATATTTGATGTTTTACTAATATCCGTCTTTTATAGGACACTCAAAAACTTATTAACCTGTAAAGGAGTACCAACGCACCGGTGCGTGCAAGAAATATTATGGAATCTGGAGTACGTACGCACTGCGTTTGATCCAGTAATATTTTGGTATTCCCGCCAAATTTGTCAATTTCATCATTAGTCCAATCTGTCGGATATACTTTACCAATCACAAGGAAAAAAATCAAAAATAGGCGTGTTTAGACCTTATTTATCACCTATACAAAATGTCACGTGACCGCCGCTTGAAATACCTAGCCTTCACTCGCAGTTGCAAACCATTTTGCTGCGTGCGTTCGTGTTATGGGTGCGCTATGGGTGTTATTTTATGGAGTGTTTTGTGATTATTTTTACTTTTTTTGCTAAGTCTGGACAATTTAATTTGTTTTTAGTACCTACATAAGTTTTTGTTAAAAACAAATAAAAATAAATATTTTTACTAATAATAAAAATATTCCTATATTGAACCCATTGTTGACAATACCGGAGCAGACATGACGTATCAAAATTGTTTTTGTTATATAACTGTTAATAACGTTATTATTAATTTTTGAGAGTTGGTTCTTTAGAAACATTTATTCTAGGGATCATTTTCTATCACATGCAATTAAAGAATATTCAAAAAGTGAAAGTTGAATTAATTCACTGTGCCATACACTTTTATTTTTTCTTTATTCACTCACGGACAGGTTAAAAATTGTGTGGGACCTATTATTTGCTGGGGACTCCACAGACATATTCATCATTCTTCATACATTGTAATTGTAATCGCTGATATTATATTTAGAAATAAAAATAAAAAATTGTGTGGGACCTATTATTTGCTGGGGACTCCACAGACATATTCATCATTCTTCATACATTGTAATTGTAATCGCTGATATTATATTTAGAAATAAAAATAAAAAATTGTGTGGGACCTATTATTTGCTGGGGACTCCACAGACATATTCATCATTCTTCATACATTGTAATTGTAATCGCTGATATTATATTTAGAAATAAAAATAAAAAATTGTGTGGGACCTATTATTTGCTGGGGACTCCACAGACATATTCATCATTCTTCATACATTGTAATTGTAATCGCTGATATTATATTTAGAAATAAAAATAAAAAATTGTGTGGGACCTATTATTTGCTGGGGACTCCACAGACATATCCATCATTCTTCATACATTGTAATTGTAATCGCTGATATTATATTTAGAAATAAAAATAAAAAATTGTGTGGGACCTATTATTTGCTGGGGACTCCACAGACATATTCATCATTCTTCATACATTGTAATTGTAATCGCTGATATTATATTTAGAAATAAAAATAAAAAATTGTGTGGGACCTATTATTTGCTGCGGACTCCACAGACATATTCATCATTCTTCATACATTGTAATTGTAATCGCTGATATTATATTTAGAAATAAAAAATTTGCTAACTGGGAAAAATTTAGAATCTTTTATAATTCTCCAAAAAAATTACACCCTGTATACGTATTGAGTACCCGCAAAATATTCCGAATGGAAAAATTTCTCCTCTGCATAATCCTATCAGTTCATTAAATGTTCTGCCAAACACCTCGAATCATGTTAAATATGTTTTATATATGCCTACAATGAGAAAAACTGTAAGGAATAAACCTTTGGGTTTGAAATTTCATGCAACCATTCCAAACCCATGAAAATAATTCTGGTTTATGCGAAATATTCATGTTGTAAATCATGTCAAAACAAAAACGTTATTCACAATTGTCTGACAAACGTATCTGTTCTCTTTTCTCATATGGTACAGTAGGCAACTATAATTTCCAATAAATATTAACACAATAGAATGGATATCATGATATTAAGAAACTAATTATACGAAAAGTACTTCTAAGTACCCACACATTATTATATGTGATATTAAAGACTAGAGAACAATACTAAATACTTAACAATCTTGACAACAATAGAGATACATAATATGCAACTACGTATTAAATACACATACATATATGAAATATATAACCAGTGACCATCTAACTAAAAGGAATACAGGGACCTGGGGGCCCAAAATGGCCACATTGAGCAATTCATCAACAATTCATATTTGGTGAAATGTTGCCGTTAAATTGTTTCACAATTCCTAATATGATTTAGAGATGTGGTGTTGGAGAAGGTTGCTACGCATACCATGGACGGCCCACAGAACGAATGTATCAATCTTGACTGAGCTCCAGATAAAGACTCGACTGTCTGTAATATGTCAAAGACGTATATTAAGCTTTTTCGGACATATTATAAGACGTGAGCCAGACAATCTGGAAAAAATTATTTTGTCTGGTGGAGTCGAAGGAAGAAGAAGCAGAGGCCGAATACCGACAAGATGGTCAGATCATGTTAGAGATGCTGCAGGGGATACAATGTGTGAGGCATTTAGGCAGGCAGAGGACAGAGCACGGTGGAGGAGCTTGTCACTTGGTTGGGGTCATGGTGGTCACGATCCTCAGCATTGAGGGACCGACTTGGAAGAAGAATATGATCCTATTATGATTCATATAAAGTGGCCTTTTAAGCCCCCCTGCTCTTCAGAAGCCTCAATAAAGGGTTAGAAAAGATAAGATGGAAAAATAGTTTTAAGAAAAATGTATAAAACCGTGACTCATCCCAATCGTTAATAATTTCTTTCAATGTTTCGTAGAGTTCTTGAGTCCTCAGAATAGAATAAATCTACCACATTTTGTACAATTTATCAAACGTTCTACAAAAAGCAAACATATTTGTAAAACACCATGTAAAAGAAATTACGCATCTCCACTTCAGTATTGTTGAGGTATATTGCCTCTAAACCTGAATGTTTTATTAAGTTGATATTTTCAACCGACGGTTCTTGGTGGAAGTCCATTTTAAATTAATTATAAATAAAACACTTATTTAGTACTTCCACTGTGACTTTCTTGGTTACTCTACCCCAGCCTGATGATGAAAACGGAAGCTATTGAAAGCCGGCTCGCAAATAATAAAGTCATAGCGGAAATACTGAAAGTGTTTTATTTATAATAAATTTGAATGTTTTATATTTTTATGACATAAAGAAGACGACCTGAATGTCTATCACATGCAGTAGCTAGTCCCCCACCTTCCCACTAACCAAAGACATTGTGATGGTATAAATATATAGATATGAGAAATTACATTAAATCAAACTCAATGTTTCTGATTACAATATTGTGAACTCTTCCTTATTGCTTATTATGTGTCCACTATTAGTTAGAAATCTTGCATATTTATGGTGCAAGGGGCCCTGCACACTTATTTTGCCCAGTGCCTCGTAAATACTAGATCTAGCACTGTCTGTCTATATATAATTCAATATAATTATAATAATTACTGTGCCTTACCCATACAGAATATAAATAATAATAATCATTTAATATTGTTTAATTGTGCAATTAACTTTACGGAAGTATACGTCTTAATTAATTTTAAGATCAATAAAAAATTATGACAACAATTCAAGTGCTCCGAAGCTTTATGCTAGAATCTCATAATTACAATTCAGATATTTCAAGTATGAATCTCACTGCTGATCTATGTCTTCATAAAATATCGCACAAACGGGGTAGCCAGTAGACCAGCTACATGTAAAAAAACGTGCATATTTTCTCAGAGATCACATTGGCCAACAGATTTAATGGTCCAAGTATATGTATTTTCAATAACAAGGACCTACTATGCTTCTACCTACATGCAAGCTGTCTTTTAAGTGCCAAAAAAATTAGAACATTCAAGATGGGCGGCAAACCTCACCACTGAAATTAAAATGCAAAATGTTTTTATTTTTCTGAACACCTGCCTTTTGCTGGACACTCGAAATGTGAAGGTGCTTAGGGGTGTATTTAGGTTCACTAACAAAGACAAATAAGTATATTTGTTAAAAATGGATAGATTATTTTCTTTCATTTTGATTTTTTTTTAAATATTCTACAATGCACATCCGTTACTTGATTATTAAAATAGCGATCGATTTCGGTAAACCTATACCATTTTTGTTGTTAACATTAAAAATATTAGTCAGTATTATATCGCTCTTCAATGGTATATAGGTTTACAGAAATCAATCGCGATTTTAATAATCAAGTAACGGATGTGCATTGTAGAATATTTAAAAAACATTCAAAATGTCTCGTAACTGTTACATAGTTAATCCTTCTAAAATAACTGATATTTTCTTTCAGTTAACCTGAACACATTGACATCAGTGACTGTGATTTATTGTGTAATGTTTTCTTACAGGTTACATTAGTACCTGTGATATATATCTTGTAAAATATATGGTGCACATTTCTTTACTTATTTATTTATTCATTCTTTACGGTACATTAATTACAATCATTTACATTCAAATTAAATACAATCAATATACAAAGGACGAGTTCGAGAATCAGGATAAGTTAAAAGAAACATAACTGAACGCAGATACTTTTAAAATTAATCGATTGATTAATGGAATAAAATGCCAAAAAATCTGATAAAATACCATTTCATAGCTTTCTACTTTAGATGTTTAGACCGACTATAGAAAATGCATTCATGAAAAAAATTATACAATATGCAGTACACATTAACTAAGACATAAACAATACGGGTACGGGGTATAGCAGTTTCATAATATGTAAGTAAGAACTATGTATATAACAAACAACATTACAATTAGTTCACATGTGTGTACTGTATATATACAAATATACTTAATAGTAGGTTAGCATTGTGTAATATATTATTATCATAGATATAGTATAATATAGAGAATCAGAGGTTGTCAGTAATGTTGTATGGTGACAATAGGAAATAATATATAGTGTGCCTATAGATACTGGAGGCATTGTACTACCCTGAGAGACTAATATGGTCATTGTCCGTTGCAGAGATATTCAACACAAATTTTCATAACACTCTTGAAACAGGTGACGACCTGAACGTTTTTTACACGCAGTTCGTCCATGGAGTACTTCACATGTAGAAAATGTTTGTGAAGATGGAAATAAATGGATAGACACTACGACAACTCATACAAAGAATAACACACGGATTATGTTTCCAATATATTTTAAGCTGGATATAAATAAATAAATCATTATTGGCAAATATTAGACTAGAATCTCAGACTTCTAATAGAAAAATCCGGGACAGGAATCATCTCACTGCTGCCTTTTCTATCTTCGCAATAAAATCAATATTGTCGTAGGCATACTCTTTAAAAACTGTTCATTAGGGCATTGAAATTGTTGTTTGCACTTTTAATTGGCATGTAATATTATTCTTAAAATATTAAATTTCAATATTTGATACCAAGAATCACCACATGGTTATAAGCAGTTTATTCTAGAAATGTCAAAACATTTATATATTTACATAATAATAATAATAATAATAATAATAAAAATCTTTATTGCACAAAAAAACAAACATTTTTAAAACACAAACATTGCAGAACTAGACAAATAAATTTGTGCAATGGGCGAGTTTATCGCCCATTGCATACATACATACCCCAATTTGAATATACAAGACGATAAGCGGGAAGTTATTTTAAAAATATATATATATTTTTTTGTATATTTTTTATGCTTTAAAAATCTGCATCATTATTTTTTCAAATAACTCAACAACATTTTTTTTTATTAAAAACACGAAAATATGTAAAATTCAAACATGTGAAAGAAAACAAATTACCAAGGTCATGATACAAAACAATTTGACAAAATAAGTACATAGACATAATGTCATAAAGGTACTATTTAATAATCATACTTAAACATTACAATCATTGTAATAATATAATGCTCTAGGACACCCATGCAATGAATAGGGTCTCCTAAAGAAATACATTACATAGTGCATTTGTAAAATACACATAAATCATTTTAATACTTGAGACAATGTGTTCGTAAAATAGACCAATTAGATGTGATTATCACATCAGTGGTTCCCTTGCTATTTCACAGGTGATAAAAATAGCAGTGATTGATGTATTGAGAATGTCCACTTGGTATTATATTCCATTTTATGTTCGAAGACCACCCACTCAGTTTGCAAGTGATTAGGGAAACATTATTTGGGTATTATTCACTCATGGGTCATTTATGTTTAGTATTAAAATCATCTTTACTGATTTTTTTGTTATTTAGAATACAAAATATATAAGCTAATAGTTACTTAAAAGAACCAAACACACCCACCCAAACAATGGTAATAGCTTCTATATATTAATAAGTGGACATGGTGGTTTGGCATTCTGCTTTCTTTGCTTACTCTATAAGGGATTCAACATGAATGGATAGATAAATATATGATAACGTTTGGATAAGATAAATAGAACCAAAAAATCCTGCTTCTACAAGGTTTTTAGAGTCATAGGACCCGTCATCCGGAATATTGTCACCGAGGACCTTCGTAAAAACCAGTCAATTATATCGTTCAGGAACAAACTGAAGACATCGCTCGTCCAACATAAAAAACCATACAATAAGTGAAAGAAAACAGTGGTTTGGTTAACATCATTTTCGTCAATTTGTTAAAATGAACTTTCATAGTGCTGACTGTTAAAGATCAAACCTATACCTCCAACATAGTTTCCCGAGCCCTCGAGATGGATGCTTCATTAAACGGAACTGAATAAATTATCCAACATAAAAACAAACATAGACTAACACTATCCTAAAGTTTCTCTATCTGCTACTTTTCACACTTAAGTCACAATCAAATCTATGGAAGCTGGTACAGTAATATCAAGACACACCTATAAATTCTATTGTAAGCATTACAATTCTGTACACACGTACACTGTTAAACAGAAGGTAACTAGTCCATAAAAAACAAAATAATTCTATATAATCTAAGTCTGTTTGTCTAATGACATAATATTACTTGCATTCTGCTGTAATTTGTGTTGCCCTTTAGTACAAATAATAACATTTATAATACACATACATTGTTATGTAACAGCGCAGGTATATAAGGAGAATATTGATATACATTACACAAAATTCATGACCAAACAAACAACTTCAATTGACGCTCGCTCATATCGTCCCTCTTCTGACTAACAGTCGTATCTGCCTAAATGTAAATTGTTCAGGAGAGCATTTTTTGTGTTTTGCAGTGCATATTTTCGTCTCTCCTAGTTATATGATACAGTGTAAATATATTACATTATTTTATTTGTACCTATTCTTATATATCTCAGAATCATTTTTGTGATGAAATTTTGAGGAATTAGTAGACACAACACATTTTATTTAGAATAATTCGTAAATACGACAACAAATCAGAAAGCTATTCCAGGATAACGGTAACAGTTACAGGTGTGAACTTCAGTGGGAACATGCAGGGCACATATAAATACACATTGGTGATCATAACTCGATTTCACCAAAAATGTCAGATACGACAGTTAGTCACAAGAGGGACGATATTCCCAAGAACTGAATAAAAACTGAAAATAAGAATTGGTACAAAATTACTTTAAATAGCTAAAAAAACCTTTTTCTGTAAAACCAAGAGACACTAAGCACAGAAGAAAAAATAGATGTTTTATTTGAGTTTTCAGGTAGTAGCTGTAATTGTACACATTGATTTATTTATTTTCAAAATAAAATAAAAACATATAGTAAAAAAATTGATTTAAGTAATCATGCAGAAAAAATATTTAATTTCTAAACTCACATATTACAAGATAATAACAAAATGCAAACTAAATTAAATGGAAACCCTGATCGCGACATAGTCTCCTTTGAGTGGCTGAATAGCCCAGATAGGGGTTGTAAGCGGCGAATGAATTTTCAAATGTTAAGAGTCCATTCGTATTATGTATGTTTGTATGTCTCCACTAACATGATTTTTATTTGCACGACTTTAACTTCAAGGTTTATCTATCTATCTATCATGTAGAGTAATAATATAAATCATAATACATGTGGTGTATTTAGACTTACAGGACACACATTAAATAAGACAGTCTCTGCTGCGTACTTACAACACCTTGAGATTATTGTAATAAACAGTAGATACTCCATACAATAATAATATAAAGTACTAGCAGTACTACATCAGAAATAGGTACACACAAATATTATACAATATAATGTTGTCGTTGCACATTTAAATGAGGCCCATGTGAATTATTGTGTGTTAGCATGCTCTAAAAGAAATGCTCATTATGACATTCAAATCCTCCATCTTAAATTGTTAATTTAACACTATACAATATAATAAAATTTAGAAAAGACAATGTTATCTCATTTTACAATAAACGCCTAGCAAGAAGGATGGGTTGCAGGTTCAAATCCCGACTGGGGAACTACCAAATAAGGTGACATAGCCTTATTATTTGATAGTTTCACATGTGCAATTTACATTAAAATCATTACTGAACTATTAATCCCTATGTCTGTATCATTTGGTACAAATAATTTGTCCAATAATGATATTGATTCTGTTATAAACTGTTTATATCAGACATGTCAAAGACATTAATTTTTCATATGGGTCGGTTTTAATATTAAACAACGATTATAGTGACTTAAGTAGTTGTTGAAAAAGAAAAGATTTGTGCAATATATTAAGGGAGAGGTAAGTTTAGGTTAATGTGACTCCATAAGTGGGTGTAACAATGTGTGGTATTGTTAACATGTGTACTTTATGTGTCAGGGACATCAGAACTTATTCACAAATCTTAAATACGTAGGTATATATTATGTATAATCACATATTCAATGTTGACTCACACAGAAAACCTACATTGACAGGAGATTATTGTTATTACCTATTACTGAAAATAAGAGGATTCTTACAAGGATCATTACGGCTAAAGGCTAATGTGAAACCAGAAGATAACTTTAAATGATATCCAGATGACAACATAACTAGAATATACTTTCAACCTTCCTTATAAATTCTGCATATGTTAATATAACATAACATGTATAGACAATTCACACAGACCGAGCTAGTCCCAAACTAAGATATGAATCTTGTATTATGGGTACTAACACGACGATACACATAATTATATACAATGCACTGAACACATATACATGTAACACCCAGACCCAGGACGATTTGAAAAAGGTCTTTCTTCGTTTTGCCCTGGCCGGGAATCGAACCCGGGACCTCGTGACTCAAATGCAAGTATGATAGCCTCCGTGCCCACAGGTCGTCACGTTAAAGATATCAGTATATCTCTAGCCATTAAACATTAGTACAACCTTTCCTACTGGGGGACTTAGCATAAAAATTAGGACATTCAGGATAGACCTATAAACACTTTCATGGAAAAGAATAAAGACATTTAAAGCAATGTATTACACAATATTCCACTTTACCATGTTGAACAGAAATATTTCACACATATTAATATATAATGCAATGCGTTATTGTTGGGGGTGATGACATAAACAAATGCTGTCTGCAGTAAGCTACAGATTGTACCAAAAGGCTTTCATGCAACTTCAATAATTTAAGGCTAATTCATATATGTGATAATAAAATAAGTGATTGATGAAACACTCATGCATAAACAATATAAATATAAGTTGAATACAGAAACAATAGCAGAGAATTGAAAAATTCCCACACACACACATATGCGAATATTAAATACATGCATTGTGTCAAGTTCTACTTATAAGTATAAGAGTGTACACAGGTTAAACAATCTTAACAATACCTATTTAGCAAACAAATAATAATAGCTCTTTCCACTATATATGTCCTAACGGGGAAAAAACAAATCAACGTACATACAATAAAGAATGAATAAATAAATTAAATTTAAAAATGTCATTAAACAAATAGAAGTTTGTCAGCGAGAATCATAGAGAAAACTGTTTTTAATACTATGACAGAGGTATTCTTTAAATTATGCAGGTCAAAATTTTGAAAATTGAACATTTTCCATTCTGGTTAATCGTCATAGTGCTTCAAAACACCTAAACTCGGAATATTAAAATATTCATATTGATTGTGTCGGTGCACGCATCGTAAATCATGAGAGAAACGTCTTTCGACTTATCATCCATGAACCCGAAGAACATAGTTCAAAAGATGCTGGAGGGAAAATAAATGTGGGATGAGATCACAGGACACATGACAAGCATAATGAAGGAAAAGGAGATTGATGAAAGAATGGAGTGTAGTATTTGAAAGACCAAAAGGCTGTGTGATAAGGCCAGTTGGCGGGAATCGCGCAGTCTAGGAGCCGTCGAGAGGGGTTTTAGCCGGTATGAATCCGGCACTATCCAAAAGGGTGTCCATGAGGATTTCCCCTCCCACTTTAAAAAAAAGGTCTGACGAGTTGAAAAAAATCTCCCTCACTTTCAATTATCTATAGTAGAAAAAAACATTTGTTTCAATTCACTTAATTAAAGTTTCAATTTTGAAAAATTTCAAGTTCTTGGCGTATGGAAATGCACAATCTATAGATACTTATTAAATCTATCTATCTTTACCATCACACCATCTCCCACAAGTGGGATAGCCCATGGACTAACTGCATATAATGAATACACAGTTCCAATTGCGTCATAAAAATATAAAATAATCAGAATGAGTGACATATCTCATCACCTGAATAAATTATGTGATGTTTTACAAAAATCTACCACTTAAAATAGAAAACACGAAATCATACAGAAAATAGTTAAAAAAGTTTTATTCGGTGCTTTATCTTATTTAGTTTTCCCGTATTTATTTTTATTAACTGTATCTTTTATTCTATTTTTATTTATTTTCCAGGTTGGCTGGAAGAAATCGCTTGAGCGATAAGCCCATTTTTTGATATTTTTTGTTTGTAAACATATGTTTGTAAGCTACATATTATGTTGATGCAAAAAAGTTTTATTTATTTATCATCACATGATAAAACAGTATTTCTATTCTGGTACTCGTAAAAAATCCAGGTTAGTTGGAAGACATCACGTTCTAGCAATAAACTCGCCGTCTGACATTGAGGCCCGAAATTACAATCAGTAGCTTATCGTGGAGCTTTGGTGAGGAGGCTTAAAAGTTAAGTCGAGCTTACTGCTCGACGAGAATTTCAATCAATATTCGACTGCGACTTGAGTAAGATGCAAATATGGTTAAGTTGGTAGCCCTAATAGTTGTTTTATCGTGATTTTGTCTGTGCATTAACCTCACATCTATCATGCTAACGGGGACGTGCGCCATTTTTCGTATTATTGTTTTGATTTCGTGAACGCTCTTGGGTTTTTTGGTTACCGACAAAACAGGGTCAATAACGAAAAAATCCAAATAGAAGCGCAAATGAATTAACCTTAGCAACAACAAACAAAAAGCGTAATGATGGCGCGAACATATGACATTAACGTCAGTTTGTTCTTATTGTAACTAGTGGCGCCTCCTGGTGATGAAAAAATTAACTGAGCTTAATGTTGTTGAGGACACCCCTGGGTATTCCTTAACTTAAGGAGTAGATTAAGCCTCAAATTCGTGCTGAGGATACATTGAAATTCCCGTAATTTTGGTAAGCGAAGCTTTATGTGTTCCTAAAGGTTAAGGAGGATCTTAAGCCTGCATTGTAATTTTGGGCCTGAATAACTGATATTTTTATGATTAATTTGAAATAATGTAACCAATGTATAGTGAAGAATAAAATAAATAAAAAAAATACACGTAAAAATATTTAGTAAAACGTAATTAGTAGTCTGCTTATGTGAAATATATTGCAAATGTATTTGTATTATTGTGTTATCAATGGAATTGGGTCACATATAGTATGGTAGTGATAAACTACTTATTTTGTGATAGCGCAAGTAGGGCCTTAAAATTATGGTGAATTATTCAGACAAATGCAAAGTGAAAGACATTATCCTCAATATTGATGAGTCAACATCTCTATTTTTTTGGTTAAAAGAATGTATAAAAAATTGTCACATACAATTTTCCTGGTTTTTTGCCATCATTATATTAAAATAGTTTATAGTATGTTCTACAATAGTTTACTTTTTAGCTGCAAGTTTTGAATAAGATACTGACAAAGCAACCACAGAAAACTTCAGACTTGTGACAAATGCCCAAGAGGAATCTTATAAGATGCGGATGATAAATATTATAAAAAATGAAAACGTTTATGATGATGTCCAATATAAAAACAAAAAACATTTTCCAAAATATATTTGTATTTTGACATCTAGGAGGTAAACACCGATAATACACAGGCGTTTTATGTTTCATCTGCAATAAGCAAGCTGTTAATTTAGAAGGCGTTTAGTGTTGAATAATTGTTATGCATTTAGCAAGCCATGTGAACACGTATAACATTTAACAAAATTAAATAACGATACCCTTTTCCCATTTTGATGGCACTGTTTACAAAGACAACCTTACAGGTAGCAATAGGCACTGTCACATACACAACTCTCTAGTTAGAAAATTAAAGGTTAAATTGTATTAAATATATGATAATTAACTAAAAATATAACATGTTATTGACTAACGCACATTCTGTTGATGTCACGCCCAGATATGAGTCCACTATTTTGTTGCATTTACCACCGCACGACGTTTCACAAACAAACACTAGGCTTGTGTAGTACATGTACTAGGTACTATTAGGAACTAATTCCCAGTACTGTACTAGAATGAACTATTCCGTATCTTATTCGCTCTTAGTTCATTTAGTTCATTCATTCCCAATCGGACAGAACTAAAGTAATGCCAGTGACGTTCGGCATCTTCGCTCGGCGCCACTCGGTTTATGTCGGAACTTTAAACGAGTGGGAGTGAGATAGTTGATGTGATGATTCTATAAAGGATATAGTGCCTTCTCTTTTGCTTCTTATTAGTTCTTTTAGTTCAGTGACGTCAAAGAACTAATAAGAAGCACCAAGTACTGTACAAGTACATTCAAGTAGGTAGTATTCTAATACAGAGTGGTAGATAGATAGATTGGTGTTAGACCTTTTTAGTGTTTTCTTTTGCTATGAACATTGAAAATGGTGCCAATAAAGACGAAAAAGTATCATTACATATAACTTATATAACGGTGTTGTAAGTTAGTAGACTTACTTAGTTAAAATATTATCCCTTATGAACGTCTCATAAACATATAAAATAATAATGTAGTAGGTACCTACTGTCGATAGCAAAATTATTAAAATTTATTGAAATGAAAATCCAATGCCTGCAAATTATGAAGGAAAATAAAATATTCTCTGAATTTTCTCTTTGTTAGTTACTAAGTATTGATTTTCATAATCACAAAATTACATAAATGTGCATTTCCTATGTATGTATCCTAAATTCTTATTAGAACATGACAATTGTACTAATTAGTATAATAATGCATCCTGTATTCTTATTAGTACATGTACTACATTCATGACTGAATAATTTTGACATGGAAATATTCAGTGAACTAATAGTACTAATAGTACTAGAAGAGCGTACTAGTTCCGTAGGACAATTGTACTAGATCAGATCGCTCCCAAAAATGACCGAGCAAGAACAAGCCTAACAAACACCACAAGTACCACAACGTAAAACGCCCATTTTTCAATTGAGGTGGGGAAGGTAAAATAATATTGGCCAAATATGGCGAAATATTTCTGACACATTTATTAAAATTTTAATTTTGAAAGGGAGAAAACTGAGAAGTAACTTTGTACATGTATTTGATAATTTCTAAACATTTACTGTTGCTAATTATTTTGATTATCTAGATACAAGTTACTTTGTAATTGTCTCGTGCTGTTTTTCAAATAATTTTCCAGCCATTTTCATTTTATAGTGGATTGTATTACAAACTCCAGTTTCACCAACACAATCATATTGAGGAATTTATGAATCATTTCCAGCGATGCCTAAACTGTGGCGATTGGATGTAACTTGATGCAGATATGTCTCCATTACTTTAGTATAATATTTTTTATTATGTGTGGATTCTATGGTCCCCATTGAATACTGTGTAATATTTTCATTTTGTTTCAGTTTTCTTCGAGCCGACTGACATACGCAAAGCAACAAAACCATTCCGAACAAATTCATGGAAGTCGCTGAATTTTATATCGCCTAACCTCAATGAGCTAATTGTTATCGGTAGATTTTTAGGATATAAAAAAGAAACCATTCCAAATGATTTGAATTCAATCCTTGATATTGGCAAATATGTTTCTAAATTTGTAGAAAATTCAATGATAACTATGGGTAAAAATGGTGTGATTCTTATTAGAAAACATGCAGACTCAAAAAGTGGTTCAACATTTTCATTCTATGCTAGACTTTATGAATTAGAAAAAATCTCTGAGGTCATAAATGTATCTGGAGCTGGAGATTGTTTTGCTGGCAGTTTTATCTTTGCAATGCTCTCTGGTAAACCAGAAGAAATATGCATGTCTGTTGCATTTGAGGCTGCTAGAATGTCTGTAATGTCTACACAAACTGTTCCAGAAATATTATTTGACCAAAATCATAAATGCTGGGAAACGGAGATGAATTTTATGAGATTATTATAGGACCACGCTCATAACTAATTTAAACTAATAAAAAATCTTTTTTATTGATTTTATTTAATATCCCGTGATGTAATTAAATCACGGGGTCAAGTAACATTTTATTAAAAAATATTATTTACTGATGACATTCCTAATTAAATCCTAACCATTCCATGGATTATTTCTAAGTCATTATTTTTTAAATTTTAATTTGATTCCATTTTTGACATTCAAGAGATTTGCCATATAAACTCACGAGGATTTGACAGATCATGATACACTGAAATCTTTGTCTATGGTTCTCTTGGGACTTACAAAATGTTAGAGGTTAAGAATATTCAGATATAGAATTATAGAAATAAATATGTATAGGAGGAACAATGGATGGAGATTTCACCATATCTCTAAGCTTAATTCTTCTAGTATCTATAGCAATAATGCGTGCATATATTTCATTTATTTTTTTAGGGATAATCAACATTTATAAACATATTTTTTTACATTTCTTGAATATAATATATTTTTTATTATATTGAAATAAAAGATGGTTAATTTTACTTGTTTTTATTTAGTTTAACATAACATAAAATAATAATACAATTTCCAGGACGGCATCAATGCAGTACAACTTAAATGTACATAATTATTATGCAAAAAAAAACAAGAACACAATGGGAACAATTCTTTGTTACACAGTTCAGTATAAAATTAAAAATACGCATCGGCTATTCGTCAGTAACAGAAATTACTGTCACTGTCAAAATAATAATGACAGTTGTGACCTTGAAGTATTTTACAGTAAATTATGTAAACAAAACGGCATGGCTTTGACGTCTGTCAATTCAGTAGCTATTCGTAAGGAATTTTATGTAAAGATAAACAAAGCCACGCTGTTTTGACGTCTGTCAATATTGGCAGCAGTGTGATAGTTTCCTAGATAGATCTACCAGATTTGGTAGTTTCCTACTTTTTTGGTAGTTTTTGAGGCATTTGCAAGAATGTTTAGTAGTTTTTAATAGTTTTTTGGCAGTTTTTGTATTTAGTCGGCAAATTATCGGGTGCTTGGGAAAAAACTTACTGATCGAAAATAATTGTCGGTACAAATTCCGGACACATTTTAGAAAAAGGTACTGCGAGAAAATATTATTGAAGAAAACCGAGGAGTTTTTTAAATACTTCAAATTCCTATACCATTTTGAAAATTCGGCGACGGGGGGGGGTAAAAATTTAAGCGAGTAACTTTTTTTCAATACTCGGTATGAAAGTTTCCGAAAAGTAACAACAGTCGGTACAAATACCCGGTAAAAAGGTACTATGTTAAAATATTGTTTAACAAAACCGAGGAGTTCTTGAAATACTTCAAATTCCTATATCATTTTAAGAATTTAGTAGTTTTTGACTTCCCCATTTAGTAGTTTTTGAAAATAAAATCTGGTCACACTGATTGGCAGTCGTAATGTGAGCCCGGCCGCACAACAATATACTCCAAATATGGAACATTTGATAACTTAACTTCACCTTAAAACTTCTACCCCCCCCCCTCGTCGCTAAATTTTCAAAATGGTATAGGAATTTGAAATGTTTCGAAACTCCTCGGTTTTCTTTTAGAGTTTTTTCTCAAATACCTCTTTCAAAAAAGTATCGGATACTTATACCGACTTTTATTAAAAAAACTGTGATAGTTAACCATAAACATATTTTACAATTTCTCTATGGAAAAGTTCACCATAGATATATTTTATAATTTCTTTCTTTTTTCTATGTAATTACGGACAAATAGCCTTTGCCTTAAAAATAACAAAATACAATTTCAAGGACGGCATCAATGCAGTACAACTTAAACGTACATATTTTATAAAAATAAACTACAAATAATAGAATATTACACTACGTGAATGATTAGAAGATATAAAAACAAAAATAATAATTACATGTGTAGTTGCCATACACTTTTAATACAAATCTATGTTGTATTTTTAAGGTATTGAAAAAACTTGATCTTAAAAAAGGTGTGCGATGGCTTGATGATAAAGTTTCAGGCATCGTGAGTTAGAATACTTCCACTCCCGGTCTACTCCGCTTTCATAATATTTACCGCAAGTATGTTTGATTTTATTGCCAACACAATATATCAGTTAAAAAAACTACCCAAGCAAATTGATTTAATGTTATAATTGCAAAAATTATGGTCACACCACAAATTTGTTATACACAAACATTTGGGCATAATAATATTATGAATGTAACTAAAAATTCAATATGATTTTTTGTCACATAATAACTTTTATCAATAATAGAAAATATTAAGACACAATTGGCAACATCTAACCTTAAAGATTCAATAAAAATCTTATGAACTAGAATTACATTCTAAATCATTTATAATATGAATAAGTATACTATCTAATTTGATATAAAGGCACTAAAATGTTCAGATACTTTAAAGGACGGAATGGAGTACGCATTACAGAGTGTAATATGTATTTCACATATTTTGTGATGCATTAATGAATGATGACAGCCTTAAAACACATTACCTTAAAAAGGTTTGACTACTTTGCAATACTTTTTTGACGGATTAAGCTCTAAATGTTAAATAAAAACAAATTTACACTTACAATGACTATGGATTGTGGTTTACACATAAAAAGTAGAGACGTGCTTATATGGTGAAATTAATGAATTTATCAGAAAACTTACATTATTACAACAGGTACAAAAATATAATCTAAAACAGAACTTAGATCATGAGATTCAAACAATTGAAAGTGTCAGATTTGTTTACAGATCCATAAATGTATGACTTATCAATGGTAAAATGTAATTTTTTTGCAAAATGTATTGAATTGAGGAATGTTTAATTTAAAATTAAAACAGCTGAACATCTATTAGAATAACAATTTTAAAACAAAATAAAAACGAATCAATCAACACATAATATTTAAATAAATGAAATGAAAAATAAAATATAATATGTGTGAAAGTCAATTTATAAAAAATATGTGAACATTGTTTACTAATTTGTGATATTGTCAAAAATTTCATATTTCATGATATGAATCATTGCACAAAGAAATAAACTATTTTTAAAATAATTTAAATTAGGTACGTCAAAATTACTGATTATAAATAATCAAACAGACAAGACGATTACAAAGCTTTAAATAAAATATTCACAAATTCAATAAAATAGTCAGAATGTGATGATATAAAAAATTCAAATAAAATAGTCCGAATGTGATGATATAAAAAATTCATAAAAACATATATAGATTGCAAACATAAATTACTAAGCATAGAAACAAATTAAATGATTATACAACATAGAGCAGAATTATATGTTAATTAAAATAACTATTAAAATTATTCACCATTGCAAACATTGTTATTTTGATATAACAAAATTCAAAATCATTTTTCGCATCACTTAAAACTTATCTAGTCCTTTGAATAGACATACCTAATATAGAATGAGAAATGTTCAATAATTTATTGAGTTTTGATTTATATATCAGTATGTCCGCCAACATACCCGACCTTTCTCGAGTCCATTGAATATTCAGATTGCTCTCTGGTATGTATTTCTTGTAATTTTTTGTATCGTTGAACTCTCGCTTCGACAAGAAACAGAACACCAGCCGGGAAGAGAAGAAGAACTCCGATAACTCCAAAAGCATACGCCCAACTTAAGTCGTTATGTTCCCAGTTGGGCATCCAGTCACGTCCGTCCCCTCTAGCTCCAAATATAATCACCGATATCAAACCACTGATTCCTAGAAATAAATATTGATAAGTTTTTACAGTTTAAATGACTTTTGTCTTCATTGTATAATCACTCTTTTCTTTAACTTTTTGAGTACCCTACAACAAAATATCATAAGTGTACAAGGCGTGTTACATTTACAATCCAGTAATGAGATATATTTCCAGACACCCTCACAGTAAACAATAAGCTTGTGTCATGAAGGTGGAGCAGGTCAGCAGTGGGTGTAGACTAATCACTGCTGAAGGGAAATATTTATTCTTTTGCACATCATTAAAAAACAGTTAATAAAACAATGTAAAATATGTGTAAAATGATACGCAGATACAAGATTTCACAGTGAGTAAATATATTCACATTACCTATACAAAAGAATTAATATAAAAAATAAATAAGATACAGATATATTGTTTATTAATTTTTATTTTTTCTTTGTGTATTGTATGTAAGATTCTATACTATGATTCTATGTAAAAGGCATTAGCCGTCTATGTTTGAAATAAATAAATAAATATATAATACAAGTACCTCCAATAACAAGATCAGCTCCCAAAGTCAGTAATAATAGTATAAACTTTTCATGATCTCTAGCGCATGTTAGGTAGAGAACAATCAGTCCAATGGCGAATAGACACAAAGTAAATGTGACCGTGAAAAAGAACTGTGTAGCTACAAAGAAACCTGGCATGAGAATGTCGTTTATAATGTAATACTCCTCTTCAAACACCCACCAACAATTGCTGAAGATAACATCGGAATACCAGTGGCGGGGATCGCTGAAACCATTGAAACATACTTGCCACAACCCTGCAAAACAGTACAAAAATAGTAAGAATGCTTGACATATTATTATCAAGGATTTATCTGCAAAAAATTGTATAAAGATAAGCATAATTATATTCTAAAGCAGTGATTCCCAAGGTGGGGCGTACGCCCCACCGATGGGGCATCACGCCTCAGAGGTGGGGCACCGCGCTTGCACATATTATTGAAAATTTACCAAATTTAATTAAAAAAGAGGCCGGTGGGGCATATGACTTATGAAATGACTACGGTGGGGAACGGCATGAAGAAGGTTGGGAAACACTGTTCTAAAGCAAGAGTTATAGTCTCTGTAATATGAGAGAGATGTTGGCCTTGTCCGGGTCATGTTTCGAAAATGTTCAATGACCTGGATAGAGGGAGGAGGTTGGTTTTTATTCTGCCCTCCCAGAAGGACCACTGAAGGATGATTGAGTTTAGATACATAAAAAAATATTAGCAAATTGATCTCTATCCACACATTTGACAGTGAAATGAGGCTAAATATATTCCCCCCGAGTTTCAAAGATTTAGTGGTGAGTCCGAGATGTTCTATGTGCCTCCACTGACATAATTAGTGCTAATTTAGGCAATGTGCAATGTAAGTATAAATGGAATACATTCCTATTCTCAACATAAAACGTTGAATATACAATACAAGATTTATTGTGTATTTATTTGTTGACGAAAACATTGTAAAGCCACACCTACTATCAAAACAATGTGTCATAATAACGTACCAATTCTGACGAATTTAGGATCTTTTAATTTGCCATCTGTTTCCAACCAGTATGGAGAAACAAACGATATGAAGATAAATAAGAACGCTACAATAAAAAAGCCAAGAGCACATAAACTCGTCTTTGATTTCGAAACCATCTTCGTTTTTTAACAAACGAAAATAAGGAAAGACGCAAGGCGTCGACAAAATGATGACGGATGACAGTTTACTAACCATAGATAAAATTAATACAACGTTTTCGAGTCCGACTTTTCTATGGACAAAAGTGTTGCAAGTACATAATAAGAAATTCGACGAGCGGACTCGGGGCACATAATATCTCCACAACGACCGGAAATTGAGGGGAGTGGCCAAATAGAGGGGAGTGGTCATGTGTCATTTCGTTTCGCGTTTGTTCACGTATGGTTGTCCTTCTCGTCTCGTGGTCAAGCAATAGGGTGCTAACACAAAGAAAGCGGGTTACCTGCTTTCAGAATTTCAGATGCCTGCGTCTACCAGCACCGAGAATGTTTACATGCATTTCAATGGACACGAACATAGTAAAAGCAGGAACGCCGATTGCGATTTACTTTGCCAGCACTTATCGGCGCTGGCAACCTGCTTTCTTTGTGTTTGCACACATAGTCTCACTCTAACTCACAGTAAATATTGCATAAATCTTTGTACCTGCTAAGGCATAAAAGAAAACATAAAAAAACATAACGAATGTCAAACTTCCATATTTATTACGTATGTTCAATCAACCTACTGGCTACCTCACTTGTGGGATATTATGCCGTAGGTTTGTTACAGATGTCGCTTTACGGTCAACAGATATGGATGGAGTAATTCTGTTTTGAGGATGCAGATTTTAAAATGATTTGAATGAGGATGTTGATAATTGAAATAAAAAAAAACATAATAATATTATACCGCACATATTGATTCGCCCGGGCCCCGCAAAAGCCAAGACTTTTACTGTCCTATAGTACATACTTATGATTTTAGTAAGAATTATTTTTTTTGAAAATTTGTACCACGATATATGGCTGGAAAAAAATCCCGGAGAAAAAAATATAAAACTTCTATGAAAGTAAGATAACAATACTGTATTTTTAGGATTTTTGCCGGTTTTGTTAACATATGTTACCGGGTGCCGTGGAGCACCCGGTAAAGAATTGGTCTCCCACTCTTCTCCTTAAGTTTTCGAGTATCCTGTAAAAGGCAGGTGTTCGAAAAAATTAAGACATTGTACATCTTAAATTCAGCGTGCCAGTATAAAATTAAGACATCCTGAATGTCTTAATTTTATACTGGCACGAAGAGGACAGCTTGCATGTTTCTTACATGCAGCTGGTCTGCTGGTTACCCCACTTGTGGGATATGCCGTGATGGTATCGTATCGTAGTTGTTAACATATTTTGAAAACTGTTTTATCCTGCGAATATTGTAATAATAAAAATAAATATTAATATTACTCTTTAAGGCAGTAATTACTCTCTGGAGCAAAGGCAGAAACGAGCCTCCTCTATTTATGGCGTCTCTGTGCCAATTGAGTCACCTCTGTACATGTAGGAGTACCTACACCAGTAATATTAAGATCAAATATTAAATCTCATTTTTATTTTTATTTTTCACATGAAAATAGCAATCACTCTTCGATTCGACTCGCTGTGTATAGTTGCTTTTGTCATGCTTTTGTGTTAATTTCATAGTCATTTTCATTTCATGTAATATAATAATTATATCAATATAATATATTAATCATTGGAATAATTTGCCACCTGAGCTGGTTGAGTCTTCACTCTTCAGATTTGAACAGCTTCAAGAATTTATACGATTAATTGAAGTTGTGATAATTTTGTTGGGCCTGATAGTTTGTTGTTATTGTGACAGTAGTGTTGAGATCATACATATCAGCTAAGCTGATAACAAACTATAATAATAATAATGATTACTCGTCCGGTATTAGGTTATTTTTATTAATTATTCCTATGTACCTAAGTATCATGAATTGGCGAACATGCATTATTTATTTCTCTTATAAGATTTTTCTTCAATTATCTTAAAACCCTCTTCCTTCATACATCTTCGATCTCTGCATTTTGGGAGATACAACGGGAAGGAAAAATTACTCAAAGTTCCCCAGTGAAAAAAAGTTCAAAACCCAGTTGTACAGGATCCTTACGGTGGTTTTCCCACGAAATGGTGCATTTATTTTAAAACAAGTTGTATATTTTCAAATATATTTTATTATAGATAGGTAGTTAAAATAAGTAAATTTATCGAAATATTTAAAAAAATGCGTTTGAAGTGTTCTAGGTGTTGTTATTTTTTTAGTCATATCTAGATATCTATCAAAGAAAATAATGAATTTTACTTTTCTATGATTTTTATGTAAAAAAACAGCAAATATCATCATTATTATTTTTTATGGAGATAATTTATATCTTCAAAAATAATGCAAAATATTTCGAGGCAGTCTTTATTATTCTGAAACTACTCAAAGTTTTATGTGATTGAAACAAGTGTTTCTTTCTACTATAGATTCTACTACAGTATATGTACATAGGTCTATAGTAAAACACGTGTTTCAATTACATAATTATAGAATTCTACTACGTGTGCCCCGACACAATTAACAAATTAGTCAAAGTTTGTTCGTTAACGAAAATATGCAATTGTTAAGGCCTACTATCTGAATAGGTACACATAGGGATATTAATAGGGATCACTTCTGAGCTCTGTGTTCTCAAAACACCTGCAAGTAGACCTCTACGCTCAGCTAAGACATCCACCAACATGCTGGATGAAAACAACAGAGCAAACAAGTCCTGCTTCTATGATAGGGCTTTTGGCGTCGCAGGACCCGTCATTTGGAACCGACTCCCCGAGGACCTCTGTAAAAACCAGCCGATAACAACGTTCAGGAGCAAGTTGTAGACATTGCTCTTCTAACATAGTTTTCCACGCCCTTGAGATGGATGCTCCATTAAACGGCGCCGAATAAATCATCCAACATATACACATCGAAACAGTTATACAAATGTAGAGAGTATACCTTCAAAATTCGGAATAATGCTATATTGATGGTTCTAATGATCACAAATATCTTCAAAATAAATTAATGAAATGTAATGCGTTAATTACACAAAAATGCAGTAAAATCTTAAAAATGAAATGTATAAGGTTGTATTTGGGTTTATAACAAAACCCAGATTTATAATAATAATAAACTTTATTGTACAAAACATAAAAAAATAAATTAGATTACAACATGGTATATACAAATATTTTGCACAATGGGCGAGTTTATTTATATATCTTTTTAAAAAAGAAAAAAAACTTTGACACAAGTTTATCTACCTGTATTAAGTATTTAAACTTGTGTCAAAGGCAATAATTAATGTATGAGTATGAAATGTATTGTTTGTGAAATGCATTTTATTGTGAAATCAAGGCATAAATCACTCGATTGCGGGTGCATTGCCGTAAAATGAAATAAGAAGAAGAAGAAGAGTATGAAATGACAATAAATATAGAGGAATAATCTGAAATAGAACGATTCATTGTTTTTGACAGTTTTTATAAACAAAAAGAGATGTACCTCAGTACTTAGCAGACTCTCCATTATAAAAACTTGTGGATTGTAAAAATCTTAAAAACGATATTATGAATAAAATACCAAGCAGACGGAAGACAATGATGACAATAAAAAAAGAACCAATATGAAACAATAATAATTATTGAATTTTGTTGGTATTTATTTCGGAAAACTCCATAATACACTAGTAAATAATAATATATTATTAATGGTTTTACATGTACTTTATTTAAAGTGACTCGAGTTTCGACATGTAATGTTGAGTCTTAAAAAGTCATTACATGTCGAAACTCGAGTCACTTTAAATAAAGTAGGTACATGTAAAACCATTCATAATATATTATTTATTTGTGAATAATAATTATGTTATTGTTAAATGCAGTACCTAGCGAAGGATGACTTATTCGTTATGGTTATCAAAGTTTTCTCTTTTTGTGGTTACGCAATTTAGAGATCACCAAAAAATGGTCACTCAATACCATTCATAAGGCCATTGTAAAACTATTATTAAAAAATAATGTATTATTTTATGTTGTATTTAACATATTTGTTTTTAGTATAATTGAAATTGACATATTGCCATTCATCGAGAACGTCTTATTTTTTTGTTGGTTCGGAGAGGACGGCTTGAATGCTTGTTACATCCGACTGATCTGCTGGCTACCCCACTTGTGGGTTATGCCGTGATGCTGTAGTATGTATGTTGGATGATTTATTCGGCGTCGTTTAATGGAGCATCCATCTCCAGAGCGCGGGAAACTGTGTTGGAAGACCGATGTCTTCAATACTTGCTCCTGAACGTTGTTATCGGTTGGTTTTTACGGAGGTCCTCGTGGAGTCGGTTCCAGATGACGGGTCCTGCGACGCCAAAAGCCCTATCATAGAAGCAGGACTTGTTTATTAATTTTATTATTTATTTTATTTATTTCATGCAGTTATATACCTACAATACCAGCTGTCAATTAATACATACCTACATTGTCATAAATAATACATACAAATAGGTATTGTACCTCATGAGGACAAGTCCTGTGAAGAGGTATTATAAATACAAAATATCTTATATAACACAGATTCCAGAAATAGAAACAGATTTAAAATTTAAATAGTAATTACATAAAAAAAAACGCCAAACAGAACACAATATTATTTTACTAATGAATGTGCACATGTAAATATGTTTATGTAGGTAAATATATTATAATACCCACATTTAATATGTTGCCTTTTTTCTTACATTTTTTTCATTCCCACAACACTGAAAAAAATATCTCAGCCCAGTCATTAGATACCTACTTATAAATTCTGTTTAAGGTTTATTATGTCAATTATTATTATTATTTAAACATCACCTTGCACTGAGACAATGCCTCCTGGTAGCGTTGACTGAGATCATAACAGCTTTTGGCCAAGGCAGTCTCAACAGGAAAAAATGAAAAAACAATAGAAAAAAAAAGAAAAGCCAAGTCGAAAAAAAAAACAAAAGATATCATAAAAAGAAACAGAATCAAAGGAGAATCTCTATCCTGGCGATAAAGTCATTACAAAAACAATTTTTTTGCTACAGAATTAGTACCTATAATAATGTGACTATTCTTATTTCATTTTACGGCAATGCACCCGCAATCGAGTGAATTATGAATGTGACTATAGACATTAAAAAAAAACAATGCTTACTTACAAAATTTTGAAGAAGTCATCACAGCTGGAATTCATAAAATATAAATTAATACTGAACTCAAAAAGTCAAAACAGCTGAAATGTGTTGGAGATTTTAACGGCCCTAAAGGATTGTCTTCGTATGACTCATTTATTATTTTTATTTGTTTAGCTATGTAATCATTTTGGATTCATAATATTTTTTTACCTTCATACAGTGGCGAAACTAAAGGGTGGCAGGGCTGGCTAAATTCCACGTTTTAATAAAATTTAGTAAAAACTATAAATTTTATATACCTAAGTACTTAAAGTTTAACACAACTAAAGACCATACACAGGATATTCGGAGTTATAACAGATTAGGGAATATGGTGGGAAATGCTATTGATATATTTGCCGATAACTTCCTCAAATTTAAAACTGACGTTGTAAAGTTTTTCAGACATTGAATGACATTGGGCAGTCGACTCTTATTTTCTTTGTTACCATTTGTATTATCATAGTCATTCGGAACTTGTGACTTATTTTATTATTATTGTTGTTCAGTTTGATCATTATAGTTTAGTCTTCATTTTTTTAAATGTTTATTAGCATATTAATATAATTATTTTCCTTTATTGCAGTTAGCAGTTATATTTTTATTCTCACTTAATATAATTTTATTATTTCATAATTACATTATTCCTGTTATTTTGATTATGCATGTTCAATTTTGTCTTACATGTCCTATTCATTATTGTATTATTCCTACTACCGTTATGGATTTTGTTCAATTTTAATTTTATTTTTATTCAATTTATCTGAAATAAATATACTTTTAATTTCCTGTTATTGCTACATTTTTCATTGTTTTAGTTATTATTGTTTTTAATTGTCAGACTTTTATTGATTAATATTACTTAATATTTTATCGTAATTTACCTACTGACAACTATATAATTATATAATTTGAATTTAATTATCACCATATACATAAATTTATTCCTAAAGTTTTTTTGTTTACCGTTGGTCTGTTGGTGCTATAAATTTAATGTTTTATCTTTTTTTTATGTCACTGTTAATTTTCATATTAGTATAATTGTATCCAAACATGTAAAAGGCTTGTGCCGTGTGTTTTTGTAAAATAAAATACCGGAGTAAGTATCGGATACAATGATTCGAGTAAATATACATACATACATACATACCATCACGCCGCTTCCCTCGCGGGGTAGGCAGAAAGGATCGAGCGCCACTTCCTTCTATCTTTGCATACATCTTTCGCTTCCGTCACTGTCATACAATTCCTCATGCATGCTCTCCTGTTCAATGTGCTCAACACGTGACCGTCCTGTAGGATTTGATTTAAATGATCTTGCCATTTAATCCTCGGACGTCCACGTCTCCGAGCACCATTCCTCTCAGACAAATATATCTTCTTAGTCATTCTGTCCTCATTCATTCTTTCCACGTGCCCAAACCATCTTAACTTATTTACATTCATCCTTGTTATTACACCAACTTTCATTCCACATCCCTTTCGTATATCAATGTTACGCACACGATCTCTCAGACTTTTACCACACATCCTTCTCAACGATCTCATTTCCACTGCATTTATGCCACTTTCATCCTTCTTTAACCATGTCCACGTCTCACTTGCATACATAAGTGTTGGCACTAAGATAGCAGAGTGCACCAACCTTTTAGCTGTGGTGGATATGTTTCTATTTGCAATTATTGGTCGGATTGCACCATTTACCTTATTGCCAGCAACTTTTCTCCTTTCAATATCGCTTTCACACTTCCCATCTCTCGTGAACAAACTACCTAAGTACACACATTCGTCAACTTGCTCTAACACTTCGTTGTCAATCATCACCTGGCATACTGTTCTCTCACTTCCTCTTTCAAACACCATAATTTTTGTCTTTTTTGCATTCATTCTCAATCCATTAATCGCACAATTTTCATATACACACGTCATCATTCGCTGTAGATCACTTTCACTTTCAGCCATCAATGCCAAATCATCGGCAAACATTAACGCTCTTACATTCATCCCATTCATATCAACACCTACATTCATTTCTTTCAATGGACGAATACAATCGAGTAAATATTCTTTAAGAAAACCGAAGAGTTTTTGAAGTATTTCAAATTTGTATATCATTTTTGTAATATTTGTATTATTTTTTTTTTATACCTACATCATCATTACATAACAGTGTTAACAAAATAATATAAAATTTAAAAAACTAGGACGATGTGCAGTGGCGAGATTATCACTATAAAGTGATTTCTTCCATCTAACCACGACACATTGACATAAAACTAGTAAAAAACAAATTTACTTACAAAAAATATACAAAATATTAAAAAACAACAAAAGAAAATTATTGTATTATGTGTTATGTATTATGTACACGTGTAGAATGTACAAATTTTAATACAGGGCCGTCTAATGCAGGCTTCGCCACTGAATACTATCTATGCTTTTGGCAATAAAAATAAAAATTTATTAGAAATTTAAGTAAAATACACACAATATTAGATAAACTGTTAGGTAACTACTTAAGTAATTTATTAAAATTTAATTAAAAGTAACGATTTATTTTTACTTTCGGGGCCCACCCAATGAATTTGCCACGGGCTTCAGATGATATAGTTACGTCACTGCCTATACATCAAGTTTTATTTAAATTATGATATTTTTTTCATCGATTTATGTGGGTGCAGCTTCAAACTGTATTTTACCATATTCGTCTGTCAAATTGTTATTTTTCAATTCTTGTTCAACAAGCAGAGATATGTTAATTACATATCACTGTCAACAAGTGAATAAATACAAATTAAAAATAATTTCATACAATTTTATGTATTCCCTTCTTATTTCTCTATATATATATATTTAGTTACAATCCATTGGATTGGTCTGCAACGAGTTTGGTTTTTCTTCTCCATTCCTCCCTATTCTCAGCCAGTCTTTTAAGCTCTACGTATGAGCCACAGTTCATGTCCCTCTTCAGTTGGTCCATATATGCGTCTCTTGGTCGGCCTCTGCCATTTGTTCCCTCGGTCTTACCCTCCGCGATGGCGATGAGTAGTCCTGGGTGCCTGATGTTGTGGCCAATCCAGTTAGCTCGTTGTTGGCTGATTCTCTTAAGGAGTTGCCTTTTTTCGCCTACCCTGGTTAAGACTTCTTCGTTTTCGACGTGCTCCGACCAATGGATCTTAAGCATGCGTCTGTAGCACCACATCTCAAAGGCCGCCAACCGTCCGCTTTCACTCTTGCTGATGGTCCATGTCTCACAACCATAAAGCAGAATGCTCCATACAAAGGCTTTAGTAAGGTTCTTCCTTACGCTTAAGTCGATATTTGGGGATTCCAATATCTTCGATTTTTTGTTGAAGGCAATCCTTGCCTGGTTTATTCTGCTTACAATTTCTGCTTTGGAGCGTCCATCCTGGTTTATTCTGCTGCCCAGGTACACGAATTCACTTACTTGTTTGATGCTCACTCCATTTAATGCAATGTTCGCAGTCGCTTCCTCTCTTCCAACGACCATACATTTTGTTTTTTCTTTATTTATTTTCATGTTGTACTTTGACAACAGTATACTTTCCAATTTTCCTAAAGCTTCGTTCAGCTCCATCTCGGAGTCTGCGAGCAGTGCTATGTCGTCAGCATATCTTATCATGTCGACCTTTTTCCCATTTATTTTTACTCCTGTCCAGTTCTTCATTTCTTTATTCTCTATTTCTCTACTTCTTATTTCTCTACTTACTTTTAATTCTATGGCTGGGGCCAACATTTGGATATATAAGTAGGTATGTATTCATGTGTTAAGTAACTACAGTACTACCTAACCATTACTTAAGTAGGCAGGTACCTATGTACAATTTATGCTACGTACCTACCTTATCTAATATGGGGTAGATAATTTTATTTATCTAAATTCACTTGAAATCAATACTACTACTATACTATACCCTCAAGCCATGTCCAAGGTGGGGTAGGCAGAGAGAACGGAACGCCATGTTGATCTATCCTTACATAATTCTTTCGCTTCCTTTACATTCATTACGTTTCTCATACGTGCATGCCAATTTCTCTTACTTAACACACGACCATCCTTGAGAATTTGATCCACGTGATCGTCCGCGTTTTCTCACACCTCCTCTTTCAGATAAATACTCCCTCTTCGTCATCCTTTCATCGTCCATTCGCTCTACATGTCCAAACCATCGTAGCTTATTTATATGCATTCTATCAGCAACACTCATATCCAAATCAACTCATTTTCCTACTATCCTCATTCTTCACTCTGTCCCGCAATGTTTTACCGACCATTCTTCTCAGTTTCATTTGAAAGGGATATAAAAAATATTATTTATGAAGGAACACACTAATACATAGATAGTCCATAAATTACATCTCTTCTTCGAAGGATGTCTTGAAAATGTTTTTTTTTCAGTTAATGTCAAGGATAAGAATCGTTTCAAAATTCCTTCGTCTTCCCCATGTGTTATATTATAACTTTAATATGAACCACATGTTTCTCTTGTGCGAATAACTAATAAGGTCTGTTTGTTTGTCGATTCCATAATTAAACGACGATTAACATAACATTATAATATAATTCAGTTTATTGTGTTAGCACTATTTTGCAATAATACCTATACATCAATCAGTAATTTCAATTGTTTCACTAGTTATTGGGTAAAATTGCATAATACTTCACTACAAATCGCTCTCCCAACATAGTTTCCCGCGCCCTTGAGATGAATGCTCCATTAAACGGCGCTAAATAAATCATTATAAATTATGCCTGTGAATACTAAATTAACCTTAATTGTGATAACTCTTAAGAAAATAAAGATAATATATTTTATAATATTGAGATCTGTAATTTTTAATGAGAAACTTTAAACTCAATTAATAACAGAGCGCCGAGTGAAGCGCGCAAACTGGCTAGTTGCACTAATTTCTTAGTAATTCCTTTTTACACTGATTCAAATATATACCTATGCAACTATATGTGATATACGAACGTCTAAGGGTCATTTCGGGATAGTGCAGGTCTCATAATAATAATAATAATAATAATAATATTATATTATATTATATTGTGTTCAAAATGTAGAATCAAATATTGTTTTGTTTAATAAATGAGATATGAGATAATAATAATAATGAACACACAATTTAAAATACCTGCTGTATGCCGTTTTGTGGAATAGATTCCCTTCAAAAACGCATCCTAAAATATTGTGTTGATACTTGTGAATTAAGCCTAATATACAAATTTTTGAGCATATTATACAACTAATTAGGAATATTAACAAATAACAATAAATTGTACAATTGATATCAGTTATGAATTGTGGTACCTACGTAGAATTAAACGGACCCAAGTGAGGTAGGCAGAGAGAACGGAACGCCATAAAGATCTATCCAAGATCTATCCTTACATACTATTTTCGCTTCTTCTACATTCTCATAAACGCACGTCGATTCCTCTTACTCAAAACATGGCCGTCCTTGAGAATTTGATCCACGTGTTCAAACCACGTGGTTCTCGGACGCCCGCGCTTCCTCACACCCTTTTATTACAGCAAAGGATTACTTTTATTCATTATGGTTTTCAAAATAGCTCTTTTTGTGGTTGCACAATTTAGAGATTACTAAAAAAATGTTCACAAAAATGTTATAAAGCCATTGCAAAACTATTACCTATTCAAAAATAATGGTCATTTCAGTGTTTTGAAAAAAAGGAAGAAGAGTGCATTGCTATTTTCGTAAATTATTATTTGTGAACTTAAGAATATAATATTCTACGTAATTTCTACATAGTTCTAATTATTCTACATACCTAGTAAAACTGAAGCGGCAGCCTTTTGAGCTTTTTCTTTTTTTTTAATTATTATTGAAATATTTAGTGGGAGTAATTATTGTTGCTTATAATTTATAATACTTACACCCGATTTGACGAAAAGGAATGGTTCTCATAATACTACTTTTATGGCGCGGGGAGGACGACCTGTATAATATATTATAAACAACGAATTCAACAAGTATCCTAAAACCAATACATGCCAGCATATAGTATTTTATACTACCTACATTATTAATGAGTTATTTATAAGGTCTTTAACTGACACGGAGAAGGCAATTTGTACGTTTATTACACGCAGTTTATATTTTGTTAACTCTTTTAATGGGATTTGTCTTGATAGTACTTAGGATAGTACTACCTATAGATAGATAAGTTTTCACAATTTTCCTGTAATACATATATACCTATGTGTGATTCGGCGCCGTTTGATGGAGCATCCATCTCAAGGGCACGGATATGTACCCAATAACCATAATACAAGATTAATCTTAGTTTGGGACTAGGTCGATCTGTGTGATTTTCTTTTATAAATAGACAATTCACACAGATCGAGATACTGTAGTCCCAAACTAAGATGAATCTTGTATTATGGGTACTAACTCGTCTATATGTGTTACATTATGTATAATTCTTCTTTAAAAAAAATACCTCTCTATTCATATATGTTTCTGTTGAAATGTTTCTTGGATCCATTCAAAGACTTTTACAATAAAAGTCTTTGGTTCTTATACTATGTCATCACTTGAAATATTATAGTCATATGATTACGAGTATAACTATGTTTTCTCCATTCATCTAATATCGTATGTTACACTTACGACAATTGTCGCTAGTATTTTCACGCAGAAAACAATCGTAAGAGTATTTCCATAAAATCTATGGAAAAAATCTTTAAAATGATTATTGCAAATTAAAATAACATAATATTATAATAATAATAATACGTAGTTTGAAGAATATCCAACAGTAAATGTAAGTATAGCAGCTATTACTAACTTTACTAACTTTAAACAGCTCTACTGAGAATTGTAGTTTTCAACATACGATAGTTTACGTAGGAGGTATCGTTATGTTGGATTATTTATTCGGCGTCGTTTATGGAGCATCCATCTCAAGGGCGCGGGAAACTATGTTGGAAGAGCGATGTCTTCAACTTGCTCCAGAACGTTGTTATCGGCTGGTTTTTACGGAGGTCCTCGGGGAGTCGGTTCCAAATGACGGGTCCTGCAACGCCAAAAGCCCTATTATGGAAGCAGGACTCGTTTGCTCTGTTGTTTTCGTCCAGCATGTTAGTGCTTAGTGGATGTCTTGGCTGAGCGTAGAGGTCTACTTGCAGGTGTTTTGAGAACACAGAGCTAAGAAAGTGACTGAGGTGCCATTTTGTTCAAAACTTTGTAGACTATAAGGCACAGTTTATATTGGTCCCTTTCACTAACTCTTGACCAGTGCAACGTCCCAGGTGGGGTAAGCAGAGAGAACGGAACGCCCTATAGATCTATCCTTACATACTTCCTTTACTCTCATCCAGATTCTCATACATACACGCCGATTTCTCTTACTCAACACGAGGCCGTCCTTAAGAATTTGATCTACGTGATCAAGCCATGTGGTTCTTGGCCGTCTGCTTTTCCTCACACCCCCTCTTTCAGATAAATATATCCTCTTCGTCATCCTGCATTCGCTCAACATGTTTAAAAACCATCGTAACTTGTTTATACGCATTCTGTCCACAGCACTCCTCTCATTCTCCTGATATTCTTATTTTTCACTCTATCTCGCAACGTTTTACTTACCATTTTTCTCAGTGAACACATCTCCTCAGCATTTATTCCACCTTCATCCTTCTTTAACCAAGTCCAAGTTTCTCTTGCATGCATAAATGTCGGTACCAGAATGGTATTGTGCAGCAGCATTTTTGCCATGTTCGACACATTGCTATTGCTAACAATGGATCGAAGTGTACCATTCAATCTAGCATCGGCGTGGCGACTTTTCTTCATTCGATGTCCTTATTGTATCTTCCATCCCTCGCAAACAGACTTCCCAAAGGACATACATACCTACTTAGATATCAAAAGAAGGTTGACCCCAGCCTTATAAAATAGTAGGTAGAGAATTAAAGTAGGCATATCAGACCTCTTATAGCCTGCTTCTGAAGGAAATACATGCCTACTTTGATATTCAAATCCAAAAGAGAAATCCCCTTATAAAAAAGCAGGTGGAGAATTAAGAGAATATCAGACTGAAGGAAATACATGCATACTTTGATATCCAAATCCAAAAGAGAAATCCCCTTATAAAAAGCAGGTAGAGAATATCAGACCTCTTATAGCCTGTTTCTGAAGGAAATATATGCCTACTTTGATATCCAAATCCAAAAGAGAAATCCCCTTATAAAAAGCAGGTAGAGAATATCAGACCTCTTATAGCCTGTTTCTGAAGGAAATACATGCCTACTTTGATATTCAAATCCAAAAGAGAAATCCCCTTATAAAAAAGCAGGTCAGATCAGACCTCTTATAGCCTGCTTCTGAAGGAAATACATGCCTACTTTGATATTCAAATCCAAAAGAGAAATCCCCTTATAAAAAAGCAGGTGGAGAATTAAGAGAATATCAGACTGAAGGAAATACATGCATACTTTGATATCCAAATCCAAAAGAGAAATCCCCTTATAAAAAGCAGGTAGAGAATATCAGACCTCTTATAGCCTGTTTCTGAAGGAAATATATGCCTACTTTGATATCCAAATCCAAAAGAGAAACCCCTTTATAAAAAAGCAAGTAGAGAATATCAGACCTCTTATAGCCTGTTTCTGAAGGAAATATATGCCTACTTTGATATCCAAATCCAAAAGAGAAACCCCTTTATAAAAAAGCAAGTAGAGAATATCAGACCTCTTATAACCTGTTTCTGAAGGAAATATATGCCTACTTTGATATCCAAATCCAAAAGAGAAACCCCTTTATAAAAAAGCAAGTAGAGAATATCAGACCTCTTATAGCCTGTTTCTGAAAGAAATACATGCCTACTTTGATATCCAAATCCAAAAAAGAAACCCAGACAAAAAAAAGCAGGTAGAGAATTAAGAGTAGGTATATCAGGGCAGGGGAAAATACTTTATAAATGATACACGATGATAAAAATTTAAACACGATGTTTATTTGCATTATTTTATTTATCAACATATAACATAAAAAGCCATAAAAAATATTAAATATAAGTTGAAAACATATAGTTATTTCCCGGTAAACAATTAAGAAGTTACATACAAAGTTACAGCAACATTTCGGTGGCATACGAAGTAGTATAGAGTAGTGAGTACTATCAGATATTTGCATCGCAGTGTGATGCCTGAGCCTGACAAGGGAGTAGGTAACTAACAAGTAGTTTTCCATTCACATCTTCTATATTGTGAACTTTGAAAAAACATAAATAATTAAGATCATATATGCAAATATGAAATTATAGATTATATACTTATTCTATTTGACTTAAAAACTAAATTAAAGAAGCTTATAATATTCCTGTAACATCTATACTGGTAAAGGAGGGGAGGTTAGTAAGTAAGAGTTTTACTTAGATTTTACCGTCTCTCATTTCATATTTTACATATTTTTTTTAGTGCGTAGATCTCTCAAGTGAACATAAAATATAAGTGGGAAAATAAAAAATGTTACTTAAGCTTTTTACCCTGTACTCTGTTTGCATTTTGAAAATCAAATAAAATATGATTGAAGAATATATGTACCTTCCATTGAACTGAATGTCAGCTGTTGTATGTGATCTTGGTAGATGTGACTATCTGTTAGATGAACAATCAAACACTTATTTTGACATTGTAAACTGCAGTCAGGACGTGCTATTTTTTCTGTCAGTTTTTGAGTAGGTGGATGTATCTCAAGATTTACTGTGTGCATCAATAATATGTTTTGTTTCAAAAAATTTCTGAAAAATAATAATGTGGAGTTGATTAATAGTTTATACCTATATCAATATTCAATAAACAATAATAACAAAAAACATTTTATAAATCAACTATATTAATTAACTATGAGAGTCAAAACATTTTGGAGCAACCGTTCACTCATTCTCAGTATTATTATTATTTGGATGATTTGTAAAGCGCCGTTTTGTGAAAAAAATCCACCTCAAGGGCGCTCTTTGCTAACTAAGGTTGTGCTTGAATTATTCCGTGAGATTTCTTGAATAGATAAGTTTTCAGTTGGTAACACAATATTTAAACTCTAGCACCCGTATATAAAATCTTTATATCAAGTTATGAAAATTAATATGATTGATAATATTTTCTTTATAGAATAACCTATGAATTAATCAGTTGTGTTAAGAATGAAATATAAATGTTACAGAAAAGAGAATCGCTGAAAACATATGAATGAGATAGAAGTAATAATATTTGTAAAAAGAGAAAATACAAAGCAAGATAAGTTTTATAATTACATTAGTTTATTACATGCAGCTAGTCTGCTGGCTACCCCACTGGTGGGATGCGCTGTGATAGTATTAGTAGTACAATGGTAGTAATAATAGATTAGTAATATAATATATATTATATTTTATATGTACCTGTTTCCAATACTCTCGTCAACTGCATAGGAACGATTTGAAATTCTTTATAAATTCATTCATCTTTTCCATGTGTCGAACTTTGGAATCTTTTCTGCTAAAGGTTTTGTCGCATAATATATCACAAACAAGAGTTGGATCCATGGTAGAAGAGTGTTCAAACAATCTGAAATAATATGAAACATTTATGTAAACTTATACAGCAGATGATCATATATGCATAAATAACACAATAATTATATCAATCTATTCCAACACATGGACATACACTGAGAAAAATACTAACGAAATTTCACAACGAATCATCGGTACGTACTATCAAATTAGGACCAGAGTTCGTAACAACGATTCACTAGTACAGATCTATTAACTTCGCAACCAATTCATTGGTACATTTACCAACAACTTCTTCACAGTGACGTCATCAACTTGAAGTTGGCTGCCGAACGAATCGTTGGTAAGAATCAATCGAATTACTTGTCATACTTACGTAGGTACCTATACATGACCTTGCTTGTAGCTGTCAAAGTCCAATAATATTAATCGCGATTAGTTGTAAAATGTGATCTATTTTTCTAATAACACTATAATTATTATTTGAAAAAATCTAACAAAAATAATAATATTATAAGAATAATTATTCACATTTTACAAATAAACATTGTGATTAATATATAAGTAAAAAAAGTAGCAAGGAAATAAAAATGATTTTTTTCTTTTAAATTCTTATGTAATATAATAATTTATTAAAAATTTCAATTAAAAAAATATAAAAATAAGGACAATTTATAAAGACATAATAAATATATCATACGAGTATTATAGAATTCTTCCAAAGGTCGTGCAGAAATTACAACTCTTTCTTCAGGGATGTTGAATTTTACTTATTATTATTATTCACAGGCATTCCACCCGGTACGAGTGGTTTGTGAATTTTACTTATCATCATTGCCAAAACTCAAAGGTGCTATTTCTAGATCTCTTCAGGGTGTTGATGATTGTCTTGAATGTGGTGAGGTTCCCCTCCCCCAGTTTTTATTCAGAGAGGACTGATCCCCCCCCCCCCTGAGCATCAGTCATTGCTTGTGTTTTTTTTTGTAATAGCGTATTCATTTCACGACTGAATGTTTTTCTTTTTGCCTTCATTGTTATTGCCTCGATCTGCGCAATCGAGTGCATTTTGTTTTTATTTCTTTTTGTTGTTGGAACTTAGCTGGAACATAGTGTTGATAATATGATGTAAAATAATTTAACAAACTTCACTGGCTTGCAAACCATACAATATTTAAGTTATACTATATAATCTGTAATAGCTGTTTGTTTGTATTTAAGTGTATTAACAAAATAAATAAATTGATTGAGTCGACGTTGATTTTGTAAAACTCCATTATATTGATATAATGAAAACAAATTCGTTCTTGGTTTTACTACGATTTATTTGTTAAATAAATTACCAGGTTTCGACCTATGAGGGCATTGTCAAACTAAATTTACTATAGGCCGTGTTGTTACTTAAATACTATGTCTTAGTAGGTAGGTATAACAATATATTCTTAGAGCAAAGGTTTTATATAATGCAAAAATTATTGAGGGAAATTCAGAAAGAACAGTTGGTTGTGTTGTATATGATTTAAATTATATTGATTATAGAATCAATTAAATTATATAGATAATGTGACATTTTATTGGTAAAGATTAAGGAAGACAGTAGGCTATATTTATATCATTTACAAACAAACTTAAAATCACAATTTATTCAAATCAACAGTTTAGTTTGACAATGACCTCATGAACGAAACCTGGTAACTTATTTAACAAATAAATCGTAGTAAAACCAAAAACAATTTTGTTTTCATTATATCAAAATAAATAAAAAAAATACAAATTCTAATCATACCACTTTGTTGCTCTACGGGAGTTATTTTATTTTGGTATAATTTCTCTGCAACATTTTTCTATGGGAACAAAAATTTTTCACGCTGATAGTTGACCCTTTCTGTTTGAGTATGAATGCCCCAATTCTACTAATTTGTTTTCTTCTAGCCTTTTGATAATTCCATTTGACCTTTTTTCTGTAAAAGTAAAATATATAACTAAAAGTTATTTTTGAACCCGAAAAAATAGAAATTAAAATAACAGAATTTGAAGTATACAAACCAAATCTAGTGCAACAGCTTCACCAATTTGTTGATGTTCTGCAACATTCTGTAAAGTACAAATTTTAGTTAATCGTCAATAAAAACTCAAATTTGGCTTGTAGATAAAACAATTATTGCAAATTAAACATCTCATACCAACTCATCATGGACTGGACTTTATAAAGATTCATTATTTGTTGAGCTGGAAATGCTTTTGCTCGTAACATATTTTATGTATGTATATGCTTCTCTCGGCTAGAGGGACATCAAAGGAGTGTAGTCAAGTCAAAAGATTCTGCACGTGGGGGTTTTTGCCGGCCGGTTCTTCAGGCTGCCCATCATGGCACCTCTTGTGTGGAGAAATTTGTTAGTGTAGAAATTTAATCGGATAAGTCCCCAGATTTCTGAACTATCCAGGAGGACAGTGGGTCTCCTTCAATGTATATACTCAATCACAACCTCGTTTGTTTCCTCCACAGTCTAAAAGTACAAAAATGATTTATTGAACCAAATGATAACTAATAAAGTTGTTCATTCACAAACAAAATCAATTTTAGTTCAATATTACATACCAAATTCATGGTTGAAGGTTCACTTTCATTTCATCACATGGTTTTTAACATTACATTCTGTAATCTGTGAAGCAAAAAATATTCATTTAATTAAATAATAACCTTATTAGTCCATCCACAAGCACTCAAGGTTAGTTCAATGTTACTCACCAAATGGTTACTTGATGGTAGACTTTCATTCTGTAATTCCACGTTATTTTCCACATTGCGTTTCATCTGTAAAGTAAAAACATAATTATATCAAAACCATTAATGCTTGAAATCATATAAAAATAAAAGTAAATAAGAAGAAATTACAAAGGTTTACCTTGCATTCCCATGACAGATGATTTTTTCGTGCCATAATGCAATATTATGAGGGATCTTGATTTAAATGTGAGTAAATGTTTTTACAATAATCCTCAATCCACTAAAAAAAACATCGAAATACGAAAACGGCTTGACAGAAATCAACAAAACACAACGGGAAACCAATGAATGACATCGAATACTAGTGTTGCCATTAGAGTAATTAATAATGACCAAAGTACTGTTTTTTTTTTATCAAAATATTTCCACTTATATTGATATAACACATTTTACAACCATTCTAATGTATTCATTATATTAAATTACAATAAATAAGTATTTAGTTATTTGTATAATAACGAAAATACTACAAATAAATAAAACAATATTGTACTATTGAAATACGTTTCGTCAATCATAATGTATTTTTATGCGTGTGGCAATTTCACAAGCCATATGTACTAACCTGACTATGATTTTAAACCAACTAGCGCCATACACGGATGTTTGGGTAACTAAAAGATTGGTAAGTGCCGAACATATCGTTGGGAAGTATAGTTATCGGTAAACGCAAAATGATTTAATGTTACGTAATGTTGAATTTGATCTTTATGTCATATTATATCAATGGTAAGGCGAGCAAAACAATTTATTGTGAAATATCAATTGAATTTGGAGATGTACCTTTTCTCAGTGTAGATGCTTACAAAGGGTGAGAGGATCAAGAATACAGGTAATGGAAGCTGTAGAAGAGGACAGAAGGTCAGTAAACAACTCAGAAGAAGCTGGTGAAGATACATATTTTTTAAACATGAGTTTTTAAAGAATCTCTAAACAGTGGCTAGGGAGCCTGGAAACAGCAATGGACAAGGAAGAACCTAGGCACATTGGGCCCCTGACCCGATAAAATACAGGTAGTGGAAGCTGTACAAGAGGGCAGAAGGGTGGTAAACCATCCAGAGAAAGCTGGTGAGGACGCATATTAAACAAGTATACTGAATGGATCTCTACAGAAATTTTAGGGAATCTAGACACTAAAAAAGAAATAAATAAACAAGCACGTCACGTGAGACGTGACCAATCAAAAGAAATGAAAATCTACAAAGAGAAATAATTAATTGAATACACAAACGCATTGATTGTTTGCCAATAATGGATTATATTTGTTTTTTTATTATTTTATTTATTATATAATGCTAAATACCACGAGAATTAATAATCTTATCAGCAATATTCGGTTCCACAATGATCAATGTCCACAATTAGCCAAATTTGAGGTCAAACCATGTATCAATGTGGCGATGGAAATACAAATGTACAGTGTGAAAGTAAAACCATCCAAATACGTCTCTTTTATGTACCTACTGGCAATCACGAAATAAATTATTGTATGAATAATAGATAATTAATAAATATTGAAAACATTATGTATTTTTTAACATAGGTACTATTAATCACAATTAACGATCTTTCAAAAATTATTCGCACTATAAATATAATGCACCTATTTTTACCAGCAATTTAAATATTATTTCAAACTATCTTACCTTTTTCACTAACTACTCCAACACTGCGTGATTAATTGGGCAAAAAAACAACAATAAACAGCGAGCACTAATATCGACGACAGTAACGACCGCAAGCAACTGGACCAAAAACGAAATGACACAAATGACGGATGCACCGGCGCCCCCTCTCTTTGACCACTCCCACCAATAAAGTATACATATCCTCCACCCCGTACTATCCTGATGACGTTTTCCGGTATGTTGTGGCTTTCTTGTGCCACGAATCGGCTCGTAGAAATTCGCTATGCACTCAAACCAAAAACAACTTATCTATTCTATTTTTCTCAAGGCCATCCACTCGTTTGATAAAAAAAAAAAACAACTTATATAGACCTAAAATAGATACATACATCCATGCTTATAATAACTAGAAAATCTTAGATTGTCTAATTAAAAAAAACTTGAACATGTTTAAGTACTATACTCTACCATTAAGGCTTATCTGACAAGTGGGGTAGCCAGCAGACTCCTGCAGGAATTGAAGATAACATGTATAGACAATTCACACAGACCGAGCTAGTCCCAAACTAAGATGTGAATCTTGTATTATGGGTACTAACGCGACGATACACATATATACAATGCACTACACATATACATGTAACACCCACACCCAGGACAATCTGAAAAAGGTCATTCTTCATTTTGCCCTGGCCGGGAATCGAACCCGGGACCTAGTGACTCAAAGGCAAGTGCGTTAGCCTCCACGCCACACCGGTCGTCATTAGCCGTTTTTTAGATTAGATTAGATGTTTTACAAACATTAGCCTTTTACAGGACACTCGAAAACTGCAAGCAAATATTAGGATACCTACTTATTCTTGGCAGAAGAAAATAAAAAATAAACTGATAAATTACATTCTGTTCCGCATACATTTGTTTCAATTCAGGCAAGAAACAACAAAAAACATTGACTGAAGAGATTTTCAAGGAGTAGGAAAATTTTGGACCAGAACAAAATAGTGATAAGGCTGCTTCACCCTAGGTAGAATGTGTTTCTATATAAGGAACCACAATAGTATTAAAAGCAGGATAAATAAAACAAATATGTTTTTAGATAAATAATATTTATGTATTTTATAGCTGTTTTATTATCTTTCGTTCATCAACATCATAATTCCAAATTCCTCCACCATTAAAATGATATTCCTTTTCAATAAAATATAAGACTAGACTTAAAACAGTAGACATAGTAAGCTGATCAACGTCAATTTTACTATCATATAAACATTTAACCATTTTAGTAGCATGTATATTATCAGGGATCATCTTTCCTGATTTTAAACAAATCAACGGTTCCAGGTATTTTCTAATTTTTTCCCAAGGAAATAATAATATACAGCAATTTTCAAATACATCTTGATTTGTACATAAATCTTTAATGTTTTCGTAAACAATTTTAAAATTTTCTACAGGTACCATATTTATATAACCGCTCTCTTGAAACGCCGATTTAATTTCGTTGTAAGAATACTGGTTTTGAAGTAATGATCGAACGATAGCTTTAGCATCATTTCCGTTGTTCAAGTCACCTTGGGATTGAGCAAATGCTAAGTAATGATCAGTGGTACCAGAGAGAACATTAATACTAGCGCATTGCTTATTATTATCTCTCAAAGTCTTGAGACGTACATCTGCTTTAGTCTTAGAAAGTATCAACTTAACTATTTTTGGATGGTGCATAAATGCTGAATATTCTGTTAAACTTTTGACATGCTCTAATCTTTGGGCAACGGTCTTATAATCCAAACAAAATATATCGAAACATTTTCTCTGAGCCTCGCAAGGTATATTATTATCATTTAAAATCTTCTGAACTTTTGCTACGTTTTCCCAATTACGAATTAACAAACTCGGTCGTTTCATAATAAAATCCCTCAAATTAATTCCTGATAGACTACTTATATTTTTCAACATCATTTTTACATTTTCAGGATTAGCTTGAAATAATGCAAAATTAGAACACAATGATTTATTACTCAATCCAATTGTATGTTGACATATGTCCAAGAGTTCATCGATTCTTCTTAATGGTCTATGTTTAATTCTGGGATAAGTTTTAAGTTTTCGCTCAAAATCTTCTACAGGCAAGTCAATATTTAATTCCATGTATCTGGAAAGAATTTTCATTCGAAGTTTGTAGAGTGTCATATCATCATAGTTCATCTTTGACATGGCAGGGGAAGTTGGCCAGGAGCTTAAATAGGATTGTAACTTCTCTTGAACATTCACATCTCTCTCTATAAGTTGACCACTCTTTAATTGGTTTATCGTTTTTTTCGATACCAATGTTACATAATTTAAGAGTGAACTTGGAGAAATTTCCCTGAATCCACTTTCCAATAAAACATCACAATGGTTTTCTATTGTAATTGGCTGTATGCCGAAGATTTTGGGGTTATTTAGTAAAGAATCACTATCTATTGAATACTTTTGGCATGTATTAATAATGTTCATTATTTTGTTATGGTCGTATTTACATAATAAAGGTTGTCTTCTCAAAAGTTTCTTAATGTCCTTTGATGGTTTAGAAAATAACTTTGATAACAGTTCTTCGTTTTTCGTATTATCTTCAGGCAACAATTTCGTTGACATTGAGTAAAATTCAACACCAGAGTTAGAAACTAACAAGCGTTCAATCAACATGCTTTTTCTAAAAACAAACATAATTGAATAATTACGATTATCAACAAATTGTAAACACAAACATAACCTAACTGATAAATTTATGACAGAATAATAAATTTAAATTCTCCCTTAAACCATAGAAAATATGTCATAGATACAGTTTTATGAAAAAATTGTCTATTTTTTCTAAAATAGTAGGTATGTTTTAAACAATGAAAAATTCAAAGCAAGTAAAAGAATCACGTCGTACAGCGGGTTATTGATTTATCGTAGAAATATTTTCTTCCTCTGCAATTAATTTTTAACTCATATAAATATGTTCAATTTACTACCTTCTTCGTTTTGTTCACTATCAAAACTGTATTTTTAAAATGATCGTGGTATTTATTACATTTTTCATGCTGGTATCCCTAAAACTGGCGAGGTCAAAATTGACGTCACATTTATTTTGTCTTTGTGGTTGACATTCGTTGCTTCAAAAAATTAGAGTCCATTGGAAAATTCGCTAGTTTAGTAAAATGGCGACTATTTTACATCGCGGTGTTGGGTTAGCCGAGGCTTTAGTTCTTAAAAATGGACCTAAAGTAAGTGAAACTTTATGTATATCATGCATTCAAAAACAGAGAACTTCTTCTAAACAACTTTTGGCATATTGTGCATTTGTGAAAGACACGAATGACCCCGATACATGGCTTTAAAATCGAACCAGGGTCAGCTGTTTATTGACATATTCGTAGATTTGTAATAGTTTTCCTGAAATATGAATTGTCATATGATTATTATATAATATTTAAAATGACAAATTGTTAATGTATATTCTTAATAAACTTCTGCCACCGTTTTATGTTTATAACATATTTAACGAGTACATTTTTTGTAATACCTAATAACCTTCATGTTATAACACCGACCTGCCAAATATTTCTCTAGGCATTGTGTCTCGTGACGTAATAATTCTTGTGAATTGAATTCGTAATAATGATAATATGCATCCGTTTATTCTTAAAACATCTTCTTTTCACTTTGATACAATAATCTATGATTAAAAAATTTAAAAACATGATCATATTGTCCATGATGTTTGGCTCATATAGTTTGTTTTGTATAAAGCGCCTCATCTCATATCTTTAGAATACATAACTTCTATTATAGCTATATTTTTTTATATATATTCTAGGATTGGATTCATATCTGCTTAAAAAATATTATGACCAAACTTATATTCAAGAATGAGATTATTTAAATAGATTCCAGTTATTGTTTTTCATATAAATTGATAACAGACCTGTTAAGATTCTGACTAGATTCATACCATATTTCTTTATTGCTTTTTAAAATATAACAATAAAAAGATTCTATGTTTAAATTTAATGTTACTTTTCTCAACATAATTAATGTGTGGATGATATTTTAGTCGAACAAAAAAATAGACATATTTTTAAGTATAAATAAGTTAACATTTTTTTTAGGCATCCCTTATGGAGTTTGCTCCCTAATGCGAATATAACTCACTCTAGGTAATGTAGCATATTATGGAATGTGTTTTTTATGGCTTTGATCTTCATAAAAAAAAAACAGAAAATTGATCTTGTGCTGCAACGCCTATTACAGAGGTCACAGGTTTAATTTCTAGCCGGGTGCAAAGTTTTCATTTGTACAGGTTTTGGTAATTGTATACCTACAGGCTCACTAGAATTGTGATAGTACTGGTAATCTGGAAGAATTATAACAGTGATAAGCTTTTTATAGAAAGGATTAAAAAAAAAACAATCCAGTTAATTGAATGAAAAATATTCCCCAAATTTAATATGTTAAAAATTAGAATGTCATGTACATTAAAAAAACTTCAGAGAAAGTATGTTTATTGATTTTTTGTCCTATTTTATTTTGACCTCCAGGCTCTGTGTGCATCAAAATGGAAAGAGAGCAGTTCCCAGCCCAGCAGAAAACTGAATGTGCATGAGCATATCAGTTACTCACTGTTGAAGGAGGCAGGTATTCCCGTCCCAAGGTTCAATGTGGCTACCACCAAACAGGAAGCTGTGCAGTATGCCAAAGACCTCAACACCAGCAATTTAGTGCTCAAAGCACAGGTCTGTATAATTTTTGGTGAGCATAAATGTTGCGGAAGTGTGTAAAGATAGATAGAATTGGCATTCAGTCCTCTCTGCCTACCCTAAAAGGAATGTTGCCACGTGAAGGGATGGATAATATATAATTATTATCAGTTAAAATGCAGTATTTATGCATTATGGTTCTGAATGCCTTAATTGTAATTAGAATATCTTTTCTCATCGAGGTTGCCGGTGTTCAAATAAGAATGTTTTCGAACTTGACATTGTTTTCAAGGTCCTGCAATACATATTCAGGTCACTGTGTTGCCAGAGGTGTTGCAATAATGTTATCTGGCAATATTATGTGTAATTCATAACTCATTTGTTGTTCATTACTCATGTGATGTTGAGTGGATTGTCCCTAAATGGAGAAATTAATTATCTTATAATTTATATACTTTATTATCACCGGTACCATTGGTTTCAAGATAAAGTGATCTGCTTCCAAGATAAATGACCAATGATTATTTTTGTCAAATAAAGAAATTTAATATTTACATATGATGTATACCACCTAGTCTGAATGTATTATTTATTATGGCACAGAAAGGGTGACTTGCATGTTTATTTCTACTGGTTACCCCATTCATTGGAGATGCCATGATGGTATAGATAGATAAAATTCATTTAATAATTTATTTTTATTTATTTTCTCAATTCACCGCCTGGGCCTTTTACATGTAGATATTAAATATATTTTTCATATTGTACACACAGTATTACAATATGTGGACACACACAACATAATAAATAGACAATAAAATAAAAACCACAAATGAATAAAAATTAAAATATAGGTACACGGTTAAGACATTCAGAATGAGTGGCAAACCTCGTTGCTGAATTCAAAATGTAAGATGCTCAATTCTTTGCTGGTTGCCCCTTATCATTTACTTTATTTAAATTACTTACAATCAAATGCAGAATATTTCCAATTAAGTTGCAGCTAAAAAGATTAACTCTTCCAAATAAACCGAATGCTTTAGTTGGCATTAAGTTTAAATAAGTTTATTTTAAATTCAGTGTTAAAATCACCATGTAGCAATATATCACCCATAGTGGACTATTTTTAGTACCTACTTCAATACGCTTTAGTCAGTATAATATCTATGACATAAAAAATTAATAGATGCACAAACGTATAATCATATTTTATCTATGGAATTGGGTAAGAGTTAATCAAAGACATATTACAAGAACTAGACTGTACACTTTTGACCTAAGACGAGCAAAAATATGCTGCTTACCTTGGCGATAATATCTATATTCCTATGAAAAATAATGTGTTCCACGTAAGCTAGTAACTCTTTGAGTGGTGTCCATTTCAAACACATGGTTGTACTAATTACAGTAGTTATATATCTGTACCTGAGAGCCATTTAGTCTTAAGTACTAAAATGCCATTTTCGAATTAAATTTTTTAATCGAAAAAATCTCAACATTTACTAGTAATAAACTGTATATAGTATATAGAGCTTGTTACATAGACCCTAAGCATTTCTGTACTTATCACTCACGACTGTTGTGTTATTTCCGCTTTTTTCCTAACTGGCATTTTTGTCAAAAATGCACAAGTCCTAATGGCTCTCAGGTACAGATATAATAGTACAATGGGCCACTTGCAGTCGTGGGGGATTTTAATAAAAATGATTGAATTAAATAAATTTGAGGCCGGAAAACACAAATATGTCAGTTAAATTTTTTTAAATATCTAAATTATAGTGCCGCCATATTGTTTTTGATCACTCCGAGAAAATTCAATTTTTAAAAGCTTATATCTAAGAAAATAGTGCAATAAAAATTAAAATAAATTGTGGTTGTGTTTCTTTCATACTAATTAACAATTTTATGTAATAAAAAAAAATCTGCAAGTGGCTCATTGTGTTTTAGAAAGGGATAGCTCTCTAAGGGTGCAAACACAAAGAAAGCAGGTTGCCAGCGCCGATCAGTGCCGGTAAGCGCCGGCAAAGTAAATCGCAATCGGCGTTCCTGCTTTTACTATGTTCGTGTTCATTGAAATGCGTGTAACCATTCACGGTGCCGGTAGACGCAGGCATCGGAAAGCAGGTAACCTGCTTTCTTTATATTTGCACCCTTAGACTTACTACCTAAGGTGGCACGGTTTTTCATGGAAGTGCACAGTCTTGTTATGTATTATGTCTATGGAGTTGATAACTTCAGCATCATAACTACGGATGATTTAAAATTGGAACAAATCAATTGGTAGCACAACTGTTTGTAATATTCTGACGTATTGTTATAAATGTACACTGTATATTGTCCATACTTTGTATATGACTAATGTACGTACCTATTGGAGTTTAGCCAATATATGTCAAATATTAGAGCACCATATTATTATAACATGGCATAACTACATGTGGATACTTATTTTATGCTTATGGTATGCTGATTTAGATTCCACTCAACTTCAAGGACACATGTCAAAGTTCACTGCTACCACAAATGACAGTTTGTAGTTGTCTTTTGTTTTTAAATAGAATTCGAAATGCCTTCAATGACGTTTTTCAACTGTTTTTGCAAGGAATGTATTATGTTCTTTGCTATCAGTTTGAAAATACATGTTTCATGATCAGAAAAAATGAAATGAAATAAAATAGAATAAAATAAATAATTTGTCTCTTTTCTGATTTTAATATATCGTCGCCGCATGCATAATTTGACTTATGTGAGCGCGCGATGCAAAACTACAACTCTGCAAATGCCGCACGAGTACGAAGGCATTTTATCACTTGTGGATATTATAATTAAGTAATAAAATGCGTTCTTACTCGTGCGGCACTTGTAGCGTTGTAGTTTTGCATCGCGCGCTCACATAAGTCAAATTATGCGTGCGGCGACGATATTCAGGCAGGATAGATGAAATGCAAGATTAATTTGAAAATATCCTAGTGATAAATATAAGAAATTTTACATCTTAAATTCAGTAATGATGTTTGCCAACCATCCTGAATGACACAATTTTTTGTTGGAACAAAGAGAAATGCTTGCATGTTTATTACATGCAGTTGTTCTGCTGGCTACCCCACTTCTGGGATATCAAATTTGTGGTATACTTCTAACATACAGTATCCTCCTAAGACAAATACTCGCCAGTTATGTAACATTCAAATATTTACAAAAAAAAAATACTGTAAAGATGATTAAAGATGATCAAATATATTTGTAATGTTTGTATTTGTCTGCTTTCAGGTGCTGGCTGGTGGAAGAGGCAAGGGACACTTCAAGAGCGGTCTGCAAGGTGGAGTCAGGATGGTACATACGTAAGTTAATATTCATTATACTTATAAGTTACAATACACTGAATTCCTCTGCAATAAGCCTGTTTCATTTTCTTTTGTACTCCTGCCTGTATTTAGATAATCATGCTTGTTACAGTGCATGTTCTTCATTACTTGTTTTACTATCGCAATTTGTATATCGTCCGTGTATAATCAAAACGAGGCATATTTTTTTACATGTTCTGAAAGAACCGTTTCCACGTGATAACATCTAATTTTAATATTTATTATAAAAATCAGTTTAATAGTTGATATAGACTTCAAGGTGATATTTAAAAAAATATGTTATCTTCGTGAATCACTTTAAATATGTAAATACAATATAAATAATTGAGGTTTTCGGTAGCCTAATCTTAGCGTCTCAGACTCTCAATCAAGGTATCCAAGACGTATGTGAATTGTTTTGTTTACAATAATTCTAGATTCATTTATGAATTGTTGCACACACTCCATTACCTCGTTTTGCCAATAGGAAAAAGGAAAATAACACTGCGTTATACATATGATGTTGAAGATAAGCTGTTGTGTGTGTGTTTGATTAGTAAGTGCATTTAATTGTTAGTTTATTAGTGTCCCATAGGACTAAATTGGTACAGATGAATAGAATATTGTATAGTAATTGTTTTATTAGCATTAATAATGGTAGTTGATCTATAATCAGATACAGGTGTAGACTAACAGTGTTCCATGTTACATTGTAAATCTTTATCACTTTGAATCAATGATATGCCAATATTTAAACAGATTTTCTATACTTGTATTCTGGATCAGGCTCAGTATTATCAATTTAATTTATTCTTCTTCGCCCTCGCTTTTATCCTATTTATTTGGGATCGGCTATCTCCAAATCTTCCAGTCCCCTGCATCCTTCAAACGCAGCTCTGCCTCCCTCAGATCCCTGGCCATTGTGGACATCCGGGAGGTCACTGGTCTGCCTGGTCTTCTGGGTCTTACTTCTATGTCCATTGTCCTTTTTATCATATTATCCTGTGGTAGTCTCAAAATTTGTCTGTACCCTTTTAATCTGCTTTCAATTTACTTTATTATCTATGTACTTATTTATTATTTGCAAACATATGCTCTGACCTGCCACACACATTTTGATTTTAAAATTTGGTTTATAAGGAACATCTTTCAAAACATATTTATTAGATAAGTAGACAGAGAAGACAAAATGCCAATCCGACCTTTCTTACACTCTTCCTCCACATTCATTCAGTTTCTCATACATGCACACTTATTTCTTCTACTCAAGCCATGTGATTCTTGATCTTATGCTTTCTTTGTCATCTTTGTTGAAACCATTGCTACCTCTTATTTTTTATGTATATTATTATTATTTACATTATAAAAAGATTGTCTACTCCTGTATTTATTTACATATATATGTTGATTTACCGCAGTAATTACAGCATGATTACGTTGATTACAGAGTCCATAAGTTGTTTTTATTTAGATTTCTGATTACCAATGTAATCACTTGCCCATTAACATGGAGGGTGATGAGATCACTTGGTATACATGTATGTAATGTGTGCATTATCTCCCATATATACATATATGTATATTATGCATCATGCTATGTTCACACCCAGGTAGTGTTAGTGTTTACTCATTTTGTTATATTCATGTTTTATGTTTACTATTCTCTATGCAATAATAATGTTAATGTCCAGGTTTCTCTGATAGATAATTTTATTTATTTATATACAAAACTAGATGTTTCTACCCGGTGTCGCCAGGGTGAATTTCATGTCTTATATTGGTATATTTCATTATGGCAACACGTGACAGCGGAACTGTCGTGCAAACATCACTTTCATACAAAAGTACAATTCAAATTTCCGACTTTTCCGTTAGATTTTCCAACAAATCTTTCATACAAAACGTCTCCTGATAATTACAAACACGACAAAAAAAGAATCAGCCAATTCGGTTCAGCCTTTCTCAAGTTATGGGGGAACATACATGGTCAACTAATTTTTATTTATATAGATGTGCCAACATGTAAACATACAAGTTGATGCGTCAAATCATAAATGCAATGTTGCGTCCTATCATAGGCATGCATATTAGGCACAAATGGCACCGGCGGCAGGATCAGTGACCACTATTTATATGCTACGATTATATACTATACTGCGACTCGGCAACAAGTTAAGGGCATTCATTCAGAAGACATTGACCACCATCCCAGAGCCATGCCAATAACAGATATAATATTTTTATTTACAAAATTAGGTCTATCTGTCTATGTCTATAATTTCACTTATTCAATCATTTAAATTCTTGTGTTATATTTTTCTACCTAATGTCATAAAATATATCAACTATTTATGATTGGCTAGCAAATAGGGAATTTTTACAACAACAAAAAAATTTCAGCCCAAAAAATAGTACAGAAAATTAGAAAAATTATGGTGCTTTTTACATTTTTAAATATGCATTTTTAAGGTTTTTATCACCATTTGAAAAAGCAATTTTACACTTTGCCGCAAAAAGGTCCACTCGTGGGGGATCAGTGTTTGACGGTATCAGCCGCTACAAACAGTACTAAGAGTGAAATTTGTGCCAATACAACATAGCGCCTAGCGACGTCACACCAGACTAATTCAATAACAGAAAATATAGATTTTTAAAATGAAAATAATGAATGTAAAGTTTTTCATTCATTTAGGTATTTGTGATCAGCGTATGTTTATTAATATGAATTGATAACATTTATTCATATTCCTCACACATGCATGTTCCCCATTGTGTTGCTTTATTGCAATTATGTACTTTGATGCATAATATTTAAGGACATTTAGCAAAACAGTGATGATTTTCTTTGTCCGAGATGTAAGTAATTTCTGATTTGATATGCAAATGGAATTTTATATAGGTACTGCAACCTTTTTCATTTTAACAATTATGCGGTGTATGTAACATTATTATTAACTTTCAACCAGATACAATGGGAATATCTCAATATCAAACATACGTAATAATATGTTATTTTTCATTTAGTCACATTTTGCCTCACTAAGAATTTCATTTTCGATAAAATATTATGACTGAGCCTTATCAGTTCAGATGTCGTTTCAGCATTTATTATTTATGATCTTCTGTTGGTTTATTTTATTTACTTTCCTGTAGTATATAACATTATTATTATTATTACGAGCAACGTTACTGACTTGTGTGTAAATATCTTCCTTATTATTGTCTATATCACTCTGGTTGAGAATGGTTTGTGTCATCGGATCGAATGTTTATTTTTCACTGAAACCGAATTTCAGTTTTCATTCCAGTTTCGATTCAAACGAAAAATTATATGTATACCAACACTGTACAATCGGGGTATCCAGTTAAACTGCTGCATTATAATAAGCATGCATGTCATCCTCTCGGCGCCAATAAAAATAAGACATTTAATGACATGGGTGACATACCTTATGACTGAATTGAAGATGTTGAATATGTTATTCATAATGTTTTACGAATAAGTACCTGTTTTTTACCAAACACTCTAAAACTAATAGTTATCAAAATAAACTTAAAACATACATCCAAGATTAATTTGTTTTATTTTTCATGGCATTCAAAATAAACTTATGATTATGTTGCGAAATGCATGCAATTAATATAGGCGTTATCATAAACTTTGTACAAATGGAAATTTTGATTCAACAGGTAAGTTGTGGGCAATTTTCGACCGAAATTATGTTAACAAACTTGGCTGTGACCGAAAATAATTCTAATAATTTCGAATATGTATTTATATTTCCTTGTCTTTTATCTTAATTACGCTTGTTCAGAGTCAAGGGTCATTGTAACTGGTATAGAAACATTATATTGAATCCTATTTTGCAGTGTATATATTTGCTAGTAATGATATAAGTTGTAGAAGAGAACTATTATTGTCATCATTATTCTATTAATGTTTGTTATGACCCCCCAGTGGGTTTGTACTCAATGGGATACAATTCCCTAACGTTTGTTTGTATGAGGAAAATTTTAACTTGTATAATTTAACAGGCAAATGAAGACCCAATGCTTTACAATTGTTTAATGTTATGTAAATGTACTTCTGTATGTATGGCAAATCAATCACTATAAAAATACTGTTTTTTCATAGAGAATTTTATAAATTACATACCTTTATCAACCGTGGACAAAAATGCAATTTTTTAAGTTTAAACCGATTTGTGTATACCGTTACAACATCTCTTATAACTGTAATGAACTCACACTGTATCTAATCAACATGTAGTTCTACCAAATCACAAAATAATTAGACATTTAGGATAAATGGCATGCCTCACTGAATATGTTTGAGAATGGAGTTTAGGTAAATTTTTATAAATGTCTGCCTTTTATAGTGGACACTCGTCGCATTTTTTTTTAATGAAAGATATATCTGGGTTTTGTTATAAACCCAAATACAACCTTATACACCTTTCACAGTAAACTAAAAGCTTGTGTCGTGAAAGGGAAGTTTGCAGGTACCTGGCATTGAACCATGGACCACCTGTTCATGAGGCCGAGGCTCTACCTCCAGGCTACTGAAGAACTGATTTTATGAATATAAATATTTCTTTGATGTGCTATAAACAAATAAGAAGCAACAGAATTTCGAAAAAAATTGTAATTAATCACTAACCCTTTTACATGATACTCCACAGGAATTCATGGGAATCTTTCGTAAAATGTCCAGTTTTTAAGTAGGTAATCTTGTTTTAGTTACTTGTTCTCTTAAATAATTATAATGTTTTTTCTTTCTTTTCAGTCCTGAGGAAGCTGGTGCCCTGGCTGACAGGATGCTGGGGCAACTCCTCATCACCAAGCAGACTGGAGAGGCTGGTAGGCTCTGCCAAAAGGTGATGGTCACAGAACGGATGTTCCCTCGTAGGGAGTTCTACTTTGCCATCATGATGGAGAGAGCGTTCGCTGTAAGTATGATATATTCTTGTTTTACAAGCTTTTCAGTTCAACATTATTTCAGGCAATAAATAAACAAATAGAATAAACAAATGATGGTAGAATGATAAAGAAAGCCGTTAATGGTGAGCGAGAGCAAGCATCCGAATTCTTCAACAAAAAGTTGCTTGCATAAGGAATTGTGTAAGTGTGAAAGAAACAGAAGAGTATGACAGGATTGACTTGTCTGGTGATTCTTTCCTATCCGTGCATCTTATAGGTATATGAATCTATTCAATGAGTTTCTAGGATGAGGTAAACTTTTATTATTTATTTACTTTTTTTTTTAATTTTCTATATTGAGTTAATATCTTTGATCTGTCTTTATAGGGACCTGTGATCATTGCCTCTTCAGAAGGTGGAGTCAACATTGAGGATGTAGCCAGAGACAATCCCTCAGCCATCACCTATGAACCCATTGATGTAGTGAAAGGCATCACCAGAGAACAGGCTCTCGGAGTTGCCAAGACGGTAAATTATACCACTTTATTCTCTTCTGTTTTTCTCCCCATACCTTTTACTCAGATGATTTTTCTTTTTTTGCCCTTCTACACTCATTAAAAGTACAGAGCAGATTCAAATTATCCACATATCAAGCCACCTCTTCTACAAAATTCGTAACACTTTCTTTTTCATCGTATGAGAATATTTATCAGAGTTAAGCTATGAGAATGAATAAATATTTTATGGTTGTACATTTTTCCATTTCAGGTGGGACTCGGTGAGAAGGCAGAGGAAACAGCAGACATGCTGATAAAGATGTATGACCTGTTTGTTAAGAAGGATGCTCTCTTGGTGGAAATCAATCCATACGCAGAGGATGCCGTCACTGGAAACTGTAAGTTACTACAATTTTTATATAGAACATAATTTTTTTACTAGTTACTTTTACGATATCCTTTTTTGGTACTAATTTTAACCCTTCAAAGTCCTTTGAAGAACAGCGTAGAAACAATTCTACTTTCAAATTGATTTGTGCCAGTTGAGTAACCTCTTTGTACAACATCTTTCTTGCTTTGATATTGTTTCCTTGAGATTGTTAAATGTATATATTTTTTAATATACTTTCGCCTGTGAATGTTGAGTTTGTCTATAGCCCAATAGTAGGATATTTAACTTGCAATCAAACAGTCTTCAAATCCTGTTACTGGCCTACTCCATCTTCACGACACAAGCGTGTTGTTAACTGTTAAGATTTTGGATATTCATTCACTCATTTATTCTGATTTGCTAAGTTACAGTAAACACTGATTTTTTTTTTCAGAACCTGAAGATGGAATTCTAGGAAACTCAGAAAGCTTGTTTGAAAAATAAATTATGCAATGTAACCGCAAAACATAACTTTAATACATACATACGTACCGCGTCACGAAAAACTTTTCAGTAACATCTAATAGGTGTATGCCATTTTTAAAAACTTGAGGTTTATTTGATTGACAGAAATATTTTTTTGTTTTTAGTCTTCAGTTTGGACGCCAAGTTGAGGTTTGACGACAATGCAGAATTCAGACAAAAGGATCTGTTTGCACTTAAAGACACAACACAAGAAGATCCCAAAGAAGTTGAGGCTGCCAAGTTTGATCTCAACTACATTGCTCTTGACGGTAGGACAACTTGTTATTATTAAATTGAAATTTTTTTATAAATTTCAGTGAATATGTCGCAGTCGTTTTGAAGAATCCGTCCGTTTACAAACGGCGTCGTCGTTTTACAAACGGCAGGCGTATTATAAAATGACGAACGTGCATTCCGGCATATTACAAAACGACTAGTCAAATTGTAATATTTTGGTTCTTTCTCGCCGTATCATGGTGTTGTGTATCAAAACATACATATATGGGGTTGCGTGGGAGATCGTAAAATAATGGTTCTATTTTATAATATAATACAGTATATCATCTATTTTTCTACGTGCCGTAAAACTTACAGGTATTATAAATAAGTATCACTTAATGCCGCACCGATAGTAGGTATTTTAAAATAATATAATAAGTAATATATAATTTATTTATTTTTGGGTTATTTAGAAGAGAAGAAGAAATTTGCCTTTAGGTCTTTATATTTATTGTCTTCATTGTCTTTTTATCTCAGTGGTAGGTATTTCAATAACGATTTTTTATTTATTTTTACAATCCATAACGCTTTGTGTTCGCAAGTCTTAAGGTACACAGATAGTAATTGAGTACATAATATTTTTATATGAATTGTTAAAAACAATAAATCTTTTTGCAATTGCACCAAAAAGGATACTAACAAAATTATGCCATATTCAGGAGCAAAAAATTAAAGTCGTCTTGTAATAATAATTTTTAAAATGAAACACGATATTTAGTTATTCCACTATTGACTATTATTCCACATATATTATTATTATTACTATTATTATTACTCCACAGTCACCTTCGATGGCATCACCGGCAGGAACAACTACGTAGCAACGATTCTCCGGATGCTTCATAAATATGCTCGGCAACGGGCTCTAGGCATTATTATTATTATTATTATTATTCCACTATTAAGTCAATAGTGGAATAACTAAATATCGTGTTTCATTTTAAAAATTATTCATATGAACTTCCACCAAGAACCGTCGGTCGATAAATTAAACGTCTTGTAATAGTTTAGACAACCCTTAAATGTATATTGATGAAAATTTATATATTACCAAATATTTCGGTATAAATAATTATTTGTATCCAATAATAGTGGTATATTTTTGTAAGGTGGTAATAAGCTAGAGTTAATTTATGAATTTAATTAAAAATAAAAATGAATCAACCCTTTTGACAATGATTTTTTAAATTAATACAACAATATTCCGTAGAGCATCCAGCAATGAATAAGTCTCCCACTCTTTTCAGTAAATTTTCAGTGTCCTGTAAAAGGCAGTTGTACAGATCATATTTTTTTAAATAGGCAAACATACATACATAGAAAATTCACACAGATCGAGCTAGTCCCAAACTAATATTAATCTTGTATTATGGGTACTAACGCGACGATACACACATATACAATGCACTACACAAATATACATGTAACACCCAGATCCAGGACCATTTGAAAAAGGTCATTCTTCACTTTGCCCTGGCTGGGAATCGAACCCAGGACCTCGTGACTCAAAGGCAAGAGCGTCCTCACCTTATTTTACATCTTAAATTCAGCGATGAGGTTTACCACCCATATTTTGTTTATTTATTCTTTACTCTGCATTGATTACAAGCAATTTTACATAAAAATATAACAATAAAAAAATTTACTGCACAAAAATAGTATACAAGGAGAAAATAAATAATTTAAACTAGACAAATAAATTTTGTGCAATGGGCAAGTTTATCGCAGAAGCGCGATATCTTCCAACTAACTCATAAAACCCAAATATTATTATTTGAAACACAATATACAATCAAAATGCAGAGAACAGCACATCCTGAATTACTTAATTTTTTGGTGGCACAGAAAAGACGTCTTGCACGTTTATTACATGCGGGTGGTCTGCTGGCTTCCCTACTAGGGAGATATGTCTTGATGGTATAATAGCAGTAGGTACAATAATAAATTATCTGATGACTTTTAATTTAGCAGAAATATTACTAATGAATTAACATGATATTTCACATTTTTTTCTGATTAACCAGCATTTACACTAACTTATTTTATTTATTATAATAGGTATCTCATATAACTTTCATATCTAATATTATGTTTTTCGTTCGGCAGGGTGTGGTTACTAAAGGGACTATCTCCCGCGCAATCTTATACACGAATGCGTGTAAGTTTTAGTTTTGATGCGCAACGCCATGAGACGGTGAGAAATGGAACTAAAATTCTTCAATTTGACTAGTCAGATTGTAAAACGCCTAGACGTATTGTAATTTGCCTGAATATTATACTTTCGTCATTTTGTAATATGCCTGCCGTTTGCAAAAAGACGACGCCGTTTGTAAACGGACGGATTCTTCAAAACGACTGCGACAAATACATCATATACGTTAATACTTGTACGTACACAAAAAAAAGACAGAGTAGAATTAAATAAATAAACATTATGTAATGCTTTGTGTGTTATGTTTTTAGGAAGTATTGGTTGCATGGTAAATGGTGCTGGTCTTGCCATGGCCACTATGGATATCATCTCTTTGCACGGAGGTAAACCTGCTAACTTCTTGGACGTTGGTGGTGGTGCATCCGCTAAAGCCGTCTTTGTGAGTATCCTTTGTGTTTACGTCTTCTTATTTTATTTAAATTGCATTTAGAATATTCTTCTGTGTAGTTTATTCAAACTACTTCTTTTCCAAATTTGAATGTGTATGAAAATGATAATACTCAAAGTTTTCGAAGAAGTCCCAAATTAAGCAACTTAGATGTTTTCCTGGTTAGTTTTTATAGTCGAGGCAGTACTGTGTCCATTTTATTGTGATTTACCAATATTTTATTTATGTATTTGATATTTTTATAGGAAGCCTTTAAGATCATCAGCTCCGACCCCAAGGTGCAGGCCATCTTAGTAAACATCTTTGGAGGTATCATGAGGTGTGATGTCATTGCCGAGGGTATCATTCAAGCGACCAAAGAACTCAACCTGGATATTCCTATCATCTGCAGGCTGCAGGTATGTTCCAATATTTATGACAAATAAAGTTGAAAATGTTTTAGTTACATATTTATTTATTTTTCTTCTTAATTTTTTTCGCCCTTTATTGCTTCTCTCAGGAGTACAGGACAGAAACAAATCTCTTTCGATGTTAAAGATTCTGGGCCAATCTTATTGCTAAGATGTAGATTGTCTGAAAGAGGATCCTTGGAGCTGTCAGAAATCTGACGAACTCAATATATGACCCACTCGAAATATGTAGTTGTATTTCCTGTATTACAGGGACTACGCTTTATTGATAAACTTTTATTTTTTCCAGGGTACAATGGTTAACGAAGCTAAGAAACTCATTGCTGATTCCGGAATGAGGATTCTCCCAAGAGACGACCTAGACGAAGCTGCCCAATTGGCCGTCCAACTATCAGATATCATTACACTGGCCAAAAAGGCGAACCTTGATGTTAAGTTTGAAATTCCTAAATTCAACTAAACTGTTACAGCGAGCAATAAAAATAATATCTGCGATAGGACTGCAATGATAAGTTCCCCCCAAATAAATTACGTTGTCATTAGAATTATAATGAAAACCAATCACAATGGAGCTTCATTTGTTTAAACATAAACAATTGAATCAGAAGAATTTGTTTCTTTAAGAATAAAAAAAAAATCGTAATCAAGCATAATATATCTAAACAAAAACAATTGTTTGTTTTTCAAATAGTTTTATATGGCAATGTGTTTTTATTTGACGTTGAGTATTATGTAAAGAACGCAGTGTTGTCGCATTGTTTAGTTAGTCTAATGTCATGAAACATCACATGTCGCCGTGTTTTTGTAAGATCTTTATTAATTCTAGCAATTTGTAATGTAAATTATTATTTTTTATTTGTAATCATTTTATTTATTGTATTATATTGCGATGGGTCAAAGGCTTGTTGCATGCTTGTTATTTATTTGAAATTTAAGATTTTATTCCCAAATACACACAAGAGTTCTATTGCACTAACAATGAATGATATGTATCAATTTCCGTCACGAGGCAATTTGAAATAATCAATATTTTTAAATGTGCTTTTGTTGAGGTTTTTTCATATTATTATTTATGTCTAGTGCAATTTAACAGTAAATTACAGTTATAAATAACTCCCAAGATAGCAAATAATATCATATTATTTAATGTTATTTTAGTAATTAATTAATCTGTTTAAATACCTCATACATTAATGATATTCATCTGTCCTTATTTATCGATGGCATCTTGCTCCAAGAAATTTTGACGATTCGCCTTCGAATATTCTTTTTTCGAAAGGAGCAATGAAGTCATAGATGAAATGTCTTTTTAAATATTATAGATGTTGCTTTATAATCTATGCACTCGCTTGTTATAAGTTAGGGCTGTCAAATTGAGAATAAAATGAGCACCTTTAAATTATGTTTTATTTGCTAAATTTATTAATTATTTTCTCATCAGGTGAAAAAAAATAAACAAGTATATTATCCTCATCAATCATATTTATTTTTTAGTTGTATTATTTTGTATGGGGAGTATCATACATGACGCAAAAATGTATTTTAGTCACGAAGTAATGTACCATTTAGTGAAATAATTTTAAATATTTATGTATCCTATTAATTTATAATTGGAATGATATTATTTAAAAAAAAAAATACAACTTGAGTTGTATTAAAATTTGGAATGTAGATAACTCGAATATAGTATTGCAAAATTAATGTTGCCAGTGTGAAAAATTAATGTCTATCATGTATTTGACCAATATTATTATAAACCTTTGAATGTGTCAGTGTTGCCAAATGATGCAACTCTGATGACACATTTAAAAGTTCATATAAAATTGAAATTTTTAACAAATGCAGGGTTATCTTTTGTCATGTTTACAGTTTTATTAAACAAGACAAATGACTTAAATAATTTATCAGATTCTTGTGATTTCTATATACTATTATTTATTTTCGAACGAAATGTTTGTTGTATCCCAGTGTTTACATAAACAAATTGTGTCCATACAAATATTTTTTTTGTATTGTGTACATATTTGTTTGTGAATTTAATATAAAATGAGTTTGAACAATGTATAGTGACATGAATAAATTAGTTTATAATATAAAGTTGCCTATTACATGTATGCCTTTTGAATAAAAGTATTGTTTATCCAAAATGTTAAGACCTATGATCATATTATGTAAGTCTGATGATAAAAGATGCTACGTTATTTTTGTTTAATAAATACGTATTATTTTTATTTATGCTTTTTTATTTCCTCATTAATATTTATTTTAATATGCACATTTTATTGATGACGATAAGATTGCTGTCACGTAATATATTGGATGAATTATCAAATTATTTTTTATGTGTATGAAAAATTTACAACAGTTTATGAAAATTAATTAATATTAAATTAGTCTTGAGTACTGTTCATCATTTCAAATGAATTCACACAAATAAAACATTTCTTCAAATATTCCGTTGTCACACATTTGTGACATTCACCTATGGCAAAATTTATGACATTCAAATGTGCCTCACAAGTTTGTGACATTGGTATATTATATCTCACACATTTATGATATCCAAATACACAGTTGAAATAACATCTTTAAATTGTTGATTTCTGTATGTTATATTGATCACATATCTATGTGAAGACCCTATTGTTATTATAAACCTTATTTTTAATGATGTATTATATTTGTCAATATGTGACGATTGTCACACATATTTTAGTCCAATGTCACATATTATTTTGTGACAGCTTTGGTATGGATTGGTTGTTTATGAAATGTATTTGTAAATACACTGTGCCGTTATATGAATAAAATATTTGTATTATCTGTTTATTTTTTATTATTTATTTACCTGTTTTTTTTATCTTGATTACTATAATATATTGTATCAATATTAAAAGTTTTGGAATATAGTTGCATTTTCAAATTAATTCCAAAGTGATGTTCCTTATCGCGAATGAAACAAGGGATGAAGAAATAACTATGGATGAGATTAAGAATGCATTGAAGAAAGCAAAGAATGGCAGAGCGGTTGGATATGATATGATCTCTACGGAATTCATCAGTTTGAGTGGGCTGAGGACTCTCGAATGGTGTCATGCACTCTTTAACCAGTGTTGGAGGGAAGGTTGCACGCCAGAAGACTGGCGAAAAGCTGTGATATGCCCTCTATACAAAGGAAAGGGGTCAAGACTAGAATGCGGGAGTTATCGGGCTATCAGTCTGCTGAGCTCGGTGGGGAAGCTGTATGCAAGAATATTGATTGAAAGAGTTCGAAAAGTAACTGAGACAAATGTATGGGATGTGCAAGGTGCCTTTCAGAGTGGTAGAGGATGTGTGGACCAGATTTTCTCCCTGCGAATGGTGACAGAGAAGCTCCTGGAGAAACACCAGAAGCTTTTCTGCGCGTTTGTTGATCTTGAAAAGGCTTATGATAGAGTAGATCGTGAGAAAATGTGGCAAGTACTATCAATGTGTGGGGTGGGTAGTCAGCTAATTCGCGCCATTGCGTCCCTATATACAGGAAGTTCTGCGTGTGTTAGAGTGAACAATAACCTGTCGGAATGGTTCACACTGACAAAAGGAGTGAAACAAGGGTGCGTTATGTCGCCATGGCTTTTTAACCTATACATTGATCATTGTATTCGTCCATTGAAAGAAATGAATGTAGGTGTTGATATGAATGGGATGAATGTAAGAGCGTTAATGTTTGCCGATGATTTGGTATTGATGGCTGAAAGTGAAAGTGATCTACAGCGAATGATGACGTGTGTGTATGAAAATTGTGCGATTAATGGATTGAGAATGAATGCAAAAAAGACAAAAATTATGGTGTTTGAAAGAGGAAGTGAGAGAACAGTATGCCAGGTGATGATTGACAACGAAGTGTTAGAGCAAGTTGACGAATGTGTGTACTTAGGTAGCTTGTTCACGAGAGATGGGAAGTGTGAAAGCGATATTGAAAGGAGAAAAGTTGCTGGCAATAAGGTAAATGGTGCAATCCGACCAATAATTGCAAATAGAAACATATCCACCACAGCTAAAAGGTTGGTGCACTCTGCTATCTTAGTGCCAACACTTATGTATGCAAGTGAGACGTGGACATGGTTAAAGAAGGATGAAAGTGGCATAAATGCAGTGGAAATGAGATCGTTGAGAAGGATGTGTGGTAAAAGTCTGAGAGATCGTGTGCGTAACATTGATATACGAAAGGAATGTGGAATGAAAGTTGGTGTAATAACAAGGATGAATGTAAATAAGTTAAGATGGTTTGGGCACGTGGAAAGAATGAATGAGGACAGAATGACTAAGAAGATATATTTGTCTGAGAGGAATGGTGCTCGGAGACGTGGACGTCCGAGGATTAAATGGCAAGATCATTTAAATCAAATCCTACAGGACGGTCACGTGCTGAGCACATTGAACAGGAGAGCATGCATGAGGAATTGTATGACAGTGACGGAAGCGAAAGATGTATGCAAAGATAGAAGGAAGTGGCGCTCGATCCTTTCTGCCTACCCCGCGAGGGAAGCGGCGTGATGGTATGTATGTATGATGTTCCTTATCACAGCATCGCATATTTTTATTTTCATTTGGCTACAAATATCACATCTGCAGAAATAGTAATTACATGTAAAGTATAGGTAATTTTTATTTCTTATGGTGAGTCTAAACAATTTTTTATAACACTCATTAGTTCTGCAATAATATCAGTTTTCCTTCTTATAAAATTGCCTCTATTTAGTAAAAAGGTCACTGAAATATGTAATGTTTGCAGTGGTACATACGTAATATAATATTGTTGATTAATGTTATTTAATTTAATAAATGATTAAAACAATTTGGCTATTTTTTTCTTATCCCGATAAAATATAATATTAAGAAAAATAAATTAGGTCAGGATTACACCTAGATAGGACAAATCTTCAGCTGGTGGGTACTAAAATTGGTCTAGTCTATGAATTTCTTGTAATGATTTGTGCATCGTTTTGAATATTTAGAAATTCCATAGAAAACGCCAACATTACAAGAAAATGTCGCTCTATTCGCGCTTGACAGGTCGTCCGTCATCGCGTTTTAGTTAGAAATATATTACATGTTGTTTAGAAAAATCTAATTGAATTTATTATTTACTAGTTATTATGATTATATTATATAAGTTTATCGTGAATGTGTGAAAGAGCCGCGTCCGCGTAGTAAAACATTACAATAATGGCTCTGAAGAAAGTTAAAGGAAATCTAGAGCGGCTTTTCGATAAGAATTTGACAGACTTGGTGAGAGGGATAAGAAATAATAAAGAAAATGAGGTAATTTCATATTTAGACACTAACTATTTATACTCATCGTCAAAAATAATTATAATCAACATGAACATGATCTTTTTAAGTTGTGATTACAATATAATATGGATGAGTTTGTGAAGAAAGTCCCATGACAATTTCATTATTTTTCATCCATTATGTTGTCATCAGACTTCATTACGTTTTGCAAATTAGTAAAATAATGGCACATAAACAATCCAATTGCTTTCACGGATACAAAATACGTAATGAGTTTATATATCTGTTTACTGTTAACCCACATTTTAAACATAAGGATAAGTTAGGATGTAATACATGTACTGCTTTCTATAGTTTTTGTATAGATTTTATCTGAATGATGCCAAATACCAAAATAAATTGATTAGTTATGGTATTACAATATTGAGAAGGGTAATATTAATTGTAGTATGGATAGTTTATGTAGGTATCTGTTGACTTTTTCCACCTACACATATAGTTAAAATCATATTTTGTTTAGTGATAATCTTAAGATCGTATTTATTCACCACAAGGAATGTTAAATAAAGATTGACACATAAGTTAACTTTTGGCTTGTCTTTAATAGCTCTATCTATTTATTTATCTTTTGGTTATCCAAATTTTGAGGGAGTCAACGATGACTTAAAGCCAGACCAATCTGTCATCTTGCTGTTTTGCAATACCCTATTCATATGGCAACAATATTGGAATGTTAGGAATGATATAAGTGATTAATATGAAATGAAGAAGGGATCTGGCATTTATTCCTGTCTGGCTTCTCTTGATAAAAATGTCATATTCAAAGTTTATGATATTGGATGATAATTTGGATTGAAAAATTAATTCTGTGTTTGTGCTTTTTTTTCTTATTTTCAAATTGTTCTAGAACTGAATGGATGAATTGAATTTGCATTGATAATCTCAGATTTATTAATTTACTAGCTGACCCGGTAAACATTATTTTGCCATATACTAATATCGCTATTAAAATATAGAGCTTGATGGTAGAAGGGTGAAAATTTAGTGCTGTATGTATTTTTTAATGCCTCATCATAAAAAATAAAATAAAAACTTTGTCCAAAAACTAAAAAATAAAAATTCAGGGTGGACCACCTTTAACTTTTAGGGGTATGAAAAATAGATGTTAGCCGATTCTCAGACCTACCCTTTAAGCACACAAGATTTCATCAAAATCGGTCCATACAAGAATTTTATATATTAGATAACAATAATGAAACACACATTGGCAGGACGGCTAGAAAGACTTTTCACCTGCGGTTTATTATATACATTACATACAATTATACGCAGAATTATTTAGAATCTCATATGGAATTAGTGATATCGATATTTTATAATTTTATATTTTTTATGAATTAAATAAATAAATTTAAAAATAAAATCTTATGTGGGATATCTTTAGGTTTACTTTCAAATTTGTTACATTGTTGCATCACACATAGAGATACTATGTGTGTGCTTATTAAACTGGAATTTGTACCCATGTGATACATTTTTGCATTTATCTTTTATTTGCACAGTGCAGAGTATCCAGATTATATATTAATAATAATAAACTTTATTGTACAAAATATTTAGACGAAAATTTATTTATTTATTTATCAACTTTACATGGCGTGAGCCTTTTACATGTTAAACATATTATAGCAAAGAAAAAACAATTTGACAGACAAAAACAATAAAATAAGAGTTAACAGCTGCAGGTACAAACTTATAAAACAAACATTAAGATGTAAAAAAATTAATAGTTACTTGCACAAAACAACAATAGTAATAAAATAAAATTATTATATTAAATTAAAAAGGGAATAGAAAAAACAAAATTGAGGTTGAACTAAAAATAATAAGATTACAACATGGTTTGTGCAAATAATTTTGCACAGTGGGCAAATTTATCGCAGAGATGCGATATCTTCCAACTAACCCAATAAAATAAAACAAAAGACAGATTGAAAATAGTGATAAAAATAAAAAAAATAATTAATAATAATTAATGTGTCGATGCTACTTACATTATCATTTATTTTTGTTTTCATCTCACTTACTATCATTTTGTTTACATTTAATCGAACTTGTTTTAATTATAGTAAAAACATCTTTGCAATAAATGAACATTTTTATTTATAGCTATTCCTTTTAGTGGATTAGGCAGAGAGAAGAGAATACCAATACAATCCTTGCATATCACTTCTCCTTTTTCACATTCATACAAACATTCATGCTAGCATATCATTTACCAAATACCTTCGATTTTTAATATTGATTGTTTATTTTACATTTTTTTCCAGGCAAAATACATAGCACAATGCATGGAAGAAATCAAAGTGGAGTTACGGCAGGACAACATAGCCGTAAAGGCCAATGCAGTGGCCAAACTTACATATGTAAGTGAACAACATTTGCAGTATACCCCAAAGCTAGGCTTTTACCATTAGAATAAACTCTCATAGTGGTTTCCACTTACATTTTTACTAATTTGAATTTGAAATGAAATAAAATTAATTATATTCTTCACAACAACAATACCCCCTATTCTATATTGATTCAAACTAAAATAAGAACGTTCCAAAATTTTATAATTAAATTCACTTGAACTAACACAACTAACATTCGTATTTTATATGATACAAGTTGTATGTAATTCTAATTAGGACCAATTTTAGAGTTTATAGAATACCAATGTAGACTAACTTTAATTGGTACGTTCCTATTTTAGTTAGTGCACACTAAAAATGAAATAGAATCGGGAGTAATATAGTAATAATAATAATGTTGAAATGTAATAAAAATCCTATTCAGCTCTCTAGTTATGAAGATATTATTAAAAAAACTAGATAAAATCTTTTCTGAGACTATTTGTTAATTGAACATATGAAACTGCTGAACGTCGCCTGATAGGATAAAGCACAAAAGGTTAAGTTGTGGGTACAAGTCCATCTGAGTAACTGCCAATTGAGATTACATAGTCTTTTTATGCCTTATATGTTAGTTTCAAGTGCAAAATTTGCGCATGCAACTTCACACCTTCACACACACACACACATTAAGGGTTGCACCCTCCCTCACCCATGGATGTTGCAGGAATGTCAATTCCCATGTCATCCATACTCTTCATGCAAATTCTTCTCAAGGAAGGGCTCAAGGTTCGCCTGAAGGGCTATCCCCGACAAAATCCTCCCCAATGCAACTTCACACAATAGTTAATTAAAAAAATACTACTTCTGTACCATCACGGCATATCCCACAAGTGGGGTAGCCAGTAGACCAGCTTCATGTAATAAAAATGCAAACTGTCCTCTCTGTGCCAACAAAAAATTAAGACATTCAGGATGGATGGTAAACATCAGCATTGAATTTTAGATGTATAATGTCTTTATTTTTTCCAACACCTACATTGCAAAAATGAATCTGTCAGTTGACTGACAATTATTTGTCATAAAATCTCCGGAATATAATAGGTTTTCACTCTTTTCTGTAAGTTTTTGAGTGTCCTGTGAAATGCAGGTATTTATAAAATGTCACTTATAAGATATTTAATGTCTTTAATTCATCAATAATTTATCAATCAATGCCCATTTGGAAAATGTCATATTTTATGACACATTGAGGGTGAGTTTTTTATTCATTAAATGCTGTTTATCCATTGACCACCTCTCTTGTGAAAGATGTTGTGATGGTATAGATAGATTCTCTGGAATCGCATTGGCCAAAATCTGTAACGGTCCCAGTAGAATATGATGTCTTTTCAATAGTTGTAATAATATATTTTATGAAAGCATATCCCATTCATTTCACATTTTGCAGTCAATACAATTATGAATATTCTTTTACTGCCATTTAGAAATGTGATTTTCTAGATCAGGGGTCGGCAACCTTTTAGCTGTGGAGTGCCAAGCCACTCTACCAATATGATCCAGGGTGCCACCTTAATTCTTAATTATATAATGGGGTTCTAGAGGAGAAGAATTTTATACCAAATTTATCTTTTAAACATATTTATTAAAAAAATAACATAAAATTATATTTTCGCGATTTCCCTGATTACTTTGTAGAGTGCCATTCAGAACCCCATCGCGTGCCAAGCCTGGCACGCGTGCCATAGGTTGCCGACGCCTGTTCTAGATAATCATCCGTGTATAAAGCAACAAATTGCATGACATAAAAGAATTACAAACATCGTTGTCTTGACATGAAGTGATTACTTAATCTAACCTTATAACTTATATCATCCCTATGGGAGTTCATTTATATTTGCAGTGGGAAACAAGAAATAACCAATGTTTTGTATTGAGTCAACACTAACAGTTGTATGGGTTGTAAGTCTATATATTGATCGCTCAGTTTCTTAGGCTAACATAATTTTGTATATTATTTATTTTATCTAATGACATTTATATCCTCATTGTTGTTAATTTTTATGTGTAAACCTTTCCTAGTTTAATTTTATTTCCTTGACATATTATTTTTTACATGCTTATGTACTTGTTTGTATTGACTTATTTATATTGGCATACCAAAATTTAATATTTACGCAGCGGCAGAATTGCCATCCACACTTCTCATTATACAACCAGATAAGTCTCCATATGATCAGTCATGGTCACATAGACCTTAGTCAGTTATAGACCTTATTCGTATATATTTTTTTTATTATTATTGTTACATTATCTTATTGTTAATCTCGACTCGATAGAGTAGATCGTGAGAAAATGTGGCAAGTACTATCAATGTGTGGGGTGGGTAGTCAGCTAATTCGCGCCATTGCGTCCCTATATACAGGAAGTTCTGCGTGTGTTAGAGTGAACAATAACCTGTCGGAATGGTTCACACTGACAAAAGGAGTAAAACAAGGGTGCGTTATGTCGCCATGGCTTTTTAACCTATACATTGATCATTGTATTCGTCCATTGAAAGAAATGAATGTAGGTGTTGATATGAATGTAAGAGCGTTAATGTTTGCCGATGATTTGGTATTGATGGCTGAAAGTGAAAGTGATCTACAGCGAATGATGACGTGTGTGTATGAAAATTGTGCGATTAATGGATTGAGAATGAATGCAAAAAAGACAAAAATTATGGTGTTTGAAAGAGGAAGTGAGAGAACAGTATGCCAGGTGATGATTGACAACGAAGTGTTAGAGCAAGTTGACGAATGTGTGTACTTAGGTAGTTTGTTCACGAGAGATGGGAAGTGTGAAAGCGATATTGAAAGGAGAAAAGTTGCTGGCAATAAGGTAAATGGTGCAATCCGACCAATAATTGCAAATAGAAACATATCCACCACAGCTAAAAGGTTGGTGCACTCTGCTATCTTAGTGCCAACACTTATGTATGCAAGTGAGACGTGGACATGGTTAAAGAAGGATGAAAGTGGCATAAATGCAGTGGAAATGAGATCGTTGAGAAGGATGTGTGGTAAAAGTCTGAGAGATCGTGTGCGTAACATTGATATACGAAAGGAATGTGGAATGAAAGTTGGTGTAATAACAAGGATGAATGTAAATAAGTTAAGATGGTTTGGGCACGTGGAAAGAATGAATGAGGACAGAATGACTAAGAAGATATATTTGTCTGAGAGGAATGGTGCTCGGAGACGTGGACGTCCGAGGATTAAATGGCAAGATCATTTAAATCAAATCCTACAGGACGGTCACGTGTTGAGCACATTGAACAGGAGAGCATGCATGAGGAATTGTATGACAGTGACGGAAGCGAAAGATGTATGCAAAGATAGAAGGAAGTGGCGCTCGATCCTTTCTGCCTACCCCGCGAGGGAAGCGGCGTGATGGTATGTATGTATGTAATCTCGACTTGTGGTTTTGTGTTATTTTGTATAGACTATGCGATTATTTTGTTTTTTTTTTTTGTCTCTTACGTACACTTTTTGTTGAACATGTATAAGGCTCACGCCGTTTATTGTGTAAATATATAAATATACAAATTTTTTTCCTAATGTTTTTTTTGACTTATTACATGTATCAAATCTTTTGATTCTACAAACAAAAAAAAATCAAAATTATAGATTTTGTGTTTTGATGTATTGTTGCATAGCACACTCTATTTATAATCATGTAATTTTTTTTCATTTCAGTTACAAATGTTGGGTTACGACATATCATGGGCTGTGTTCAACATTATAGAAGTAATGAGTTCCAACAAATTCACGTACAAGCGGATAGGTTACCTGGCAGCCAGCCAGTCCTTCCACTCGGAGTCTGAGTTACTAATGCTGACCACTAATATGATCAGGAAGGAGTTGAACTCCTCCAATCAGTATGAAGCGGGCTTGGCTCTCAGTGGACTTAGCTGTTTTGTCTCAGCAGATCTCGCCAGAGATTTGGCCAATGATATAATGACATTGGTGAGTTCATACATTTATTCATATATCATTTAAAGGAAGTTCGTTCTTAACTGTTCATTGATTGCAAACAATTCCATAGAATATATACATTTAATTTAACTAAAATCAATATACAGAGGGTGAGTTTATCACAAAGGTGCAATCTCTTCCAACTAACAATTTATAAAAGTTGATAGTTCAACCAAGTAATTTATAAATGTTGATAGTTCGATTCCTTCGGTAATCATTAAAAAAAATTGGGTAAAAAAAATGTTTTTCAAGTATTTATTTTAGCCTAAATATATTCAAAGGCAGTCTTATCTGCAGATAACATTTGCCCGAGTTAATTCGGGTATGGGATGTTACACACGTTTTTACCAACCGAGTATCTTTAGGCATTGTCTTTAAGCTGTTAATATAATGATGGACAAAAATATTGTGATCACTTTTAGATGTGAAAATAAATCTGAAGGATCAAACAATATCAAATACGAATGTCTACTCAATATTTTTTTCTAGAGATGGACAGCGAAATTGTAGATCTTTGGAATTCGGCATTAAGATTAATGAATTCTTAATTTCTTTTTATATTATCTTGTTAATAACTGCTTTTATAGAAAAACCTATAATATCGAACTATTACTGAACAGCTGCATGTTGAAGTTTAAGATAAAATAATATGAACTCAAGCATACCCTTAAATCATAAATGCTTGTTAAGTAGGTCAGCAATGGGAGTCAAACTCAGAATCTTCAATTTGAATTGAGCACCTTAAATATATTCTCAAATGATGATTATTTAATTTAATTTATATTTCCAGATGAGCTCCACAAAACCTTATCTCAGAATGAAAGCTGTACTCATGATGTATAAAGTATTCCTCAAATATCCTGAAGCTCTCAGGCCTGCCTTTCCTCGACTGAGAGAAAAGCTGGAAGATCCCGATCCAGGTTAGTAGAATCTGGGTTTGAAATTAACCTAAATGCCTACTCCACAAACACCTTTGCAGTAAGCAGCAATATGTCCAAAAATTCAATTGAAACTCCAAAACCCTACCATCAGACTACTCATCAAATAAAATAAGTTAAATTGAAGCATTGTGAAAAATTGTGCCGTGGAGCACCCGGTAAAGAATTGGTCTCCCACTCTTCTCCTTAAGTTTTCGAGTGTCCTGTAAAAGGCAGGTGTTCGAAAAAATTAAGACATTGTACATCTTAAATTCAGCGATGAGGTTTGCCACCCATCCTGAATGTCTTAATTTTATACTGGCACGAAGAGGACAGCTTGCATGTTTCTTACATGCAGCTGGTCTGCTGGTTACCCCACTTGTGGGATATGCCGTGATGGTATAGTAGTAGTAGTAGTAGTAAATTGAAGCAACAGTTAGAACAAGGACCCATGAACTCTTTTTCGAAGAATGCAGAAACGAATTCACTTTTGTCTTGCCTAGACCTTAGAAAATTTTCTTGATTTGTTATATTAACACCCTTTTAATTGTTTGAGGGGGTGATGTCAATTTCGTTGGGATTTTAATTTCAATATTAAAAAAGTGCAAATGTTTTTCTATCAAAGCGAATGGTTTTACTGTTTATATTTTTCTGAATTGAAAATATCAATGATTGATTAACTGGTTATTTAATGTAAATAATATTAGAGGAGATACAATTGAAAACTTTAAATAGCCACATCTCAAACTGTCATTCTGGTTTATGGGCTCTTGTTTTGTTCAAGCTTGTTCTAGCTACTAGGGTCTAGGGTAAAATAACTAGGGTCGTTATATTTTTTATTTAATTAATAAATGGGGTTATTATTTTAGGTTATTCAATATGTTTTATTTCCTTTCAGGAGTCCAGTCTGCGGCTGTGAACGTGGTGTGCGAGCTGGCCAGAAAGAATCCCAAGAACTATCTCTCTCTCGCACCTATCTTCTTCAAACTCATGACAACCTCAACAAATAACTGGATGTTGATCAAAATTATCAAACTGGTAATTGTAATATATAAATTACATATTGTCTCTAATTTATTTATTTATTCTGATCTGTGAATTTCCTGGAATGGGATAAATCTCTCACTCTGTTATACAAGTTTTTGAATGTTTTACTTTAAAAGATAGGTATTTGTAAAATATTTTTAGTGATAATATCTATTTAGGTTAAAACTATTTTAAGGTGTGTTAAAATTACACAAGTAGAAATTAGATAAGTGTGTGAAGCACATATTTGCCAGTCTGCCATTGCCTCCGAGACAAGGGATCTCTTAAGCTTTTTGATCTTGGGCAGTAAGTGAATTGTCAACTGTTTGTAACATTCAGCTCCTCAAAATCTAGGTTGACAATGTTATTTAATAGTGTTTGTTTTAGTCTGCCTAACGGTTTACTATTCTCAAGTATTTTGCACTTACATAGTATGATTTAAAAAAAGAAAAAAAAAACTACCAGTGAAAGCTTATACTCCCCTTAATGTATCTCTGAATGTATCCTCACTTCACCACTACTTGTGTAATATGTAATGTAACTAACAAAATGCATGATGCTCGTCAGTTGGGGACCATGACACATTTGGATCCGGATCTAGGGAGGAAAATAACACAACCTTTGGTTACTCTCATCTGCAGGTAACAAACACACACACACACACTCACACATAAACACAGCCGCATATGAATTTATATCACATGTGAATAACGTCATAACAGTGTTGCATACATGTTTAGAATCCTTACAGAACTTTTGTCATGAATATTCTCGAGTAAAAAGACATACCAAAATCTCCTGTCGGCAAGGCTATAAAATTATTTAATGATTTGAATGTTCATGTTGATATTTTTAACATAACATACAATGACTTTATCACCAGGATAGAGACTCTCCTTTGACGCTGTTGTTTCTTTTTAATGATGTCTCTTTTTTTTGTTTTTTTGTTATTTTTTTTTATTTTTCCTGCTAAGATCGCCTTGGCCAAAAACTGTAATGGTCTTGGTGCGGGGTGACATTTTTAGGATAATAGTAATATGCCTAATCTACCTACCATTTTCATGTGAAATTTGCAACATTTGTATACCTACTCAAATTAATTGAATTCTGATGACATCTCTTGAAATCGGCACATTGGAAGACATTGACGAAAATTTTCTCTCCAAATCAATTTAAGACAGTACTAGGAAATGAACCAAACGTATTTTATAATTCAAAATGGTTGGAAATGAAATGTTTCAGTTGTGTTGACAATATGTGGAATGAGCGAGATACACTTAGATTTCTCAATATATTCTCCAAGTATACTTAATTTTACCACAAACTGACAGATTTATATTAGAAATATCAACAAATTTTATTGTATCACAATCCACCGAAATATAATATTATCCAAATATTATTTTTATCTAGTCAGAAGTGCTCAGCAAATAATGAAAAATATTTATTTATGTGTCCTATCTGTAAACAGGGAACATGTATTTTCTTAAAGAACATTTAATGTTTTGACGTTATTCAACAGCGATGTTGTCTGTACATCATCTGATCACTCACACGTCAGCACATATCTGCATTACACGAACATATAATGTAATTATTCAATATGCAATGTATAATTTTGTATTGTGTTTACCTTATCGCCCCATGTTTTTTTTAGTATGCTAGTTTTCCATACATCATTGTAATCATAAAATACCTTTAGCTAGGTTTTGTCAAATTTTGACATAGATCAAACATATACTTTCCCTTTATTATTCTTTCAGTGACCAGTATGAATTGTTATCATTTGAATACCTTTGATTAGGTTAGATATATTTAAATAGATACCAAAACAAATAAATACATTTGAAACCTGAGAAATCTGGGTTAATTCAAAGCTTTGCCCCATGTCTAAACTCAATTCTAGTTATTGATAATTTACAAGAAATATTTATTTCATGGAGTTAGTCCACTGGCAACCCCAGTTGCAGAACATGTCGTAACAGTATAGATAGATTTAAAGAGTTTGGAAAATTATCTATTGAAAACACATGCATATGATATTGGCTATGTATGTTGATAGCTGATCTGTCAAATTATTATGAAGTAAAATTTTATTTGGCGGTAAAATCAAGCAAGAAAGACGTACAAAATTACATAGATTTTATAACAAATGCATAGATTATAATCATGGATGCAGGGTTGCCAGACACCCAATGCTATTTCATGTGTCAACGGCGTTGAGGTTAGAGATATAGATATTTTTTAAGAGGTAACACTCACCACATACCTCGTGCTGTACCTAGAGATATGTATCTCCTTACTACACAGACATGTACAAACAGGATTTAATGTCGCAATTAAGTGAGCAATTTTGCCCCAAAGAGGCACTCTAAATTTAGTGGCAACTTTAAAAAATTTTAGCAAAAAGGGAAGGGGGAAAATGGGAATATGTTTTCATATACAGATATGCAATATCTTTAGGTATTTTTTAGGGGATTTTAGATTACCAAAGAAAGTATAAAAGTTTTTGAAGGCAAAGGATGAATATTAACAAAATTGGTTGTGTACAGTAGATAGTGTATGTATTTGTTGTTGTACCTTATGTATGTATTGTATTGGTAATACATTGCCACCTCCTGTATTGTTACAGTTTGGTGCCCTCACCCCATTGGAGCCTCGCTTAGGCAAGAAGCTTATAGAACCACTCACTAATTTGATACACAGGTAATCAGTCATAACATCCCTTCCTCTCCCTTATGCCCTATAACCCAACCACCACCTTACCAATCATACCACATCTCAAAGTTAAAGCAAGCGAATGTGATGAGAGTATTGGAAGACGAAGAATGAAAATGTATATATACAAAGGTTTAAGAGGAAAATTGAGCAGATTCAGTACTTTTGCAAACATTTACACTTGCTTAGCAATTTCTTAATCATTCCACCACCTGACATTAAACATTAGATTTCACTGCTATTTTTATTATTAATTATTTACGTTTTAACCATAATCATTCTTATTAATTATATGTTGTATATCTAGCCGTTTAACATCCTAACAAGAGAAATGTGTCAAAATATTATTTTAGTAGAGCCAATTGAGAGATACAATACATTTAATGCAATGAGACTACTGGCCTTTATGTTAATAAGATACACAAACATTGTATATGTGAATGGATGGATCGAAGAGATAAATGTAAAAAGAATAATGATTTGTTGTACATTTAAAATAGATATTTTATTATTTTAGCCACTAACACCAGTGTTTTAGAGTTCTAAATTTAACACGGTTGTAATGATTTAATAGACATGTAAACTGAGCTAGATTTTAATTTGTTAATTGTTAATTAATGAATTAAAAACAGTTGACTTTTAAATGTTATTGTTCATTAAGAATAACTTCCATTTAAAATGAGTCTAAAAAATAGCATAGAAACACATGATAATCTTTTAATAATGGATGAAAAAGTATATTATTAATTGTGTCGGTGCACACGTAGTAGAATTCCATAATAATGCAATTTGAAACAAGTGTTCCTTTCTACTATTGTTTGTTAATTCGCAGAAAGTCTTTCGACTTATAAGGTCATTATCAATCAATCATTATCAATGATTTATAATGACCTTATAAGTCAAAAGACGTCTCTCTGCGAATTAACAAACAATAGTAGAAAGGAACACTTGTTTCAAATTGCATTATTAGGATGAAAAAGTGATGAGGTTATTTTTTTATCACCTTTGCCTATTTCTGCGCCGAGATAATTTTCTAAGAAACAGTATTTTAGTAAAGTGAATTGAAAAAGTGGATGTATGTTAGTTTGATTGTAAATCCTCTATAGGTTCTCTTATTATAATAGAAATGAAGATAAACAATGTTGTTAATTCTGTATTGATTGATGTTTCAGCACATCGGCCATGTCGCTGTTGTATGAATGCATCAATACCGTCATAGCCGTCCTGATATCCATTAGTAGTGGTATGCCCAATGATAGTGGGATGCCTATCAATCTATGTGTGCAGAAACTCAGCATACTCATAGATGACTCAGACCAAAATTGTAAGTAAATACATGTTGTTATGTTTATTCCTCTTCTTTTACTTTGACAATGTAAATGATTTTATTTATTCAAAACCAGTTACACACTTCTGGGACCGTAGACAAACCATACTTGCGATGGACTACTGGCGAACTTTTCGACAATCTACCTACAACATACTGTGTAATTATGCGTTATTGTTGCGGTTATAGTCGAAAATTCGTTTGTAGTCGATCGCCAAGTACGGTTTGTCTAGGGTAGCGATGCACAAACCGCGGCCCGCCAACAAATTATATAATATAAAAAATACCAGTGATAAGGATTCGTTAAAAGTACCAGATACATATTAATTGGAGTAAAGATTCTTTAAGAAAACTGAGGAGTTTTTGAAATATTTCAAATTCCTATACCATTTTGAAAATTCGGTGACGGAGGGTAGAAATTTTAATGTGTGAGCATTTCTAGAAATTAAAACTTTTAGTGTTGATTTTCTTAAAGCAGCCCGTCCTTGGCTCATAATCTTCCCGAGTGGCCCCTGTTCCCTATAAGTCTGTGCGTACCTGGGGCCTGAGTCAATAACACACTTTCGCGTCACGTTCCCGCTCCGTTAACGTTCGGGTGCAGACGATGTTGCGCCAAAGTGTTAATTTTCGTAACTATTGTGTATCTTAGCAACGAAATTGACATTTGCTTGCGACTTCGTCTATACTCGAACGTTAACGGAGCGGGAACGTGACGTGAAAGTGTGTTATTGACTCAGGCATCTGGTGTAGGGGGTCAGATAATACATACAAATAAATACAAACAATTATAATAATATCACAAGAAACTATGCATTGCCCAATTTAAAAGTGTATACAAATTGATGTATTGATAATATATTTCGTTAGCCTTTAAGGTTGTCACATATTATAGAAAAAAATATTAGAGATAAAAGTATTAACTGTGAAATAAAACAATAGTCAGATTTAATATTTTGTCCCTACTATTTCATCATTCATATCTGGTTTTAGAATTGTTGTATTCCAAGGTAATTATTCTGTAGAGATTGTGATGTTTAGTGACCCTCAATATCTCTTGTTGGTCAAGAAAAATAATTATAAAATTTAGTTGTATTTGTAATGTGTTAATTTTTTTATTTTTCAGTAAAATATCTTGGACTTTTAGCGATGTCTAAGATATTAAAAACCCATCCAAAGAGTGTCCAAGCGCATAAAGATCTTATACTGCAGTGCTTGGATGACAAGGATGAATCAATTCGCATGAGAGCTCTAGGGCTCCTGTACGGCATGGTGTCCCGTAAGAACCTGATGGAGATTGTGAAGAAGTTAATGGTTCACATGGAAGTGGCCGAGGGTACTCTGTATAGAGATGAGCTACTGAAGCGTATCGTAGAGATTTGTTCTCAGAATGATTATCAATTCATAACAAACTTTGAGTGGTATGTCACCGTGCTTGTTGAGTTAACACAAATGGAGACTGCTGCTAAATATGGTAAGTTATGTTTGAGCAAGTTGAAACCTCTCAATATTTATATATTTCTTACACAGTAAGACCATTAATAATTTTTTAAACACAATAAAATCAAATTTAACAATTATAAAAAAAAATCTCACACCCTCACTATATAATATAGACTTTATACATCCCCCCCCCCCTCCCATCCAGTGCATCTACGTTTCAAGTTTTATTATTATACTGAAGCTTTGTGTTCTTTAGTAAATGAAATAAAACATTTTTATTATAATACACATGGCTCAAAGTAAGCAAAGAATAAATCATCAATCAAATTATAAAATGTGTGAAAGTCTTGCTCTGAACGGTGTTTGATAACTTCCCTTAGTTTGATAACTATCACATTTATTAATAACCAATATTGCATATAAATTTTTTTCATTCAATAATATCATTTTAAAACCAACAAAATTTTTGACAATATAAATTCAGTCAAGATTTTATTCATGGCGATAGTCAAATTCTTTATGACGTTTCACAAATTACTGTTTCATTTAGGAAATAAAGACTATTCGGCAAGAATTGTATATCTGTATATGGGAGCGAAACTACACTATGTGGAATTTTGGCCGAATTGATTTATAAATACAGAATTGTAGTCCTTGTTATGCTCTTTTTGATGACATATTCATCTATCTTGAAAACAAGTTATATTTTGTAATATCCATCAATTAAAAAAATATGTCAAATTTTTGTTAAAGCAAAACAACGGCATTTTAACGCAGCATTGGGATTTTTTGAAAAAAGTGTGAGATATGATTAATTGCAACTATTCACAATACGTTTTAAGAGTAATTTCACGTTAACTAACATGTGAGAAGCAAATATAATTTTATTGAAAAAACTTTGAAAAACGGTGTCTATTGAGATAGTGTAGTTTTGCTCCGGCGTACAGATATCAATATGTGCATATATTTTAATTTTAATTGATTTCAGGTAAATTATTGTCTGAACAACTAATAGATGTATGCGTGAGGGTACACGGGATCCGCACCTTTGCCGTTGGAGAGATGGCGCTTCTTTTAGAGTCGTGGGCAAACGGTATTGGTACTGGCGGAGCACTGCCGACTGTTCTGTGTTCTGCCGCTTACATCATAGGAGAATATGCCAGGTAGAATATTTGTATGGTGGAATTTTGCCTTCTCTGGTTCTCAGTGATTACCTTAAAAATATTTCTTTATAAAACATTTTATTATATCAGTTATTTTAGAAGGATTAACTATGTAACAGTTACGAGACATTTTGAATGTTTTTTAAATATTCCACAATGCACATCCGTTACTTGATTTTTTAAAATCGCGATCGATTTCGGTAAACCTTTACCATTGATGAGCGAGATAATACTGACTAATATTTTTGTTAAAACATCTACAAAAACAAAATAATTGAAAACAATAGCTGCACCTGTTAAGGATTAGGCATTGTAAACATTGTGAGAAGAGGTGATTTATAATGATTTATTACTTTATTTACAATATTTACGTTTGAATTCAAAGCTTTATTAATTTCTAATGTTTCCAAAGAACATAGTTTAAAATAATTATTAATATTTGTATATTTAAAGGAACTATTTGTTTTTACGAAATTGTGATCAAATTCAATTATATGATTCGCGAACTCGGAATAATTACTATTTTTAAGGCAAAGTTCGACCAAAAGAAATTTTAAAACTAGACTTAGAGAGCACGAACTTTGCCTTAAAAATAGTAATTATTCCGAGTTCGCGAATCATATAATTGAATTTGATCACAATTTCGTAAAAACAAATAGTTCCTTTAAATATACAAATATTAATAATTATTTTAAACTATGTTCTTTGGAAACATTAGAAATTAATAAAGCTTTGAATTCAAACGTAAATATTGTAAATAAAGTAATAAATCATTATAAATCACCTCTTCTCACAATGTTTACAATGCCTAATCCTTAACAGGTGCAGCTATTGTTTTCAATTATTTTGTTTTTGTAGATGTTTTAACAAAAATATTAGTCAGTATTATCTCGCTCGTCAATGGTAAAGGTTTACCGAAATCGATCGCGATTTTAAAAAATCAAGTAACGGATGTGCATTGTGGAATATTTAAAAAACATTCAAAACATTTTATTATGTCCATCCTCCAATAAAATTTATTTGGTCTATCTTTGGAATTCCCAGAGTAAAACATGTCTCACACTTTTTTATAAATTTTTGAGTGTCCTGCTAAATACAAGTATTTGAGTGTCCTGCTAAATACAAGTATTTCAAAACTATCACATACCTATAAGACATGAAGAATTCAGCAATGATTAGGTATGCCACACATCCCGAATGTGCTATTTTTTATGCCATGAGGGGATGATCTTCATGTTCATTACATACTGCAGTTAGTTCGCCGGCTATTCCACTTGTGAGAGATACCGTGATGGTATAGATAGATTGATGAGTTCCAGTGGCGGATACAGATGGGGGGTGCCCCCCCCCCCTTGCGGAGCCTATTGACGATGTCTTGTATATGGGTATAATCAATTTAAATTAAATGGCATTGTCTTGTATTTGTGTATAATTTTTGTGCTCCCCCTTGAGTTTTTTTCTGAATCCGCCACTGATGAGTTCAGTATCAAGTATAGTAATAATAACTCCATTTACATTGTGTATGTAATATAATAGATAACATGCGGTGGTTTTATCTATGGGAGGGAGTCTTCAATGTACATATAATAATTGTCTAGTTGATATAATAATATGTATGTGTTATATTTGCAGTGATCCAGTTATAATGCAGAACTGCATGCAATGGTTTATGGTGCCGGGTCCATTACCCGGTCCTACTAGAGCTGCTTTCATACATGCCTCTCTCAAACTATTCACCAAACTCCTACAGGTTTCCACAGATATCAAGCAGATACAGCAGGTGAATATTTCACAACATACATATGTGACACTATTGACAATAAATTTATATTTATTCATTTTATTTATCCATTCTTTACTGTACATTAATCACAATACATACAATTTTATAGAAAAATGCATTCAAATTAGATATACTCAATATACAGAGGGTGAGTTTATTGCAAAGGCCCGATCTCTTCCAACTAACCTTAGCCTTTTATGTAGAAATGTATAAACTTAGTTTTGTTTATAGTTTTACTATTATTGTTGTTATTTAATATCTAAGTATATTATTTCAAGAAGGATAATAAAAAATAAATTCATTTAATTTTTTATAAACTTTACAATCGACTGCCTGTAGCTGAGGTTCTTAAAAGACAATTTGTAAATACAATCAAAAGAAGTATATGAAGATTTTCTAGAAGATATTGTATAACAACAAGTCCGCCCTTAGATTGCTCACTGTTGGTGCAATGCTTTATACATTTTGATTTGACTGTTATTTATATTTTTTATTATCATTGTATTTTAACAATTTTGTAGTCAACAAAGGTTTATTATATTTATTAAATAAAAGAAGAATGTGAAATTAAAATAGGTGAAATAAACAAGGAGAGAGCTTAAAATCTAAATGTGCATTTTTAAGAATATGTTTTTATAAAATGTGTCTTATCTCTTTGTATTATAGTTATGCGAATTAAAACCAGAGAAAATACAACCACATCTCTGTTCGGCTCACATAGAAGTCCAAGAACGGGCAAGCTGTGGCGCTTTGATAGTTAAACTAGTACGAGATCATTTAGAAGGCAATCTCGAAATTGAGGACGACACCGGCGTCCCGCAAGCGGAACTTCTCAAAGGTCTTGTGTTGGATGATGGAGAGAATTCAAATGAAAAGGAAACTGCTATGACGACTGATGCAGAAATGTCTGAGCCTGCGCTACCGCCCAGCTTTAGGGCGCTAGTGCAGGAGATGATGGAACTCTTTAACGGGGAGTTGAATCCTGTAGCTCCCAAAGCACAGAAGAAAGTGCCTATACCAGAAGGGTGAGTTTCCTTTGATTAAACTATACACGAAGCGTTGAATGTCACAAAATGTTGCATAAACTTTACAAATTATTCATATTTTTTTACATTACAAATACATTTTCAAATTTTATTTATTTATTTTAAAAATGTTTGATGTTATTGCTTTTAATATACAGGCGTAATTTGATTATAATTATTTATACATTGTTTACATAATTAGGAATGTAGATTTGGTTGGTAGCCTGATGATAACATTTCCTACTTTTGAACAGGAGGTCAGTAGTTGAAAAACCTCTGACAACCTACACTCCTTTGAGATGCAAGTTATTACTATATATATAGATTTATCCCAAAAGGTAATAATTTGTAATTCAAATATAGCTTAAATATAACATATGTGTTTAGAGTTTTGAGAGATTTGCTACATCAGGATGTGCTTAGAAGCGTGTATTTTGCATTGGTGCAGAGTGTCCTTGAGTACGGAATAATTGCATGGGGTGGCGCGGCTTCAACAATATTGGCCCCACTGGAAAGAGCCCAACGAACAGTGATAAAGGTGATGTACAAAAGGCCATTTAGATACCCAACGGAGCAACTCTTTAATGAGATAAGGCTGATGGACATTAGACAGCTCTACATGAAAACAATTCTAAAAGGTGTCCATAGAAATGCTGAAGCGTTTCAGCCGAGCTACATTTTTACATATGGTGTAAGAAACAGAAATAAATTGGAGCCCCCAAGACTGCGAACCACTTTCGCACAGAGACAGTATTGCTTTCTTGCTCCGAGACTATATAACAGGGTGATCCCGGACATAGAGAGTGAACTGTTGCCCAATGATCGAAATTTTAAGAGGCTTATAGTGGAGTGGCTCAATGCTAGAGGAAGGGAGCGGTGTGCTTTTGTTCTCCTAAATGTAGACAGATGAAATATTCTCTGATCTTTCGTTTGTTCGGATGGGGAGGGGGGGTGTGGTTTGCGGTGTGGTGGATTATGTTTGTGTGTTCTTGGGAGGGAATATAACGGGCAGCTAACTGACTATGGGCGCATGTGTGTGTATTTGTATCGTGTGTGTGTGTGTGTGAGTTGGTGGGTCGTGTATGTGTTCGCGGCTAGTGGAAAGTGAGGACCTAAACATGACAAAAACCCCTATTGTGAGGACACATGCGATTGTGAGGACGTCCCCATAATATTTAAAAGCCGACTCAAAGGTACCGTTCGAATCCTCATGATGTGATTGGTTGACTGCCGAAATATGGGCGGATTCTATTTTTGGACCCACAATCCGCATTTTTTTCTAAAAAAGTTGACACATGGTTAAAAAGTAGTTCAGGCGTGTCACCACCACGTGGCGCCACCGAATTCAAGAGTGTATTACTTTTGAAAAATACCACTAAAACGGGGACTCACAGGTAGGTCCCCATTTTATATGGAATTGGTACTGAAATGTTACACTCATTTGAAACGTGGCAACGTCGCAGAAATATTCGCATCGTACCTCTTGATTACGCAGAACAGGGATTATCGTAACCGCAGTATGATGTAGGATCTGATTTTTTCACCTTTTAATTCAGAAGCATTTTAAAGTACCTACCTAATCGAAAAATATTTTTTTAATCCGATAATTATATTATTAACTGTCTATGGATATACATATAATATTCACAGTAAAATATTGAAGTTCAAAATATGTTTCGATCATATTTTTTGTATGATTGTGGAGGAGGCGAAAGAAGTATGTAAGGACAGATCTTATTGGCGTTCCGTTCTCTCTGCTTACCCCACTTGGGATACAGCGTGAGGGAATAGATATTTTTTTAAAGTGAAGGTCTAATCGTGATTAGATGGAAGAAATCACTTCTATAGTGATAATCTCGCCATTACATATCGTCTTTAATTTGTGTGTTTTGTTTATGTTTATAATTATGGTATTTGATGATGTATGAAAAGAATAAATAAATAAATGAAAAAGTGTATTTTCTTTACTTTAAAACTGATATTAAAAAGTACAAAATACAGTTTGAGGTTGTGAATATTCAGATATCCATGGTCTATATAACAGTGCAGGTGAATCGATTATCCTACTGATAGTATCTTACTACGGATGCTTTGCTTGGTATTTTTGAACTGTTATTTATAATATAAATTACAGAAATTGTAAACAATAAAACGTTAATAATTTTGAGCTAGTTGGAAGAGATCGCGCCTTTGCGATAAACTCGCCCTCTGTATATTAATTGTATTTAATTTGAATGTATACCTTTTATGTAGTTGTTTTTAATCAATTTACAGTGAAGAATGAATAAATAAATAAATAAATAATTCTTTAAAAAAAAACAAATTTACTAAAAACTTTTTTAAACATAAGCATGCAATAACAAAGGTATTGTGTCATAATTGTGAAATAAATTAATTTAAAAAAATAATTTGAGCAAAAATGTGTTTGGATGGAAGGAATTACTTCTATATTAATAATCTCACCAGTACACATCATCTAATGTTTTTCTGTATTTTCTCTAATATATAATATCTAATTATGGATAGAAAAATTAAACTAACTAACTGAACCTACTGAAATATGACAATTTTAATTGATCTAATATATATATGTCCCTAAAGCACTCAAATATGTGTAATTCTTTTAGCCACCGTTGATCAGATAGATATTAAAAGTATAGAAAAAAAATCATGTCAATTATATATAAGGGTATTTTATTATATTGTAGGTTATCGTATTTATTCTTCCTTATACCTAGTAAAACATTAATAAAATTACAATAAATAATAATACACATACAAAAAAAATACGAAATAGTAAAAAACAAAATCTTACTTTAGAGCATTTTAGTAAATAACAGTACCTACTAGATGATAAAAAATACTGAAATATGATGCAAATAAAAGCACAAAGTATGTAGTAATATTACATTAATTTCGATTTGAACTTATTAAAATGTAACAATATTTATTATAGTCAATACCAAGTATAACATCAGTAACTTTACGATAATTATTAATAAAAATACAACAAAATTACGAAAATCTGAAAAACAAATTCAACTAAAGCCTACCTAAGACTATTTTAGTAAATAACAGTACCTACTGGATGATTTAAACGATTGAAATATATCGCAATAAAAACACCAAGTATCATTAATTTCGATTTGTACTTTTTAAAATGTAACAATATTTATTATAGTCAATACCTAGTAAAACATCAGTAACTTTACGATAATTATTAATAAACATACAACAAAATTACGAAAATCTGAAAAACAAATTCTACTAAAGCCTACCTAAGACTATTTTAGTAGATAACAGTACCTACTGGATGATTAAAACGATTGAAATATGACGCAATAAAAACACTTAGTATCATTAATTCCGATTTGAACTTATTAAAATGTAACAATATTTATTATAGTCAATACCTAGTAAAACATCAGTGACTTTACGATAATTATTAATAAACATACAACAAAATTACGAAAATCTGAAAAACAAATTCAACTAAAGCCTACCTAAGACTATTTTAGTTGATAACAGTACCTACCTACTGGATGATTAAAACGATTGAAATATATCGCAATAAAAACACCAAGTATCATTAATTTCGATTTGAACTTTTTAAAATGTAAATTATTTATTTTAGTCAATACCAAGTAAAATATCAGTAACTTTACAATAATTATTAATAAATATACAACAAAATTACGAAAAACTAAAAAACAAATTCAACTTAAGCCTACCTAAGACTATTTTAGTGGATAACAGTACCTTCTGGATGATTAAAACGATTGAAATATGACGCAATAAAAACACTACATATCATTAATTTCGATTTGTACTTTTTAAAATGTAACATTATTTATTTTAGTCAATACCTAGTAAAACATCAGTAACTTTACGATAATTATTTATAAACATACAACAAAATTACGAAAAACTGAAAAACAAATTCAACTAAAGCCTACCTAAGACTATTTTAGTAGATAACAGTACCTACCTACTGGATGATTAAAACGATTGAAATATATCGCAATAAAAACACCAAGTATCATTAATTTCGATTTGAACTTTTTAAAATGTAAAAATATTTATTAAAGTCAATACCTAGTAAAACATCAGTAACTTTACGATAATTATTAATAAACATGCAACAAAGTTACGAAAAACTGAATAACAAATTCAACTAAAGCCTACCTTAGATTATTTTAGTAGATAAAAGTACCTATTGGATGATTAAAATGATTGAAATATGACGCAATAAAAACACTACATATCATTAATTTCGATTTGTTTTTTTTTAAATGTACCTAACAATATTTATTTTAGTCAATACCAAGTAAAATATCAGTAGGTTACTTTACGATAATTATTAATAAACTTACAACAAAATTACGAAAAACTGAAGAACAAATTCAACTAAAGCCTACCTTAGATTATTTTAGTAGATAACAGTACCTATTGGATGATTAAAATGATTGAAATATGACGCAATAAAAACACTACATATCATTAATTTCGATTTGTTTTTTTTAAAATGTACCTAACAAAATTTATTTTAGTCAATACCTAGTAAAACATCAGTAACTTTACGATAATTTTTTTTAAACATACAACAAAATTACGAAAAACTGAAAAACAAATTCATCTAAAGCCTACCTAAGACTATTTTAGTTGATAACAGTACCTACCTACTGGATGATTAAAACGATTGAAATATATCGCAATATAAACACCAAGTATCATTAATTTCGATTTGAACTTTTTAAAATGTAAATTATTTATTTTAGTCAATACCAAGTAAAATATCAGTAACTTTACAATAATTATTAATAAATATACAACAAAATTACGAAAAACTAAAAAACAAATTCAACTTAAGCCTACCTAAGACTATTTTAGTGGATAACAGTACCTTCTGGATGATTAAAACGATTGAAATATGACGCAATAAAAACACTACATATCATTAATTTCGATTTGTACTTTTTAAAATGTAACAATATTTATTTTAGTCAATACCTAGTAAAACATCAGTAACTTTACGATAATTATTTATAAACATACAACAAAATTACGAAAAACTGAAAAACAAATTCATCTAAAGCCTACCTGAGACTATTTTCTCTACAATACCTACCTATAACTGTCATCTACAAAAGTCATTATTACAATCCGCCAGGCTCAAAAAACGAACGCTCTCTAAATTCATTGAGAAACAAAACTCAATGAAGAACCGAAAATGCAACGTTGCCACTTATTATTCGACCTAGTGTATTTTCCCGTTCGATTTGTAAATTAAAAACTTATTTCTAATAAAACGAGGACCACGTGTGTCTTGGAGTCTACCATTTCCCTAAAATGGAGACGGTCCCCACAATATTTACCGTCTTCACAAGCCGTATTTTTGTCATGATTTTTGAAGCCCCCTATCTCTGTCTCAAGCGAGTGTATAAAATACTCGAATAGACAGGTATGCTAGCAAGAGAGAGCACTACATTGCCGATGAGTTTACACTCGCCTAAGTCGATCGGAAAGGTAGGTCCGCATAATCGGGATTTTAGTTCAAGTCCTCACAATACTTGATTACGCGAACAAGGGTGTGTGTGTGTGTGTGTGGAAGGGTGTGTATGTGTTTAGAATAGTTTTTCTTTTTATTTTATTTTTTTTTTCCCTTCATCATTCTTATACCTTGGACAAATCTTCTTTTTTTCAATTTTGGACCGCCTATTGTAGTTGTAGTGTGTGTTTGTTTTGTTTTATTTTTTTGAGAAAGAATACTGTTATCACCGTCCCAGAACAGAGCAATCTAGTGGGACGGTGTAATTTCCCTGTCTTGCGTGAATCAATTAGCGACGTACACGATCAGGCGGGCCGGGGGTGGCCTGATATGTGACCCTATTTTATACAAAGACCAACATACCTAATTTATCCATTTTTTGGTCCCTATGAGAGCTGCCCCTGGCTCGCTCATCTGAGATCCCTATAGGGAGCCCATGATGAGTTTGATAAGAAGAAAGAGTGTTATGTGTTGTCCATAATAATTTAAAATATATTGTGAAAATTGTCAAATGTACCTATTGTAAGAGGGGAAATAAAAAGAATTTCATTTCATTTCATATCGTTATGTGTTGTCCTGACATCTTTGTGATGATGAATACTAATTAACGGACATTAGTTTGCTACATCCATGTGATAGCCTAAATGTATGATTTTGTATTACAGTTTGGACTTGGATGAATGGATCAACACTCCTCCTCAGAGCAGTGCCTCATCGTCAGATGCAGAAGGAGATGGGGATGCTGTAGGCGCCAGTGTTAGGAAGGTTGGCTTCATGGCACCATCGTGGGGTGAGCCTAAGGAGAAACCACCTCCAGAACTTACTCCAGAACAAATACAAAAGGTATATTTAGTTATTATTTTTATTTACTCTGTTTCTAACTTTCTCCATTGTCTACACTCTGTATAAAACAGTCATTTATGTATTTTGAACCATAAGACATACTGTTTTACCTATTTTTCTTTTTTCATACTATCAAATACACAACAAAAGTAAATACGAAATATTGTTATGATATGCAATGGTGAAATATTCGCTGTAAAGTGTTTTTTTTCCATCTTACTCAGTAATTTAATTTTGAGATTTACCATACACAGAGTTCAATAGTCTCTAAGGTGAGATGTCTACTTTTTTGTGATGCAATCTAAAAGCTGATTTGATTTGACAGTTCCGACTCTTTGGTTTTATGACAATTGAATTGAGAAGAAAGATACATAAAAAAAATAGCATCCATAATTTTTAACTATAAATTTTTTTGCATGTACACAATTTAGACTTCCAATCAAATTAATCCATATGTCAACATACCCGCTATGTAGAAAATATGTGAACATGATTAATTTGTTATCCAGATGAAGGAGGCAAGACAGCAGGCCCAACTCCACAATCCTCACTATCTCAAGTCCACAGGCAACAGTAACAACAGTTCCTCTAGTAATTCTAACAACCAACAACAGCAAACACAAGACACGGATGCCATTCCTATAGCAGAGATAGCTCTTGCCGTACCACTCGTGGTTCATGGTAGGAATAATACAATTTTTTTAACCATTGCCAATAAATAAGCTTCCACATATTTAGTTTTATTTATTTTTGGAAATATGTAATCAAAATAATAGATTTCATTAATTTGTAGTTAGAGTGAAGAAATGTAAACAGTTTAAGTTGGATCCCAATCTTTAAATAGACTACCTCCCTTCCTTCTGAAAACAGCAAAATCATTCTTAGTTAAATGTTCTCTTAAATCTGACCACATGGAGAATGAATTAGTCTCAAATATTGAATCAGATTGTCTTCTAACGTAATATTGTATCAATGTATTTATTTGTTGAGAACTATGTGAAATTGTATAATTTATCTGTGTAAAGGCAAGTGGTGTATATTGTAAATAAATAAATGTTATGGAAGTGAAATAGACAAGAATGGATTTATTTTTATCTGTTCTGCCTATTTTTGGAGTGATATAATAACCACTTTCCTAGCCATGCTTTTAGATGCCCATAGATAATTGTCAAATTCCCTGTAGAAGACAGATGAATGTATGTTTGATATTTGTATTGTAACGTGTTACAGAAAAACGTTCAGATAAGTACTTATCAGTGTCCAGCAAGTCCCATAAAGAGAAGAAGAGGAGTAGCAAGAAGGGCAAGAGAAGTAAGAAGAATAAATACGAGGAATCTGACTCGGATGCAGATGGTGACTAAACTCATTTTTATTTTCAAAGAATACTATGTCCCAAACTACGTAAAAAAAAAACTTTTGCCTGGAATTATACATTCAGCCTAGTGATCACTATAAGAATGTTAAATATTTACTTACTGTGAGGATGTATGGATTTATCTCCAACCCAAATTCATCTTAAAAAAAATTGAATTTGTTTCATATTGCACTACATTTGTTTACGACATACTGATACATATAGTAAATCAAATGTTTTTGTGTTAACACTTTGGAAATTCATTATAATGAAAATGATTTTAAAACACTGTATAATTTCCAAATTTAATTTATTCACCTCAAACGTTTTCGCCAAGGCTTCTACTTGGCATCATCAGTCCTCCTGATGATGCCAAGTAGAAGCCTTGGCGAAAACGTTTGAGGTGAATAAATTTAATTTGGAAATTATACAGTGTTTTAAAATCATTTTAATGATACATATAGGTATACCAATGATTGGCCTACAGAGTTGCATTTTATTAATCATAATGTCAGTGCACAGGGCTTAGATTATGAACAGTGCGAGTGTTTTTTTCCCCAATAGTAGTATTGTGAGGGGCAGTATGTTTGTTGTGAAAGTTTGATGTCTTTCTCGTCAACTCTTTTCCATTTAATACTCTTCTGGATGGCACAAGGTAGAAACAAGCACCTCCAATTAGAGCGATTCTGTAATTGTTCCTATCCTATCTCCTCATGCTATGTCTCCTGTTAGGTAGGCAGAGAGAATGGAACACCAATACAATATATCCTTACACATTTCTTACGTGATTATTCAGCAGCTCCATTTTCCTTTGTCTTTGTATGATTGTTTTGATATATGAATAAAATTATGTTATATATTTTCCAGAGAGTACTGGCACAAAATGGGTGGTGAGCACTACAGCAGAAGTTCCCGAAGGTTGGGGTGGAGATGCAGATGGAGCCAGTGATGTTTCCACAGGAGACGGACCTCCAGATCCTCATCAGGCTCTCAACATTGATCTAAACATGTATGTAATAAACACACAATGATTTACATTATTTTTAAAGTTCTGAATAATTTTTATAAATGTGTGTGAAGAGGTTGCGCCTTTGCTATAAACTTATCCTTTGTGTATTAGTTGTATTTAATTTGAATACATTTTTCTATAAAATTGTATCTATTGTGATCAATGTACAGTAAAGAATGAATAAACAAATTATATTATACTATAGATTTGTGGTCAACAATAACATTCCTTTTTTTATTTTTACAGTCCGTTACGTGGTGAAGAAGAAGTAAGAAAAGAGAGGAGTAGAGAAAAAGACATCTACACCTTGAAATCATCACAGCACAGTGCAGACAAAGACGGCAGCACTAACAAGAAGAAGAAGAAGACAAAGAGTGATAAAGATGAGAAGGAGAAACAGCACAGTAGTAACACTAGTATTAGCAATATGCTGCAAATAAAAAGTAGCAGGGGAAAAGAGAAGGGGGATAGTAACAGTAATAGAGGGAAGGAGATGGAAAATAGCAGTGTCAATAATAATAGTAGTAATATCATAACTAATAGGGACCATAAGAAGAAAAGGGACAAGGGGAAGGGAGAGGAAAACGCTGTAGAGGGAGAGGGGGAGGTTAAACAACATCATCATCATAGGAAGGAAGGCAAGGAGAGCAAAAGACCAAAGGATGAAAAGAAGAAGAAAAAGTCTAGTAAAAAAGGTATGGATTGATTTTTTTTTAATAACTTGACAATTTTCATTTTGGGAGTTGATATGGTTTACTATTTATCTATTTATAAGATATATGCTGTGATGGTATTGATAGATAGATAGCAGTTGTGTCTAATGCTAGACAATATACACGTAGGTGAGTCTTTGTGTGCTATAAAAGTGTTGAATATTCAAGCAGAAGGTAGTGGGAGACCCGTTCTATTCCAATCATCGCCCTCAACGCTCCTCTCGAGAGTGCAGGTCAGGAACCAGCCTCCTCCATTTAGAGCCTGTCTGTGCCAATCGCATCACCTCTTCACACAACATTTCCTGCGCTCTGATGTCGTTGTCATAGCTACGGTGTATTGTGAAAGAGGAATGCCTGAGCCATAATAAATATAAATACTAATTAATATTTTTGTAATTATTTTCAGATACACCAGAGGCCAAGGTAGGCTATGAAGAAGCCCTGGGCATATCCACACCAAGCAAGGAATTTGCGTAATACGCACCACCACTTCCATCATAATATGTACTCAAATACAAAGTCTTAGTTGTGTAACAACATCATATTACGACACTCTCTATCTCTCTATTATTCCTTACCTACCCCTCTCTCCTTCTAATCGTCAGATGAAATCTCACTTTCCTGTCTACATACCTGAAACATTGAAAACAAACTTCAAAAATTATCATTATCCGTCTAAAATAACATTATATACAGTTTTTAATTTTAATAAATAAAATATAAAAATATATTATTGAGCACTGTTTAATCTCCACTATGTTAGGTTGAATACCGAACGTTTTCGCCTATACTTGTAGGCATCTTCAGGGAAACTGAAGATGCCTACAAGTATAGGCGAAAACGTTCGGTATTCAACCTAACATAGTGGAGATTAAACAGTGCTCAATAATATATTTTTATATTTTATTTATTAAAATTAAAAATGGATTTCCACAGCGTAAACACAAAAACTCTTGAATTATGAAATACAGTTTTTAGTTTCAATACATTCTGTGATTCATTAACTGTCCCCATTGAAAGAGATGTCGTGGTCACATAGATAGATTCAAATAAGAAGTCGTTTTTGAAGTTTGTATTCAACGAAAGCTACACGCAAGACATGTGTGCGTGTGTAGGCTATATGTCGTATTATTATTATTATATTCTGCATATAATACATCACGCTATCGTACCAACATTGCCACAATTTGCAACAACAAGCATATTCTGATTATGAAACATACAATTAATTGTGATTTTATAAGTCTTAATTAATTTTGCTACTTTGTTAATTTTTTTACTGAAACAAATTGCTTCATAGCAATATGTCAACCAGTTTTACTAAAAAATTTTGAAAAAATGTCAATTGTCTATTTTAGTAAGTTTCTTTAAGTTTTGTTGTGTATTCAATATAAGAAAAAGGCTTTACAATATAAATTTTTGTGTTTTTTGGATGTACAACTTATATTCAATAAATAAATGTAAATAATATATTATATTCTCCTTTAACATACTTGTTGTACCTTGTGCAAATATAATCTAAAATTACCATATTTCAAATCAGCTGGTATCATACTCTTTCAAATTTAATACAATTGTATTGCCGAACTTTGCTGTTCCTTTAAGTTCAAGATCTCAAAAGCTATGTCGCTCTCCTTTCAACATAAGTTATCAATCTGGCTCTCAAAATTAGGCATCACCGCATTACACTATGTCTGTTTTCGTAGAGTGACAGCATAATTAGGTCATAGACACATACATGTTATTCATTGTTGCCAGATTCCAGATAAAATATATTCAACAGTTAATTTAATACCATTTGACACAAAATAAATTTTAATGATTTTACTAAATTTTTCGTAATCAGAATATGTTTTATGCATTGCCATACTTTGCTTCTGCCCTTCCCATGTACGGAACTTGAGAAAAACAAGTTGGACATTGACAAAATGATGTCTTAAGTATTAGCAAATTATTTTATTAATCAAATCTCACTGACTTCCGTGTCCTATTAATATTTTGAAAATTGGATTGCAATTCCTTTGAACGTAACTATTCTAAGTTGTAACTATTGCACGTGTAAAAGGTAGTCAGCATCAATTTTCAGTTGAGAGATTCTGGGATTGATTCCTCCCGCTGCCTACCTACTCTTTTGCTATGAGTATTTTCAATGTATTTTTTTGTACAACTTCATCTTTAAAAAAACATGTGTAAGGCATTAAAAAACTGCAATTAACTATGCTATCAATTTTGAATGTTTTATTTTACTAAAAGGACGACCTATATGCTTTCGTGTACAGTAGGTATTTATATGTGTCTTATAGAATTTGTCTTTGGGGTATACAGTTTTTTTCCTTAAATGATTGTGTTTTTCAAAGAGAGTTAATTTCGTTGTTAACACTTTGATATATATTCATTGTTAGTGTCCAACTGTTTTACACAATTACGCCTTCTACCACTACTACCTGCTAAAATGAGATCAAACTATATATAAATGAAATTATTATTATTATATATCGCTTATTTTAATAAATAATAAAAAAATGTTAAGAACATATAAATAATAATAACACTATGTTTTATTTTGTTATACTTTTTATTTTGAAATATCATTATATACATTATGTTACATTTGATTAATTAATTATTACCCATATTATATATATGTATGTTATGTATATTATTATATAAATAAAAACATTTTATTACTAATATCAAATAAAAAGTTACATCTGATATTTCAATGTACTCTTAGGGCGACCCTTATTATGAAGTTCGCTTTAACTCAATTTATTTTGACAATTTTAATCTATCACAGCCTCATTTTATACCAAAAAGGATAAAGTGATACATCAAGGTATTACTATAAAAAATTTATTGATGAACAACATCCAATTTTGATAATAACAATAAAAAAATAGTAATAATACATATCCGTAAGGTCTAGTTGGTGAATTTGAGGGTCACACTCTATCTCTCCTTAATAGCTTAAACTGACAACATTCCAAATATGCGCAATACAAGGCCACTACGCACGAAAGACCCATCTTCAAAAACGTATATTTTTTTTGTTTAAAAAGACATCTAGGTTTTTGTTATAACCTTATATACCTTTCACAGTAAGCTAAAAGCTTGTGTTGTGATAGGGGAGTTTGTCGGCACCTAGGATCGAACAGCAAACCTTACCTCTACCTTCAGGCTATCGACGAACTCTTCGTGTATAACTGGTGAATATGTAGTTAATACATGATATACATTTTGGTGTTAAATGTATCTGATAGGTTAAAGTTTTTAGGCTATAAATGACAAAATTAATTGAATTACGGTGGACTTTGTAGTGAGAATCATCCTGAGGGTACATTTTGAAATATTGGGCTTTAGTTAACTAATGATAAAAGTATATATGTTATATACATAGTAATAATAATTATATGATACACCTAGATAGAAATAAAACTTTTTCATTGTACAGATATACAAGCTGCTGTTTTAATTTTACTATTTATACCCATATTTTCACCCTGAGTCACTGGCAAACAAGTGGATTCTTACAATGATTAGATGTCATCATTGATCACACAATTATTTTACTTGTTTTAAAGGAATGTGTAAAAAATAAGATCTGTATTAACTGTTGCAGAAAAACGGAATTTGTAGTTATTGAGTATGTCAGTGTGTAAAGTTGTGTGTATGGTTTTAAACATTGTTGAGAGGACCTAAATGAAGTGATCGATACAGTCCATCAGATGAGAAATTTATCCCTTAATTTGTAAGATCAGAATAATAATAAACTTTATTGCACAATAAGGAGCATACCATACGCATAAAAAGAAACATTCACAGCAGACAGATGCGAGAGATTCCCTCAATTGCATCTACTCACCCCTAAATATTTTTTTACCAACAGTTATGTAATATACACCTATGGCAGCAAACTAGGTTTTTTTTATTTACCAATTCTTTACATCTAATGAGGAAATTTTAAGTAATGTCAGTTTTGGTTGCTCAATATGTAGCGTTGAGAGTTGAGGTACTATGAGGAGTAAGAATAAGATTGTATGCAAAATTAACAGAGAAAATTTTAACCATTAACACTGACTATGTTGTTTATATTGTTGACAAACGGTACTTCGTGGAAGATCATGTTAAATTAATAAAATAAAACATTTATATTTGCTGTGACTTTATTTATCGCAAGCCAGTTTTCAAAAGCTTCCGCCCTTGTCCACAGACTAATGTTAAGTGACATCAGGTTAACGTACTTAACGTTGGCCTCATGAAAAGAGCGGAAGCTCTTGAAAGCCAACTCGCAATTAATAAAGTCACTGTGAAAGAACTAAATATAAGTGTTTTATTGATTGACTATGTTTCTAAAGTGACATCCACTTTAGAAGGAATTTCGTGTCATTGATCCAACACTCGTTGCATTCTCCTGATATGGAATGTCTTAGATTCTCTCAAAGCAGTCTCCAACTGTGCTGTCATGTGGATTAATCCTGGAAGATCACATTGCAATGTCACGTGTTCAACATCTTCTACACTCGTCTTTGTTTCACTCAGTTCTCTGTCTATATGTGACGTGGTTGTGTCTAATTGTAGATCTATAACAGCGTTTGTTTGTATGTCTTGTGGGACACTCCTAGAAGCCACCTATAATGAAGAAAAATTATACATAAATAAATCAGAATGACACAAAAAATCTTCAAGACACTGACCAACAAGAATTTTTCTCCTCAGTTTTCTCCATCTTTCTTCCTCAAAGCTGAGGGTCATAATCTCCTGACAGATCGTTGTCCTACTTTAACAAGGTACTATCGTATATGGAATTCCAAATTTACACAAAACCCTTCTGAATAAAGTAACAATTACCCTACCCATATATTTTTTTTATTCTACAGTTTAAAACCACTACACAATACATTGCACAATGAAAAGATTTATCGGAATATTGAGATATCTTACAATTAACCCAAAATTCATTACATAAAAACTTCAAAATATTTGTGTTATTTAGATGGTTAAATTATAATGAAACCAATGATAGTAGAGAAAATCCAAAAAACTAATGGTTGCTACTTTTAGAAATAATATTTAAGGTTATTTTATAAGTTACCTGTGCCTCAATTCTCCACTGCAGATCTCTATAAGAAGGAAGGGAGCATCCAAGTTGCCCCAGAGCCCCTCTGATAGTCTCCTGCCTGGCACTGTAACACTGTTCCAGCACTTCTCGTTGTTCTTTATTAAATCCTAGACTTATAACAGTATCTCCAAACTCTTCGGCACTAATCTGTAAAATAATAATCAAAGATAAATCAATTGTATTTTACACAATGTTATTGCATTGCGTAAACAGATGTGAAACACTTTGATTTTGATTAAAAACAGAGAAAAGAATTAATATGATTTTTCAGCACTATTTATTAATTTGAAGGGTGAAACTGTTGTAACTCATGTCAAATGATGTGGAACACGAATCATTATACCGTGATTTAAATAATATCTAAAAAATGACTAGTTTGGTTTCTATACAAACTAGTAATAATGTGTTTTTGTACAATATGAATGATTACATCTTACTTACGGAATGTTTACTGGCATCTACCAAAAGTTTCACAAGAGCTGTCACAGCATCTTCTATTACTTGCAATTCAGTCTCAAGTTTTTCTACAAATAAATAAAATATACAGAATTTTATGTATTGTTTACTTTGTGAGTACAACTATCTCATAGAAAACCATCCACAAAAATATATTACTATTTATGTACATAACTTACGTGCGGCTACATTGTACTTCTTGGTGTTAGGCCCATTTTTAATATAATCCAAAGCTAGTCTGCAGAAATCCACAAGAACTGAAATGTAATAAAAATAAAAAATTGATAAAATATTGACACTGACTTACACAATATGTAATATCTAGTTATTTGACAACAATACCTTGAGAGGCGGAAGAGATTAATATTTTAAGATGCTTTCTTATATTTACGTCTACCAAGATAGCCATTGTAAAAGATGAAATATGTATATTTGAATTATTTTGATAATTTTGAATGAGCCCAAAGTCTTGACACGAAATCGCCGCAAAAAAGACAAGAAGACAAAAAAGCAGTTTGACGTTTGTTTTTGACATCATAGTGGCAACATTTGATTGCTTCATTAAAGTGTAACTAGATGCATTGATGGAAATTTTATTGAAAGACGTTTTATGTTCAATTAGAATCTTATTAGTGATTTACGTTTTACTAAATGTAATCAAAATAATAAAGTAACAACCTCCAGCACAGTTTTATTGTGTCGTATGAATGTATTTCTGCACAGTTAATAGTGTTTCATTGATAAAGAAATTCTTAAATCATAACATATTGTATATCATATATCGCACATTTACTATAGGCTGTAAAACGAAGAAAAAATAGAATTCATACACGGCGGTAACAGCCAGTAGCCAGCAGGTCGTCATGACGTCTGTGAGTGATACGTGGGAGTGAGATTTTGCTTGATTTTCTTTCTTTCTTATTCTGACTATCAACATGCACAATATCTTTTTCTAGTGTCTATGATCTATTATTTTTCTCTATAGTTAGCTGTCGTCTAGTGTCTGTGTCTGCTCTGTCGTTCACAGCTGATCTAATGTCAGTGAGAAAATGGAAATTATATTTGTGCATTTATATTTGCATGTAGTAATGTTTAAATGATATTTTATATATTCGTGGTGGTGTCTCGAATGTGATAGTGTAGTTATTAGATGTTCTGTGTTAGGGTGTCTTTGGCAACATGGACGGGTCGGCTCCTTTCCAACCGTGGACATCGTCTGCCGGCGAAGGGGAGGCGCAGAGGGACCAAGAGTCTCCTCAGCCAGGCCCCGCGCCTCCACATCTTGAAGAGGTACCTCCCGCTGTGCCACAAGGTGGTATGGATGCTGAAAGAGCCGAAAGAATGCAGCACCTTGTGGAAAATACTATGAGGTCAGTTATCAGTATGTCTCCTAGTCAAATCTCCACATATTTTTACTTCTTACATTTATTACTCAATATCTAGGATATCCTCACAACAATCTCAGATAACTTTATCAGCACTGGTTGCATTTTATCAGTTATTTTTTATCTGAATAATTGCAAGACTTGTTTATTTGACAATTGGATCTAATTATACTCATTTTGTTTCAAATCTGTAAATATTAATATTATTTTCAGCGCAAATTGAGTTGTCACAAAAACAAATTGTGTATTTGTGGCCAAAAAGTAAATTGTAACAAATTCTAATACATGTTGAAGACTTTTTTTAGAAGAAAATAAATAAATTAAGATTGTAATATCAAAACAGTCATACTATTCATTATATTGTAAATGTAAGATATGCACTGTTTGGATAATGCAATATTCAATAAAGTTATATTTTTAACAGCTCAAATACATTGTTTTTATTATACAGTCGTGACTATGATACAAGTGAATTTAATCTATTCACACATCAGAATAAGGATTGTTTTTTTTTAATATTCTTGAATTAATATAAAGTTGGTTTATCATCAATTTATGGTAAAAGTATATTTATAAATAAAGTAATTTGCTATTGCTCTGACAAATATTAGACATAAAGAAATTCAGTTGACCTTGAATCAATGTAATTTTCAAATGGAAATTTGTCAAGAAGAAATCTTTACAATTCAACTTATTTAGATATATTTTGGCTTATATTTTTTTTATCTACTCCATGACATCAATTAGTCAGTTGTTGCCTGATGTGAAGTATCAAATTTTCAATTGGGAGATCTGGAATTCAAATCCGTCCACTTACAGACTTAATCAAAATTCATGACACAAACATATTACTTTGTCAGCTTAGTGCATGGATGGATCTTATTTACTATTTTTCTAGATATATTAATTATTGTTCTGTATTTATGCATTCTTATATGATTCCAATAAGTGACATTTCATACTTTGTTACAGAATTAAGAAATTTTCACAGATGTTGCTTATAAATGTGTTTTGTGAACAATAATATAAACAGAGTCTCAAATTTTAAACTGAGATATCCCAGGTTCAAATCTCACTCACAACCTACTATACCTCACAAAATTACATTGCTATATATTATTTAAAATCGACCCCTTCCGGGAATCACTTTGTTGTCTCACAAGTGCCAGCGTGTAGTGAGCAGTGTATGTCCGGTAGTGTAACAGAAAAGGATAACAACACCGACTACTCGCAACAACACAGCGGGTGAAAGAGACAAAAATACTGCTTTGTCTCACGATTCCAATTTACCACGATGCCTATCTCATATCTCCGTAAGAAGAAGCTTCTCTATGTGTCCAACGTTTTCTTTGATGTCAACCAAAGTGGAACGCTCGAAAAGAAGGACTTCGAGTTAGCTATTGAGAAAATCTGCACTCGTCGTGGATGGCCCCAGAGTCATCCTATGAACGTAGAGACGTACGACACCATGACCAAGATATGGGATGTCCTGAGGCAGAGAACTGATGCCAATAAAGATGGAGAGGTGTCTGTGAATGAATGGAGTTCTATGTGGGATGAGTTTGCCCAAAGTCCCGACCGTCCTCTGCAGTGGCAGCAGCGTTACATGAACTTCATGTTTGACCTAGAAGATGCTTCCAACTTAACTAACAAGCCACGGCGCTCTTGAGATGGTCACGGACCATTAAACAGCGCCAAATAAATTATCTTTTTTTTTTTTATTATTATTACTTACTCTGTGATTAATTATGCAAATATGTTTGTTTCAGTCCTGAATCCAGGCAACATGTGTCTGGGCTACTGGGGCAGATCTCCAATCTTAATTCTGCAGAGCGCCTCCTTCTCTATCTCAAGCTACCTTGTGGCGCTCCTGCTCCCGATCCTCTTAAGCAACCTTTGAATCCTTTAGGATCCAGGTAATTTATGAAAACTCTGCTATCTTAGTGCCAACACTTATGTATGCAAGTGAGACGTGGACATGGTTAAAGAAGGATGAAAGCGGCATAAATGCAGTTGAAATGAGATCACTGAGAAGGATGTGTGGTAAAAGTCTGAGAGATCGTGTGCGTAACAGTGAGATACGAAAGGAATGTGGAATGAAAGTTAGTGTAATAACAAGGATGAATGTAAATAAGTTAAGATGGTTTGGGCACGTGGAAAGAATGAATGAGGACAGAATGACTAAAAAGATATATTTGTCTGAGAGGAATGGTGCTCGGAGACGTGGACGTCTGAGGATTAAATGGCAAGATCATTTAAATCAAATCCTACAGGACGGTCACGTGTTGAGCACGTTGAACAGGAGAGCATGCATGAGGAGTTGTATGACAGTGACGGAAGCGAAAGATGTGTGCAAGGATAGAAGGAAGTGGCGCTCGATCCTTTCTGCCTACCCCGCGAGGGAAGCGGCGTGATGGTATGTATGTATGTAATTTATGAAAACACTCTAAAAAATCAAATTTAATCTGGAAATGGATAATAATTATTAAGACTGCTTTTTTTGTGATAGCTTGTTGGCGTGCACTAGAGAAATGTACATGTTTTTTTGTCTATACAGTCATGAAGTCTCCCACTAATGGCATAGATATTGAAATCACCGCATTTGTGACACACAGATCCTACTCTTTATGTCACAAAAAAGTGAAACAATATATGTAGAGGGAGGCATACCTTTGTGTTAAATATTAATTATTGATATTCTATGACTGACATTGGCAAGTAAACAAATCATTATTTTAGATAATTTATTTTATATATTTCCAGGAGTGAGATCCACCAGACTGTTATGTGGATTCAGACACATTTAGAAGTGGACCCTGAAATTTCTCTTCCGAAACAAGATGTCTATGAAGAGTATCTGTAAGTTTCCTCTTATTATATTTTTTGCTATCAGTAAGTATCATCCATCTCTCTCTTTTCATCTTTTAAAACTACACTCCACAGCTTCAGAAATATTATCTACTACTACTACTACTACACCATCACAAAATATCCCACAAGTGAGGTAGCCAGCAGACCAGCTACACGTAATAAACAAGCAAACTGTCCTCTTTGTGCCAACAAAAATTTATGAAATTCAGGATGGATAGCCAACCTCATCGCTGTATTTAAGATGTAATCTTTATTTTTTCGAACTTTTACAGGACAATCGAAAACTTGCAAAAAAGAGTGAGAGACCAATTCTTTGCCTTTCAATGCCTAAGACAAATCCAAAAAAATAGCCAAACACTCATCCCTCTCATCCATTGCATACCCATTCTAAAACCATAATACTGATTTTCACCCAAAAATCCAATACCCTCCAAAAACTTAGCGAATCTAGTGTTGATGCATTTTCCAACACTTCTGACAATGTACTTATAGGGATATAAGTCAATAGTTAGTACCAAGAGTTGGATCACCTGTCTTAAAGACCTGAATAATAACTCCATATTTATTAATAATGATCACCATAGGAATGGTATTTTATGATCGTCTAGGGAATGATATTGCACTACTCTCTTGGGGCTGACTATTTTTGAACAGTAATATGTCAAGTGCACGGTAAAAGTCATAATTATACATAGTTATAAATAAAGTATGTTTTAATCTCAATCCATTATCAAGGACAAATGTTAATTGGGTGGTGTTGTGTCATGTACTAGCAAACTATTCAGTATTCACTCAATATATATTATTTAGCTTGCAGAAAGGATCGAGCACCACAATCTTGCTAATTAATACTCGAATGTCCACGTCTTCGAGCACCATACTCTAAGCCAAACTATTTTTTTATGTTGACTTTTTGTTTCTGTCTATAAATCAAATTATTTGCTTTGATTTTATGAAGTTTTCAAAATATAAATTAAATACTTCCAAAAATCCCCCAACTGACATAGAATATACATAACTACATACATTATTACACACATTGATTTTTATGTTATAGATAACATGTTATTACATATTGTGAGGTTTTTTTAGATTAGATAATGGCGACATCAAACGAATTTAGGCGTCCAATTCAAATGACATAATATGGCATGCAGTGTAATGCCCCGGACTATGTAGTATGTGGAGAAGGAAATCTACATGCCTTGTGATAAATTTGATTAATTTGAGGATTTGCAATGTGTATATTTTACCTCTACTCAATTACGTAATATGAAAGTAATAATATTCAGTAATAGTAATAAAAATAAAAAATTGGCCTCCCACTTTATTCTGTAATTTTTCGAGTGTCCTGTAAGAGGCAGGTGTTCGAAGAAATGAAAACATCTTGCATCTTTTGGGTTGTTCACATTTGGCGAATATCACATGAAAAAACAAAATTCACCGGACACCCATTGATCGTCACACCTGTTCACACGGTCCACCGATATAGATACAATCTGTTAGATGCGCTTTGATTTGACGTTATTTTCAAAATGGCAGAGGTCGAGATGGAGATAGCAAAGTGTTTATTTAGTTGAAAATGTTAGAATAGAGGTTATAAGGCGCCTTTTAATTAAGGAAACAAATGCCACACACCAACAACAGAGATAACAACTGTCACGAAGCGGGAAACTTTATAAAATTTATAGGTTATATAGTTTTTACCATAGATACGGATGCCGCGTGTATCTACGCATCCGCGCATTGTTCAAACAGCTTTAAGTTGGAAGGTGCCCATACAACCAAATACGGTCGCTGTGACTGAAATATCAGCCACAAAATAATCCATACACAGATTGTACATTCGATGTGCACCCGCCGTGTTCTAAACGCTATAGTGTAAGGTTATATGACAAAATGTACACTCATTATCGACGCACTGCAACTAATTTGAGAATGCGTGATGTTAAGAACACAATGTAAAGGAATAATGTCTACGCGTCGTACCCAAATTGCCACTGAATGATGTTTAGTACACTTAGTGTACCCAAAGAAGTAGCGGTTATAGAAAAAGTTATCTCAAGGTCTTGGTCGTATAATAAGTTGACAGTTGTCAAAACAATACCAGTGTTGCTCAACATTCCACAGAAGGGGTATGAACAAGATGAAATTCAAATGTTCGATCTTGACAGAGTTAAGTGTAAACTCATTTCTATGAGTGATAAAAATTATATAATATTCTTACCTGTTTTATTTACAATGTGAATTATGTATATAATATTTACCATCTTTTTTATTCTCACCCTAACATCGGTATGGAATGGAAAGTATATTAAAAAAAAACACACATACATATGTAAAACAATTTAATGTACATAAAGAAAAATGATTTTGAAATAAATTATGTATGTAATTTCTGTTGCAAATTCCTCTAGATAGACTGGTCTAATTAGATGCAAGATATTGTAATAATTGGTCAAAATTCCCTTAATGATCTAACGGTGTCTTCATGATCTAAAAATAAAACAAATTTGAAACTCAATAATTGAACTAAAAGCAAGGAGAGTAATATGATAAACGCTAAAGAAAAAAATAGCCAACTCACATTTCTCAATTGCCTCAGATTTTTTTGCATTAATTTTTACGTAAATAAAATATAATAATCTTACAGTGACTTTGTTTGTCACTGCAGATAATTTCAGCTTTTAGTAATGAATTTATCATTACAAATAATAATCAAAATCAGGTGAGTTTTTTTTATCATTAATAAAAAATGGTTTTAATTAAATCAATTGGTCATTTCCATTTCAATTTGCATATCTTCTTATTGTCCCAATTTTCTTATTTGTTTTAATCTGAAAATAAATAGAAAATATTATTCATTCAATAACTCTTTTTTTCTTAGCTAATTATTTTATTTATTTATTTATTTTATTCTTCTTGCACATCATCAATCATATAACAAATTAAATAAAGCAGTATGTAGGTACACACAAGAAAAAACACAAGAATTTCAATTGCTTATATATGTGTAATGAATAATACTTACGCCTTTATTTTCAACCTTTGTTGGGTATGGTTAATAACACTATTTTGGATAAAGTGTCTACTTCCTTCACAGTGCATGACTTGTCTGCAAGATTCCATATCTAAAAACATCAAAATACCAAATGTTAAAAAATATTTTTACTCAAAGAAAATTAATTTACGTACTTAATTATATCAGATACTTCCGCACAGTTTGACAACCATTTAAGGTCCATGAAACGAGTGTGGCCATATTGGAACAATGATACTAAATGCCAAGCCATTTCAAAAATGCAATTTATCTGATTATTACTACAAATTTGGCATAAATTCGTCAATATTTTATCCTAATTTTACCAATATCATTTGCCAGCTAGCTGGTGGTATCAATTTCTTTAATTTTTGTAGTTACATAAATATTATAATTATAAAACAATATCTCCTACCTTCAGAATTCCAATGGCGTTCTTGTTTCTCGTGAATATTTTTATAAACTGCACAGTCAATCAACATCTCGCACTTAAAATGACGATGATCTCCGAAATAATTACATCGCTTCCGCAATCAACGCCATTAATAATTTTACGACAAAACAACGATGCACCACACAGATAGAACGCAGCTACAACGAAACATGTCATCTTTTATTTTCGTTTGTCGTTCGGATTTCTCCGTGTTCATGTTCGTGTTTTCTGTTGAGATGCGCGCGCGCACGCTATGGAATATAGAATGTAGCTGTGACTAACCTTCCCCATTTTTAGGAACCGTTTAACAAAAAGTGCGCGCCCTGATACCATTTTGATCCCGGTGTAGGAAAACGAGTGTAGTGAATGTTCTCTAACTGATACCAAAATGGTTGTATGGGTGGTCAACTTGAGACAATATCGTTTCAACTGGTTTTTATCGTTTCAGACTAGCCATTTTGTTCACACAGTTCAAATGGCTGACAATATTTTGGAGTCCTGGCGATATTCGCCAAATGTGAACAACACATTAATTTCAGCAGTGATGAGATTTGTCACTCATCCGGAACGTCTTAATTTTTTGTTGGCACTGAGAGGACAGTATGCATGTTAAATACATGCAGATGATCTACTGGTTGCCCCATTTGTGAGATATGCCGTGATAGTATAGTAGTAGTTGTAATAATTTATTTACCGTAAAGTCCCTGGCAGTGAATATTTGTTCACTCTTTTCTGTAAGTTTTTTAGTGTCCTGTAAAAAGTAAGTGTAAAACATCACAAAGAAGACATTTAATATAATATTTTCAATTCAGCGAAGAGTTATGCCAGACATCTTGAATGTCTTAATTTTTTGTTGGCATGAAGATTATGGTTTGCTGGCCATGATGGTACAGCAGTTGTACTCATATTTAATGTTTTAGGAATTACTGCACTCGCACTAAGATGAAGCCTCTGTCCACTGCTGACTTTGGTAAAGTAATGAAGCAGGTGTATCCTTGTGTGAAGCCTCGCAGGTTGGGTACCAGGGGCAACTCACGCTACTGCTATGCGGGCATGAGAAAAAGGGTTAAACTGGACTCACCCCGACTACCTGATTTGAGTGAGAAGCAAGAGGCGAGTAATTTGAATAGTTAATAACCTGATAATATTTATTTGCAGACAGTCACATACTTCATGTTAGATGACTGATTTTATAGCCCAGAATATTGTATCAAATGCAACGCTAGCAGTAAATGCCTTTAAGATCCATAGTTATACATACATTATTTCGGAATTTTTGTGTTCCAACATCGATGTCCTTCAAGCATTAGCATCGTATTGTCTTACAACCAACGTCAGTTTAAAACTGGATGAAAATTTTTATCGGCTGCATGACCGATTTTTTCTTTGAATTACCGATCTAGTATATCTTTGTTTAGATCTCACATATCACGGACAATCAACCATTTGTCTTACTATATGCGTAGCTGGATGGAGTGTCGTGAGTGATCTCACGTCAATCTACTTTTATTTTATCTTATTTGTGCGCACGATTATCATTTCAAAGTATATCTTTTCTTCTTTCAAACGTTGATGCTTTCCAGAGCACAGAATATTGATTGAAAAAAATTTGTTTATCAAGTACAAAGGTGACCTAGTACCCTATGACATAGAGATTGTTTGAAGATGTTTTTATAATATTAGGAGAATCTCTAATTGTTTTAAATTTTAAATAAATTAATCAATAGTATTACTATGATGTGCATGATGTTTTCAGATGGTGAAAATTCCAGCTCTCCAAAATGATCTTCTTATTGCTGCCTCACAGCTTATCAGGGAATGGGCTGAGAAATTATTGAGTGAGTCTTTTTTTATTTACAACCCTGTGATATCTTTGTTAATACATATTAATAAATAAATAAAAATCAAATGTTTTTGTGTTAACACTTTGGAAATTCATTATAATTAAAATGATTTTAAAAAACACTTGATCAATTGTCGCCATTACTTAGTGAAATATACATGGATCACTTTGAAGAAATTCTGTTCTCATCAAAAAATCCATTGTTAAAATGTATATTTAAGTACCCAAGATATGTGGATGATATATTCTGTGTATGGACTGGCAGTAAGAGGCAATTAGATCTTTTCTTAACTTTCTTGAACTCTATTAATAAAAACTTACAATTTACATTAGAAATTGAAAAGGACAAAAAACTTTGTTTCTTAGATTTAAATATAAGTATTAATAATAGTAAATTCAAATTTGGGATTTACAGAAAACCCACATATTCTGACAATATAATTCATGCGTCTTCCTGTCATCCAGTGTCACATAAAATGGCCGCATTTAACTCTATGATCCACAGAATGTTGAATATACCCTTAGATAAGGATGAATTCAACAAAGAACTGAATGTAATTAAAAGTATTGCCCGGAACAATGGATACGATATTCACATAATTGATAAAATTTTATGTAAAAAACAAAAACACATCATGCTTAAAAATTACATTTATGCTCCATATTGCAAGGAAAATAATAATAAACCGTGGAGAAAAGTTTTATATTTAGGTAAAATCTCGCATATAGTAAATAAACATGTAAATAAAAATATTAAATGTGCATATTATACCAATAATAACATAAGTAGATTACTTTTTAATCATAAGGATAGGGTAGATAATATAGATAATAGTGGGGTTTATTGTATTAGTTGTAAGGATTGTAATATGAAGTATATAGGCCAAACAAGTAGAGCAATTAAAACTCGCATTCAGGAACATAACAGGGCATTCAGGGGGTTATCCGGATACTCGGAGATTGCAGACCATTGTATACAACATGATCATTCTATTGACATGCAAGGTACTAAGGTCTTGCACTCCGAGTCTAAGATTAGCAAATTAAATGCCTTGGAGATTCTTGAAATCCATAAAAACAAGAACAATTTGGTAAATATCCAAATACCATATGCATCTCCTTTGTTGATATACCCATCTCCTTCCCTCTTATCAAACACCCTCAACTCCGCCCTTTCTCCCCCACCTTCAAACTCCCCCCCACCCTTAGTATAAGTTAGTAATAGAAAACATACTCACTAAATATGAACTTTAACTAATTAGTCCTCCTGATGATGCCAAGTAGAAGCCTTGGCGAAAACGTTTGAGGTGAATAAATTTAATTTGGAAATTATACAGTGTTTTTTAAAATCATTTTAATTAAATAAATAAAACTTTATTAACTTAATTCATACAACAAAAATAACAAGAGAGAAGGTTGGCTTATCCCACATGCAATGTCTTCCAGTCAACTCGCCGAGAGCCAAACCAGCATATGATTTTATTATTTCTAAATATGATCCACAGTTGTAGATTTGTATGGAAAGTATTAGTTTTACCATTCCTTTTATAGTAAATAATCCTTATTCATGATTATATATTGTTTAAATTGTTATAGGTATAAAGTTTAACAATCTGTGTGAATTAGCACAACACCTGGTGGATAATAAAGATGTGGATGCTAGTTCCAACGCTGCACTGCTCCTGGCAGACATCCTGGCTGAGAGCAATGAGATGGGAGGAACAGATAGAGATTCTCCACATCAAAGAGGAGTCATTAAACAGCTCAAGAGAAAGATACAGGTTAATTGAATATTATCTGAACTTTTTTTATATTTTATTTTTTTCATACCATTTCCTCTTCTCCTCCAGATGGCGTCTCCTCTGTGAAAGTAGATGATCATCAGGGCTATTTTCGCTCTGTTAAATGCAGCCCTCAATAGCGATGTGTTGCCTTTTCCATACCACTGTCTTAGATTATGTACCCAAGAAATTCTTCTAGAACTTAGTCCTCATCTTCCTGTTATTTTTCTCAGAATTATCAGTTGTGTAGGATTGTAGTTTCCTCGTTTTATCCTGTCAAGTAACCCAATATTTTTTATCATCCTGGAAATATATCCCACTAGATACTCTGTCCCTTTTATTTTTCTGTATATCCAGAGTTACATCAGTCACTGTCCCGACCTCCATGTAATATAAAACACTGCAATGTAAACACCACATTTTTTTTATTTATTGGAGTGTATTTTGCCCTGTGATCTATCTATCTGACGAGAAGGGATTTAGAAGTCATAAGGAAAAAATAATGTTTTGCATCAAAGAAATTTAACTTATATTCAGCTTAACTGTTCAAACTACTGACTTTCTAATTATACCTGATGTTTTTTAATTTTCAAAAATAGCTTTTTTTGAGTGAGACTGTGGTCTTAAGGTATTGGTGTAAAGAAGAATTAAAGATTATTTCCAAAAAAAAATAATATATTTCAACTCGTATGCAACGAGTATAGAACTTTAACTTTCGCACCAATAAAACCAACTTTTAAATTGTTCAATTATGTTCAAATATTGTATTGAATTAGGTTAAACTAATGTGGTATAAATAAAAAATAGTTTTTTTGACTTATTGTGTATTAAATTTAACACAAATTAAAGTAACAAAAAAATTGAAAAATATAAGAAAAATTTATTTGACTGTTCAGTAACTATGCTCTCAGCTGACTAAATTTGAAATCTTTGCTAAGCTTGGTTCATAGATTGTGGCTCTGCTCTGTTGAAATGCCCTACAAAGTTTCTTCTGCTCACATAGTGAAAACTTTCCCTGAAATTACATAGATGTCTCTTTTGGGTTGTATCGAATCTTTAAAACAAAAACATAGATTTTATGAGATTTTCCTGGAAAATAAATTACAAAATAAAAATGAATAAATGTAGAGATACATAGTATTTGCTACAAGACCATCAAATTGAACTTCTTCTACTACTATACCATCACTGCATTTCCCACTAGCGGGGTAGCCACCAGACCAGCCGCATGTTATAAACATGCAAGCTCAGTGCCAGTAAAAAAATAAGACATTCAGAAGGATTTATTTGTAATCCCTTTTCAAAATTTTGTATGTTAAATAAAAAATGTTTTACTGTCATTTTTTTAATTTAATTTTATTACATTTTTTTATATGGGACCGTAATAATTTTCTTCATTTATTACATTTCTTATGGAACCAGAAAAGTTTATTATATTTTTGAAAGTCAAAATCTCACACTTGCAAGTTCCCCATTATCTTCTTGATTTTTTTATGGAAAGTTTTTGCATCTGTAGGTTCAATTGTTACTTATGTTTATTTTTTTTTAATAATATGTTTTGTAAGTATATGTAATAATTGAATATATTTTACAGTCTCAGCCCCACCAGTCTCCCAGCAAACCAGGAACAAGTGGCAAAAGAGGCAGGAGTATGGATGAGATGTCTCCTTCAACCAGTGCCAGTTCTAGTAGTGCAATAATGCCTGATCCTTCTCTTCCATCCACACCTCCCCACCACATCCCTCCACATATCCCACTTCACATACAATCCCCACCCCATTCACATCCTTTAATCAAGAGTGAACCTTTTATCATTCCCCCAGCACAGCCTCCAACATATATCCCTTCTTCCTATCCCCAATACCCTAATGTCCCCATTAATTTGAGTTCCTCCAGCACTCAACAGTCCCAACCTCCCCCAGCTACAACTGTCACCCCTCGCCTTCATCCGCTGCCTGGAAAGAAGATGATTCTGGAAGCGTACAATAGTGAGAATCAACTCAACTCTCCCAGGGACTACTCCCCTGTGCGCATCCCCCCCGCCATTGTTTCTCCGCGCCAAGAGTACCTTCCCAAGAAGATGAGAGCCATCGAGTCCAGCACTCGAATGTTACCAATGATGAATTCCCCAGACACTGCTTATTCTTCTCAACCACTATATCAGCCGTCTTCTGATTGTCTCAATCTATCCTCCATGGCACCTCCCAATGTGAGTTTGAGCAGCCAACCACACCACTCTCAAATACAACAAAACAATTCAATCAATTACTATTCTATGGACGCCTCTAGAACAGAAATGGATGGATTCTCCAATTTCAATCCTCATCAGAAGATGATGGCATCCAAACTTAAGGGGAAAAAGGGTTCTAATAATAATAATTTAAGTTCAACTGATAAAAGTACAAATAGTAATAGTGGTAATGTTAATAATAATACACTTAATTGTCAAGTGGAGGAGCCACAGCGGCCAGCACAGAGAGGCCGACCCAGGAAAAAGTCTCTCAGCAAAGCTAAATATACAAGACGTAGACCATTGGCGAGCAAATGTAGTACGCAGAATCAAACTCAATCTGCTGCTGTGACTGATAACAATGCCGGAATAATGGAAAATCGTAATCAAACTCCCGGCACAAGCTCTTCTACAAATAATAACACCTGTACATCCTGCTATGGTCTCTCCGATATGGTTATATGCGGAGAGAAACATGCTGAGATTCTCAACCGAGAGAGAGTAAGTAGTATTTGTAATATGGACAAACATTCATTGGATGATTATCTGAATGAAGGAAACAGTCAGGAGCATGAAGAAGAACTGATGAAGTACCTGCCACCCGAAGCTGCATCTCCTTTGGGACTAGAAGACAGTCTGGGACAAAGCAAACCTCAGGATCCAGGAAGTGACACCCTGCTAACTGGACACATGCAAGAATCTTCATTACGGACTGATTTTTTAGGAGCAGGTATAGAGGACACAGAGGACCACATCATCAATAATAATACTGTTGATGATAATAAAATTTCTCAAATAAGAGAAATCTTTCAAAAATCTCTTGGTAGAAATTCGTCATGTGGTGTGTATGAAAATAATGGTAAACAAAATCCAGAGCCTTCTGGTGATTGTTTTGTGCCAATCTCTTCACCAACTGCCAGTCCTTTTGTTAGTCCTCGCAGCACTCCTAGAGGCAGAAGACCACCTTTGAGTCTCAAACCTCCAACTCACTTCCCAATGTCAGCACCACCTTCACCTAATATATCAAAGTACAAGCCTTGTTACATGGACCAAGGTACTTCCAGTGTTCTGCGCTCTTGCTTACAGGACACAGGACCTCTTCCTTCTTCTCGTCCTCCATTATCAGCTGAACCTGTCTGTCGTGAAGTGAACCAATTTTTTTCTGAATCAGGATTCACAAATCGTTCGCAATCTGTTCCACTTCACGGCAACATGGTACCGGACTTTAATCGTCCACCAGAATTGCAAATGCCCCAAGCTTACTCAAGTTATAACACTCCCTGTAACTCCATACCTCCCACTCCAACACCAGCAGATTTCTGTGACTTTGAAGCTCTGGAGGCGATACCTAAAGGAGAACTGGATCCTGGAATGCTTTACGATTCTATTTACGCCGAAGGAAGTGGCGAGACAAGTGAAGCAGTTTTAGAAAATTTATTACCTAGTAGTCCTTTAGAACAGTCCTTTGAACTGACATTACCCAATACTGAAAGAGAAGTTTTAAGACGTAGTATGAGCGCAGATTCTTCCGGTCCAGGAGCGTTTTCATCCATTGGTGGTAGTCGTTCTGTTCCATCAACACCCGCCGAACGTTCCTATTCCAACAGAGATTTTCTCATCAACGGCAACTCAGTGGATAAAACGCCAGGGGAGTTGGATTGTTTAGCTGAATTTTCCAGCATGAGTTCCTCTCTATACTATGATAACTTGTAAAAAGTTTGACTCTTAATTTGACGTATTGAAAATTGATTATTTTTGTAAGTGTTTTTATTATTGTGAATTTAACTATTGTTGCATCCCATATAATTAATATGGTAATGTCGTGTTGGGTTTAAAAATGAATTTGGATATTTAAATTAAAACTATTGATAGTTGTTGATGTGAATTAATAAACTTAATCACAATTAAATATTTGATGTACCTACCACCACTATGTCCTAAGAAAAAACTTTAAAAACTACTGTGTTGTCTATATTAATATGCTATTTTATGTATTTGATTATTATATTATTGTCAGGAAACAACAAATGTGATGAAATTTTATTATGTAAAACGTACAACGCTACTAAAAAGTAAATCTTAAGCTTTAGATTAACATTTAGATATATGGTAACATTTAGGATAAGTAAGTGGTGTCTGAATGTTATTTTACAGAATATCCAAGCTGTGACAAGTCATTGTGTGTGTGGTCCAATGGACTGTTATTGAGCATTGCTTTGTGTGAACTTATTTCTATACATGATACTTTAACTGCATATTTTAACATCCTCCATATTACATTTATTAATGCTCTATGATCAATTTAAAAATCATTGCTTAAGGAAAAACAAAATTCTCTTTTTAAATAATATTGACAATGGAACAATATACCGCCATCTTTGTTTGGACACAGACAATAGTATAAGATGTTATATATTTTGTGAAAATGAAAACAGTTATTTTATGTATAAAACTATGTATTGTGATGAAACAAAAACGTTTTTAAATACTTTTCTTCCATAATATATATAACATAATAAAATGCTTTACGAATATATATATTATATACACATATAGACCAAGGTAAATACTGGGCTTAAAGTCAAAGGAATAGTATAGTATTATAAAATAATATATTTATATTGCTCGTACTGTCAATTATAATGCATTATTATGGTACATGAATGGGATCAATGGTTTAAAACAAGTTTATTAAAATAATATCTGCAAACAAAATTATATATCGGGCTTTGTACATTTTCATAAATATAGTAGAAGTAACCGCTAAATTACAACATAATAATATTCACTGTAATTTGTGTGTCGGAGTGAAACTGCACTATGTCGAATTTTGGACAAAGTGAACTTATGAACAGTGTTGCTGTCATTGTTTTAAATAGTGTTGTGTGGTTTTTTCATGGCTGTATTATAAAACAAGTCATATTGGGATATCCATAGACAAAATGGTGTCAAATGTTCGATATAGCAAAACAGCAGTGTTTTAACTTGATTTCTTTTGAGTTCAATTAGAAAAAATTAGAGCAATCGCAATAACCGTCAATAATTTTAAATTTAATTTGAAAAACTTAATTTTTTAAAACTGCCTTACTGAAAGTTGACACAGTGCAGTTTCACTCCAACATACAAGTATTATTCCATTTAAAACTGTATTTTTTATACATAGTCTATCTATACATACAGTGCCATATATTAAAGTAAGAATTGATATTTTTTTTTGTTTAAGCATCTAGTTACAGTGATTAAAACTTTCATGTTTTGGCAACACTTTTAGGCATGGGAATTAAAGAATGTTTTGTTTACATAATTATTTTGGCAAAAAGCTTTTGTTTACATTCATAAATATTAGGGCCTTTTGATTTCTGTTTAAGAAGGAAATCAAATCAATTGCATGAAAAGTACAAAAGAAATTAAAAACTATACTCCATTTTTATAAAATATGTTTTTAATCTAACGCTGAAATAAAACACGAAATGGTTAATTTTTTATCTGTACATTTGTTTTTTAATTACAATGATTTATTTTGTAATGTGTACATAGGTACCTAATTCTTGTTGTGCTGGAAATTTCTTATTATTGAAATGTTCACCATATTTTTAAACTGCTTAAGTTAATATATATTTATTTACAAAAAATGTTTTAGTTGGATTCTTAATTTGGAAATCGTGTCCATTATATAAAAATTATTTTACCCATTTTTACAATATGGTGTTTCTTCAGCAACAAACTGTTTAAAAAAAAATCAACAATATTAGATCATTGAAGTAGTCCTTTGAAAAGGGTCTATATAATTAAAATATTTATATCACAACCTCAGTAAAACATAACCCAACCAAGACCATCATTTCTTCAGAAACAACAGGTCCTTGCCGAGTGCAGTGGCATACATTATCATTTGTGGTAATATATTACTTCATATAATATGTGGCATAAATTTTGATTTCAATAATATTTTTGTTGATGGCAATATATATTTTACCATTTAGACCCTTAGTCGGTACTACAACTTTACAATTTATATGACTGGTATAAATATATATGATGTTTTATTGAGAAATTGCGTAACTTAGGAAATATGATAGGTTATTATATCCACATTCTATTGTGGGGAGAGTATATCGTTGTCGGAATACGGGGAATTACTTACCATGAAGTCTTAATAATATAGTATCTTACAAACGTCAAATTATGTAATATCAATTTTTGAAAATAAACTGCAGTCTTCATTCAGTTGATAATCTAACTAAGGGTCTTTAAAGTTGTGAAAGCTATCTACTTTTGTATGATATTTGGTGCTCTATGCTTACCGAATGAATAGTACAAATGAATATTCCGTTGTTCTTTTCTTTTCTCTGTCGATACAGACAAAAAAAGAGTTGGAAAACATTTATTTATTTATTTACTAAGTGTAGGCTAGTCAGCCATTTTGCATAGAAATTTACAAGACAAAGCAAACTTGAAAAAGTGTTTAACAAAAATCATATTAGGAACAAATTTAAATAGCAAAAGATATTATAAATAAAACAATACTACCAGTAAAATTAATTCAGTATATGCATTTAGTTAAATTTCTTTATCTTCGAGATACAACATTAGTTTACACTATTCAATCGCCAAGTGTGGACACAGCATTTGCTACTCTTGAGGCTGCACAATCTATTTTCAAGAGCTGTTTTCAATATGACTTGTAAGCTACTATCTAAGATTACAGCCTAACGATCAGTTCCAATAATCTGTCTATCGATTACTGTCAGTTATAATCTAATTTATAATAAATATGATTTTTACTGCCAGTAATGGATATACAGATTATTGAAACTGACTGTAAGACTCTGTTGGTAGTATCCACCTGGTTTGTATATTAAACAATTGCTTATTTGGACCCCGGATATGGCTTGAATTTATATATTTTATTATATAAATAATAAATAATATGTATAATTGGTAAGTTTGTGTAAGTAGATGTAAGAAAAATCATGAATGTATGTTTTATTAACTATGTGAAATACTTTATATAATGTTTCAATGTTTTGTTATAATACTACCTTGTATAGAATGATCATATTCAGTGCAGTTTAAACATTCTACTGGCGTGAGGTGGAGATAACGCTCTCACCTTTGAGTCACGAGACCTTTGTCAAATTGTCCTGGGTTACATGTATATTTGTTTGGTGCATTGTAATACAAGATTCATATATTAGTTTGGGACTAGCATAATCTGTGTGTGAATTGTCCATGTATGTAAATATATGTATATCTTCTGTCATCTGTTAAATTACCATTATATTGTTATGATAGAAAAATGGTTTTAGTTCATAATTTACTGACTTATTGAGTCGGTAGTATGATGCTAAAGATTTTCATTTGAGAGATCTCGGGTTCGATTCCACCTGCTGCCGATCCTCACTACTTTTACGACACAAGCATATTTGCTTTTTGTGAGTGTTTGGGATGTTTTTGAATTTTATTGCTAGCTTTCGTCTATAATCTACTGGACATAGGTCTCATAAAAAAAACATTATTTTCACTTTTGAGCAATACAAATCCATTTCTTTCCCTCTTCCCATATCTTTTAAGGTCTTCCTTAGATACTTTTTTAGTTTTTCTACTTCTACGACTACTATATTATCACGTCATATCCCAGATTGTGGGTTATAGCTAGTAGATCAGCTGGACATAATAAACATGCAGCCCGTCCTCTCTGTGCCAGCATAATATATATAGAATGGTTAACAATGTAAAAGGCGAAAGTGAGTGTTTAAATTACGTTGAATATCTTCTCTTCAACCAGATCTCTGTATGGATGTTTGTTGTGTACTCAATGTTTATTATAATAATGAGTGTTTAATTGTGCTACGTGGATATAGTTTGTATATAAATATATAAGTTTATCACTCAGTTACAGAAACCAACAATTATAACTCTTTCTAAATCAAGTTTTCTGGCATATCACAAGTAGATACGATTACGCATGTAAAAAATTCTAAAAATGAAATATTTTCTATATTATTAGAAGCATCTATTCCCTTGTAATTTTTATTGATCATTGCAGTGCCGGAAGCTGTATCTCGCTCATAAGGTTTTCAATAACCTTTGGACTTCTTTCATTAACAATTACATTGTTCCTATGACAATAACATCAGAACACTAGGAACGTCATGGAAACTGACCCCGAAGTCAAAACACATTTTAGCGTTACATTTTCGTGTTCCAATCGTTCGAATATAGACGACGTTGTAAGCAAGTGTCAATTTCATTGCTAAAATACACAATAGTTACGAAAATTGTCACTTTGGTGCAATGTTGTCTATATTCGAATGATTGGAACACGAAAACGTAACGCTAAAATGTGTTTTGACTCAGGCCTCATGTGACTCAATTGGTGCAAAAATGCTTTGAATGGAAGATGCTGGATGCTTCCTTTTTGCTCCTGGGAGGAGCTTTGAAGAGTGATTGAACTGAGATTTCAAATTATTGAAATTTCAAGTTGCTGGTTGATAGAACTAGGTGAAAGAGTTGTTCTATTTTTAACCCTTGCAACACATAATTGTTATGTTCCTTTCATACACAAAATCATCGACATAAATAATTAATTGAATAGTTAAATATTGTAATTTGAAATTGAATCAATGAAGTATGTATGTAAGTAATTGCCTGACATTGAAAAGGGTCTAAAGGACCAATAATTGTAGTTAAAACTTAATGTTGTGTTAAATGTAAAATATATTCTAAATCATTTCATCACTTAAAATGGAATCAGCCAAATTATTCATTTGGATCACGATAAATTGAAGACAGGTGGATGTAAATTCAACGAGGTAGAGCTATTTCCATTTTAATTCTCAGTGTTTCATTTCTTATTTACAATATGTAGTTATTTACATATTGACACATATTTACAATATGTAGTTATTTACATATTGACACATATTTACAATATGTAGTTATTTACATATTGACACATATTTACAATATGTAGTTATTTACATATTGACACATATTTACAATATGTAGTTATTTACATATTGACACATATTTACAATATGTAGTTATTTACATATTGACACATATTTACAATATGTAGTTATTTACATATTGACACATATTTACAATATGTAGTTATTTACATATTGACACATATTTACAATATGTAGTTATTTACATATTGACACATATTACAATATGTAGTTATTTACATATTGACACATATTTTGGACAAACCAGTAGATGAATAAGTAATATTTATATTTTGTAAGCGTAGAAATAAATTTGGTGTAATTATCTACTCAATATATTTTTAAATAATAATCATTACACAATGTGTTTGTTAATAGACATATTATTATTATTATTGCGTGTGACTGAATCTAGTACAAGTCAAGTTAAAATAATACTTTTATTATTTAGTATAAACTCTTGCGTTAGTTTTGTATCTGTTTTATAAGATTCTATTTTGTGTTGAATAATTTTATAATGTGTATATTATTATTATTATAACAGAACTGGACACTTGAATTATCGAGTAAATCGACTTTCATTTAAAATGTGTTTGACTTTTAATTTTAAGTTAATCTCAAAATTCTTTTACATTAATGTTCACTTTCAATAAAAAATATCGTTGTTGCATATTCAAAAAGAGACATGTGCGCATTTTTATCTGGGCATACTCTTTTAAAACTATTCATTAAGGCATTAAAATTGTAATTTTGATTTTTTATTAGCGTGTGATATTATTCTTTAAGTATTGAATTTGAATATTTGATACTATGAATGACTTTATAAAATGGTTATGATATCATTATAAGCAGTTTATTCTGGATATGTCAAAACATTTATGAATTCACGTGTCCTTTTTTGAATATTCAACAAGGATATATTCCATTAAATTAAATTCGTTTTTCTGTAAGGGGGAAGTTCCCAATCGAATTTTGAACCTATTTATACCAACTCATACATTTCAACAATACAATTTATATTCGACAGAACGTAAAAAAATAATTGAAGAGTTGTTTCCCATCACTGGTTCTCGGTTTTTGTAAAAAACTCAACTTTTTCATGCTGGTGTCTTTTTATTTATTTTTTACTTTGAAGTCAACTAAAAAATTACAAATTAAGAATATCAAAATTAAAGGGATTAACAATTATGTTAAATTTTTCAAAAACGGTGCCCAGTTCTGATTTTCGTGTTACAATTTGTAACTAAAAATTGATTTATTTCAATATGATTTTTTTCTATGGCAAGAATTAACGTAAATTTTAGTTGTAGATTTTTAAAAATTATTGTTTTTTTTTATCATGGCAGCTTTAATAGTGCTTGCCTGTATGTAGGTAAGTTCTGTTTACCTAATTAAACTAAAATATGAAGAATTTTATTTGCAGGCAGAATCATATTTTGTTAGGATTCTCACGAAAAAATGATTTTTTTTATTGCTCAGTCACTCTTATTCCTATTTTAACAAAAATCAATATTGTGAGAATATTAAAAAAAAAATCATTGCCTATGTTTTCCTTTGCTTTTCTGTACTATCAAGTTTTAAATATAAAGTGCGATAAACGTATGTAAAATGTAATTTGTTTGCAAGTACACAATACCTAGTTTCAATTGAGATTGGATACTGTAGTTTTGCAGATTATTTTGACAGTGTTCTTCTGAACTCTGTACCGTAACGGATAAGCAAAAGTCATTTTCTTTGAAAAGATTGGTTTAGAGTGTGCCTTTAGCCATTTGTTGATAAATTTGATGTAAATATTTTATATGCAAAACCATAGATTACTAAATTTTCTTCCTATCCAAACCAACTTTCTATTGCCGTATTGAGTGTATAATTATCTTTGTTGGTATCCTGTCAATTTTGTACAAATGTCTATTATATTGATTAAAGAATACTGTAGATCTCCTATCATCATAATAAATTGAAGGCCAAATGTACCAAAAAAAGAACATAAATTATTCAGAAGTATTGCACATGTCGCACATTGAAAACAAAAGTGACATTATACAAAAACCATGATTTTTCAATATGGGCGTTTAAAGTTTTTGGTAAAGTTCTATAGTTTATACCTCTACTCATTTCTTGAATACATTATTTATACAAAGTGATATATAAAAATGACACTATAATTAAAATGTCATTTATGCATTTAGTCTTTCCTTAAATTAATGTACAACCACTGCCGCCGTTTGACTCGAACTGGTATAGTGTCACTTTATTAATTAGCAACTTGAAGCTTATACAAAAAGTACAAACCGACACTAGTGACCTCTAGGGAAAACTAAACAAGCTATTGGAATAGGTGTTTTTGTATTGGATGCGTTTTAAACATCGTTTAAACTCAAAATTGTCATTTTTTGTATACTGCCACTTTTGTTTTCAATGTGCGATGTGTTGAAAGAAGGCATAGAAAATACATAAATAACATAATAATCACATAATTACCTATTTTGAAATTTTTATAAATTGCAAAATATAGGTCCAAAATAAAAGACAGTCAGAACCGTTCTCTTAACATAGATACACATACATACATACATTAGTCTAGTGATGTTGAGTCTATTATTATTATGAAATTAAAAACAAATGTTTTCTTCTACTATGTAGAATTTTACTACTTTAACACTGACATTATTATATGTCTATGGTTTATTGCCTTTGTTACAGAATAATTAAAAGTCAATATTGTAGACATCCATTTTTTTTACATAAATGCTTGGCTACCAGCTGAGGTTTGTCATTTACTGAGATATGCTATATAGCAATAGGAAATAATTCTTGTTTTTGTTTTGTATCAAATGCCAATTGAAATTAGGTATTTGTATTTTAATTAAAAGTAAGGCTGTGAAATGATAGATAAAATAAAAGATGATACAGTAGATTATTTACACAATATAATGTTGTGGCTGTTGATAAGAAATACAATTATAATAATAAAATATATAATGTGTAGCCAAGAGATAAATATGAAGATGATGTGAAATGTGAAACTTGTCATATATAATGAGATTAGCTTTTGTTGTTTATTTTAAGAATAAAACTATTTGAAGAATAATATTTTTTTAACAATCATATTATAAAGTTTGAATAAATGTTTCATTATGAATAATATGTGTATATTTTCGGATGAGAGTTTTTTCATGATTTTATTGGGTGTGTTTATGTCTTCTGTGGTTAATTATGTAAAATTATCATTATGATAAGTACTAAGTGTATATGATTTTGCGCTGGCAACACTTAAATATGAAAAATAATAGAATGTGAAATGTCTTGGCCAAAGGCTATTAATTGTAACACTGAAATTAATTATTTACACAGAAAAACAAATATGAAGAAATTTAATAATTCAACAGATATTTCTACTTTATATTATGTATGAAATGTAAAATTTAATCAACAGTAAAAAGAAATATATACATCTCCTTTCTGTTGCATAGTTACAGCAATATTCACAATGAGAATACATATTTAGACATGTCTAATGTTGATATTTAACCCTTTCAATACCAAATTAAATTGAAAAGTCCTGAAATCATTTTCATATGTACAATGAATAAGTAAAAAATAAAATGTTTAATTACCATTTATAAAGGAGGCGCATATTTTTGTACAAGATATCGGCGTTTAAAGACTAATTGTTAAAACTCTATGAAGTTGTTACATAACAAAAATAAAAAATATAGAAAATATGGATCCATGGTCGTGAATGTGGAAATATTCTTTATTTTTTATTCTTTATTCTTATCCATCATGCGTAGGCTCGAATTTGAGCACTTGCACTCGTCAGTTAAGCATTACAGTAATATTACATTAAAAGAGAATAAAAACAGACAAATAATAATACAATAACGGGCACCTAACACCCAGAGAAAATATCAATGGCAAAAATAAATAACAAATAGTGGCCAAAAAGTTAAATAAATGTTTGGAAATAAAACACACATCAAATAAACGACTTCATCAGAAAAATTATTATTCCACTTAATAAAACCAAGCTTTCTAAATAATTTCCGCATTAAACATAAATTCTTTTCTAACCAGGCGATTTTTTTATAAATTAAATAATTCATGTTCGTGTACGGGCACACTGGTAACCAGAGGGTTAAAGAGAATAATTTTAGACAGGCATAAAGTTGGAACAATACTAATCTCTATTATGAGTGAGATGCCACTTAGTTAGATCTAACAGTTGGCATTGCAATTATTCCTTATTTGTGAGTATTGTCAAAAAGAATAATGATTTAATTGTGATACCATGTATTTGTATGGTATATGAAAACTAATTATTAATGCAATGTGACACACATTATTCTGTTGTATTTTCAATGACAGCACAATAACAAATCTTTGAATCGAATTTCTATATTTGTTTTTCTAAATCGATTGAATCATTGTAAAAAAAATGTAAACATTATGCATGCGTAATATGAATGTTTTTGTACATAATATTATATGATGTGTAAAATTAACCACAGCGAACCTATATCTGGTTAACAGTAAGAAGAGAATACTACAGAGATATTGAAGACCTTATGTTTTGATACAAATGTATTCCCATTTTGTTGTAAAGTCATAAATCTATTTGTTATTATAAACTGTGAAATGATAATTTGTTTAAATTTGATTAATGCGTCCACAGCTTATTCGGTGCTGCAATATTCAACTTTTTGCAGAATTAAATCTCTGAAATAGGTATTTGTCTGATTCTGGATTTAAGATCAATCTTTATATTCTTGAATTCAAATTTGTAAAGGGCATCAAATACCTATAGACCATTAAAGGTCACGTGGTCTTGTCTATGGATTTGCTTTTGCTTGGGGGGCAAACAGTCAGATTGCGCAAATCATCCTTGTAGGATGTTATGCCATAAGAGAAAAAAAAGAAAGTCAGACTACAAAATAATAACAAAATCGACACTGACAGTTTTTTTGATTATTAGGTATTCTTTAGGCGTTCCACCTAATATTACACCGTAATCGTCTGTTGTGTTGGAATGCCTGATGCCCCTCAATGATTTTTCTATGACGTCATCCTTTAATGGTCTATTGAATGACAGCTATTTAACAGTTGTACCGTAGTGAAGTTTGCTACAAATGACTTTACTTTTAATTATCTATATACATAATTCATATCTATGTGTATAGTGTTCTATTCTTATTGGTGTGTTAAAATATATCTGTGTTGAATGTTTGGATGTTTTAATAAATGTGTATATGTTATTGTTGGATGTACGCATCACATATTATACAATATTCATAAGACACAAGAAAAAACTCCTGTCATAAATTATTATCATTCAGTCATAATTTAATTTTTGTGACTCCGATAGCCGTCAAATATGCCTATGACTAGAAAAGGCTATATTTTACTTGAATATGGCTAAAAATGGGTTAAAAATCTATAAAAACTTATTGAAGTTTTTAATTCACCCGATGTGCATTGTATGTTGTACGGCACAGGGTGTACGGTGGGGCATGGTGTGGTACAATACCTTTCATAAGTGTTGATTATTTTGTGTTATATTGTTTATATTATAATATATTTTTATCAAATTTTGTCTTCCTTTTCTTGGTCCTAAAATCTCCTTTTTACACTTAAATTATTTTTGTGAAATACTGGCTGCGCATCCATGAACAATACTTCGCAAAATATTTCTATGAACATGTGAATCTCGAGTTATACCAATCTTGCAAATCAGTAAAAGGCTTTATTAAAAAAAATTGTTATTACAAATTTTATATAATATACCATAAGGTAAAATGACATTAATGTCATCGCAAGTGTGTTCTAATCAACATTTTATATTAAAATGAAATATGTAACATCATTTCCATTCAATTTTAAGAACACCGTGTGTAACCATATAATATTGATTTGCTTGAAATGAATTGTTTCAAAGTGTGACATTTGTTTGGGGTAAAAAATATAACTTTTTTATTATTAATTTAAAATAAAAGAAACTTTGTACTTTCCACTAGAATAACTTTATTCAGTTAAAACGTTTTAAACAAGTATAACTATTTTAATACCACTTGTTCTGAATTGGTTACCATGTAAGAAGGGATAAATTATTAGAGTTTCTGATTCAGAGAATTCATTAACTGTCATGTAACAATCGTCATTAGCGTAAGTATTTAGATTAATAGATTGTTGAAGATGGATTGAACAAATATTGCGCTTGAGAATGACAGGATCTCTGTTGAAACCTTTGTTGCACATACCTATTATAAATTAATATAGTCGCATCTTTTTTAAATCCAAACATTCATAAAAATGATTGGAGACTAACATAATTTGAAATATTTCTTGAGGTTTTCAGGCTCCTTATTGTGCAGTCTAATTATCAGAATTTTCATGTTGTAACTATTTTTGGTTCGAGCTTTCGGCGAGTGTATGATCGCCATCTTCAAACTTCTGAAGACGGTGGAGATCCCAATAACCAGACTATATCACAATGTTGCCAGAATAAATAAAATATTTAGTAAATAGATAAATGGTTATTGATAAATAATACAGTAAAAAAGAATAGAATAAGTCCCACATGTTTCATATTAAAAAAATGTTGAGTTGCAGATTACTCTGAGTACCAATGTAATTTGTTTATTTATTTTACAAAGTAAGACAGTACATAGTACCTAGTACTGCACATAACAATAACATACCTACATACACAATATTATGTTGTGTTAGTGCTGAGATAAGCGTATTCACATTCTGAATTTCAAAGAAATTTCTCACCATATCACTGTGAAATATTAGTTCTCAGTACAAAATATAATGCATAGGATGTTTATTTTTCTCCATGATTTATCTGGCAAAGAACAGGTCTCCCATTATTTCCTGTTAGTTTCGAGTGTCCTGTAGTTCAACAGGTATTCGTAAAAAGATACGGGAAATGAGTCTTAACATTGATTTTTAACAAATCTTTTTTTCACAAGGCTCTCTAAAAGTTACAGAAAAGCGATACCTACACTCTATTTTAGAGACTCATGACTCGTTTTCATTTATCTTAAATTTTATTTTCATGTACTCATCAAATATCATTCCGATATTTTGGATGTTGAATATCCTGTCGGTAAAATCTTATAAATACTTGTTTTTTACATGACACTCGTAAACATTTTTAGAGATTTTTTTTTTTTTAATAAAAAAGATATATCTGGGTTTTTGTTATAAACCCAAATACAACCTTATACACCTTTCACAGTAAGCTACTAAAAGCTTGTGTCGTGAAAGGGGAGTTTGCCAGTACCTGGTATCGAACCACGGACCCCATGTTCACGAGGCCGAGACTCTACCTCCAGGTTACCGACGAACTCTACGAATAAAAAAATAATATTTGGCTAAGAGGAATGGTGCTCGGAGACGTGGACATCCGAGGATAAAATGGCAAGATCATTTAAATCAAATTCTACAGGACAGTCATGTGTTGAGCACATTGAACAGGAGAGCATGTATGACAGTGACGGAAGCGAAAGATGTATGCAAGGATAGAAGGAAATGGCGCTCCATTCTTTCTGCCTACCCCGCGAGGGAAGCGGTGTGATGGTATGTATTTATGTATGTAAAAAAAATAACATCCTGTATATAAAATACATTCCCATTGTAGAATTCTTGTGGAATACAGTTCCACTGATAGTCTAGTCTGGAACACACTCTGTGGAAGCGTGCTTCATGTTATATTCTATGTGTATCCTATTAATAATAATATAAGTATCTAATTACTCACAAGTAATCGTGAATCATACACTAAGCAGAAGTCAGAACATAAAACCTTCTGTATGTGTCGTGAGAAAATGTGCTAACTGATTCGATCAAATTTAAAAGTTGTTAAGTTGTCAAATTAAAAACAAATTGTTAAGTGATGAAGTTTAAAAAATAAACTTAATTATTTGCACCAGTGCCGCTTATTTTGTTTTTGAAGAAAGTTTAGTGAAGACTTTTACACAAATGCTTACAATTATTATTTCTATGAATAATTTTAGTTTTCTTTGAACTTCAACATAAAATAGATCAATTGATATTTGGATTGTGAATAAAATGAATAATTGTTGGTCTTTATTGGTAATTTATTAACTGATGTAGCTTTTTTTAAAATAGTTTTTCAAAACCTTACGTGTAGGATTTTGTTAGAAAATAATCTAAAAATGGTAGAAGAAATAGATGCAGTTTGTGATGAAGAGCAGGTAAATATTCAAGGCAAATTCCCCTTTCACAATACAAGCTTTAAACTTACTCCGCAAGGTGTATCTACAGTAAGTTGTATTTGATTTTGAAACAAAACCCCAGATACATCTTTTTTTATATAATTATTTTTATTATGTTACTCTAATTTATAAATGTTTTGACTCTATTTTTTAATGAATAATTTATCCCCGCTTTAATTTTTAATAGACAGATCAAATATTTGATTGTGAAGTGACATTGAGGAAATTTTGACTACACTCTTTCTCTGTCTCTCAGATACTTCCATTTATTTTTCACATATTATCAAAAATATACTTATTATCAAAATGTATTTATATCTAACAGTTAACACATGTAAATTTGTTATTCTAGGTTCCTGCGAAAAATGAAATTGTATTGGAGGGCAAAACTCTTGGAGAAAGGCACAAACATTTAAATCATCTGGTCAAAACAGCTTCTGATGAAGTCCTTGATCCTGACAAACTTGATAATTTGCATAGCAAACCTATACTGGAACAAGTATTTATTGCCAAAGTTGCCGACTACAAAAAAAACCCTCAATTCATCTGCGAACTTCTTAAATCGGAAAATTGGAGCATTTTACATATAACTCTTCGTGCCAAATGGATTTTCAAAGCCACTACGCATCAAGATTATTGCAATGTTAATTATTTTATGACAAACATATTTCCCTATGTGTCGTATCACAGTGTGTGTAGAATCATTTCTAATTTTGCTACGTGTCTTAAAAATGAAAATATTGCTGATGACTTATTTAAACTCGTAAAGGATTTGTATGGCTGGAGATTGGCCTCAAAATTATTACCAGCATGTTCTGTAGATTGCATTCAAACACATTTGAAAACATCACAGGATATACCATGTGGCATATTGTATAAAACTTATTTAAAACACAAGGAATCAGTCAAAGTTTACCTAAGCAATTTCTACAATGGAGTATTTGATCAAAGAAATAAAAAATCCAACTCCCATAATTTTGTTAATTATGACAAAGTCTTGAGAATGATTGCTAAAGATAATCCCGAAGAATTTTTAGGATTAATGAGAAAGTATCCACATGCTTGTAGAGGGAAAGAAATTATTGGAAAGAATATTACCAAACATATTTTGATAACAATTCCAGATCAGGTGGTGAAGTATGCTAAACTTGTGCAGTACTCGTTGAAAAATAAAGTTATATTAAGAATTTTAAAAGGAAAAGCTTTGGAGAAATATGTCTACAACGCTCTCCCAGATTGCTATGATGATTTTCCATTTACAGTCATGTTTCATCATTTGAAAGAGAAGTATAAAACTTTAATGCTGTTCAAACTTCATCCGCTGAAATACGATGGACTATCGTTGTTAGACAGAAAAGATTATTTGACTATTGATCAACTCAAATACATTCCGTCTCAACTGAGAATTCTTTGGGCACAATCTAAATTGAATAATATTACAGATTCTAATTTGAGAAAACCATTTTATAAATATCTTCCACCTAAGATTGCAGTGCCAGAATTGTGTAAAGGTGTAACTGATGTAGAACAAACATTTGATTCAATTAAAGAAATGGCGGATTGTTATATTATAAATGATGAAGAGGAAGGACTAGTGAGAATTATTAAACAAGTAACACAGATTCTATCTCAAGATACGGAAAATGCAGAGTATTGTATTGCCTTTTTGTTCCATATAAAAGACTTTTACAACATACATAAGGTATCTCAGCCTTTATGGACTGTAATAAGTCGTCTAATTGAGAGTTTATCATATTCCAATACTTTGCTGTCAACTCAAAAACTCTTTCTCATGTCATTTATCTGTGACCAAATAAGTTATCAAGTTTGCCATGATTTACCATTTGAAGGTATCATCTACAAAGTATTGACATCGTACAGGTTTGACTTTTGGCATTCTTATATTCTCGATCTTACAATGTCCATAAAGGAACCAAAACGTAAATTAATTTTTATAAGAACTATTGTGGCTAAAATACGAGTGTTAATGGTAGAAGGATGTAATCCTTATGACGTTTGGAAGAAATCTATATTCATTGTCAAGCTCTTCAATGAAATGAAGAAAAACGTTGGAGTCTCTTTCACAGAATCGGAATGGCTGGTCAACGTAATTCGTAGCAACATGGACCATTGGTCCATAGATCAACTCCGGGGACTTATGATTGAAATCAACAAGGATCGTAAAGGCAGAAGGATATTTTGCAAGGAAATATTCAAACATTCATTAGAAATATCAATTTTGTATTGGTCATTGAATAATGATGTGGAAATCATTACTGACAACCTGCCTATGTTGTGCAACTACTTTCTAAGTGATAATATTCCTATGAACTCTAAACAGCGAAAGTCTGTAGCATACAAACATGATTCAGCCATATTTGTAAGATGTTTCATGAAATCTTGGACCGATTTAGAGCTTCCCAAGGAACCGTTCAATCATCCTTATCATTTAAAAAGTTTCTCAAAAAGAATTCAGTTCTTGAATAAAGTGAGAGTATACTTTGATGATAAATTAAAACCTCTCATTGTGAAAACACTCACCAATGATATGAAAAACAAAGTTTTCACTAAACAGAGAGCTATGAGGATAGTTGTGCTGGCATCACTAGTTTCTCCTGCAGAAGGGAAATCCTTGATTGAAGAGAATGCACCGAGAAATAATCAGGTATCTGGTAATTTGAAGTTTTATAAAACTCTAACAAAGTCATTGAAATACATCCATCCGCCAATCACTTACGCAATGTTGATGAAATTTTTTGAGCATAATTGTTTCAATTATGTTGACAGTTCTGTATTTTCACTGGGCTCTAAAAAGTCACTAAAAGATTCTTGGATATTTATCAAAGATTTAGTGAAAGAATCAGTCATAATGAAAAAGATGGCGGTAAATTTATCTTACAGAATTTGTCCTAAGAAAGAGCTACTTTCTTGGTATACAGAAATATGGAATCAAAACATAAATACACAAGTTAAGACTATTGTTTTCAAGAAAACATTTAAACTTCTTATATATGAGGATAAAGAGAAAAATTGCATCGAAATTTGGAAAACTCTCAAGTACTTTATTGGAAGTCTCTCTGAAATGGATCCTAAATTGTTAAATTATATTAAATGGAGTGACAAGCTTGCGGTTTATCCGATCATGTTCACAGAATATTGTGAAACGTTTTGGAAAATTTTAAAGGAAATGGCAGCCCGCAAAATAAATGTATCGACATACAAAGATTTTCTTGTGGAGTGTATGTACAGAAATGTAGATTCTATATCGGAAACATTTTTCGAAACGCATGTTAAGGATTACTGGAATTATATGGAAACCCTCGATGGCGAAAACATCCATGAGATGTTACCTTTTGTAATTTGTTATATCATTCACAAAAGAGAATTGAATGAACATAAGAAAAAACTAGTTATACTGTGTAAGATGTACGCTAAGAGTGTCATACATCTTTGGAATGTACCAATTAACAATGTACATGTGTGTAGAGAATACTTAAAGGAATTTATTTTAAAAATATGCAGAGTGTCCATCCAAACACCAACAGAGGCATCAGCATTGAATATGATACTGATGACTCGAATGATTGTGTTGGCATTGCCAGCTGAGCAAGATAAATCTGTATGCTATCTTCATTTATTGTTGCATATTGCAAAGGCTTATGTGATGTTGTTTGTCCGTTTTGTAAAACATAATCCAGTCCAAGATGAACTCGATTTGAATTCTTATTGCGTTGACATAATGACAGGGTATGGACAAGTTATTGTTGATTTTGTTAATGATATAAAAAATAAATATGGTGTCGATCATCTGCAGACGTACCTTGAAGCGTTAAAGATTGTTATACCATTGATTGTAGAAGGAAAACCAGATTATGTTGCTCAAGACATTGTGATGTGTATAATGCAAGGAATGAATATGTTTAATATAAGTAATGAACTGTTTATTATGTTTGCAATGTTACTACCTGATGATTTGTATAAAGGAAGTAAATATACAACATTGTACCAAAATATTATGTCCAAATTACATATGAAAGTGTTAGATACTGTGCTAGGCAAATAAAATATCATATTATCTTTACATTAGAAGAATGAGTGGATGCAAGAGGAGTGTTGTGGATAGAATGCGTGTAAATAAATTGAGATGGTTTGGTCATGTGGAGCGAATGGATGGTGTAAGATTGACGAAGAAGGTGTATTTATCTGAAAGAGAGAGTGTGAGAAAGCGCGGACGTCCAAGAACTACGTGGTTTGATCACGTGGATCAAATTCTCAAGGACGGCCGCGTGTTAAGTAAGAGGAATCGGCGTGCATGTATGTGAAACTGGATGAATGTAGAGGAAGCGAAAGAAGTATGTAAGGATAGATCGCCATGGCGTTCCGTTCTCTCTGTCTACCCCACCTGGGACACGGCGTGAGGGTATTATAGTATAGTATCTTTATATTCATAGTTAGCGCACTGGGAAATGAAGATTTAATTTTATAATATTGTGTTTAGAACTAAGTATCTACATTTTCTCTACTGGTCGTTTTAATCTACATATTTTATCTATTTTCATAGTATTGTAAAATTTTATACCTTAATTAAATGACAATAAAATAATGTTTCAATAAACTATTTTTGTAATTTTCTATAATAGCAACACTAAAATATACGTGGCAATACTGTTCGCGTCAAATCTTGACAGCTGTCAACTTTCTGAGGTTATATCATGCCGTTTTTAGGTGATAGTAGTTGTGAAACTACTTTTAAATTGAATTAATAACACTTCGTTGAATTGAAGATGAATCCAAAACATCCAGAAGCAATGGATGAAAAGCCTTTCGAGAGCATGCATATACAAAACACGGAAATATTAGACACATTGGAAGGGAGGCACCCTTGTCCTCTGTGTCATAAATCTAGGAAATATTTCTGTTACACTTGCTATGTTCCAATTGCAGAACTGGAGGGGAAAATACCTACTGTAAAGGTTAATATATACTCATTAACTATGCCGATTTCACCACAACTCCTTGAAATATGTAGTCACAATTTTTCATGTTAGCAAGATAATTCTATTCGCAACCTATCATCAACTTTGCAACAACTGCATGTGCCTTTTTCATTTGTTTGCTTTGAATTGTATTTTAGTTTTTTTTTTATACTTATAATATTACTGTAGATATGTATATTTATGTCTGTTTTTTTTTGTTTTTTTATTTTAATAACCGGGTTAGTTGGAAGACATCGCATTTTAGCGATAAACTCGCCCTCTGTACATTGAATTGTATAAATGATATTTTCTATGTTAATTTGTATTATTGTAAACAATTTACAGTGAAGAATAAAATAAATAAATAAATAAACTTTCCTATCTGCTATATCAATCGTCCAGTTACATAAGCCAACAACTTGAAATACTAATATTCCAATGCATGTCATGTCTTAAGTTTTGAGGCAGAATGACAGTCTACCAAAAACACATACTAATATGTGCATCTATTATAATAAATAGGTATGTCAGTATTAGGTATTTTGTCTGTGGAATCAAAAGAACACTTTCTACATATCGTCGCTGCATATTCAAAAAGGGGTATGTGAATTTATAAATGTTTTGACATTTCTAGAATAAACTGTTCATAATGACATCATAAACATTTTATAAAATAATTTTTAGTCTCAAATATTAAAATTCAATACTTAAAGAATAATATCACATGCCAATAAAAAGTCCAAACTACAATTTTATTGCCTTAATGAACAGTTTTAAAAGAGTATGCCCAAATAACAATGTGCGCACATATCTCTTTTTGAATATGCAACGACGATATACTAATAAACCCAAAAGCTTGTTTTTAAAAATTCCAGACTGTTTATGGAACTAGATTATCAATATAATATAGTGGTTCAATCGGATCGAGCAAAATTAATAATCAATTTCTTTTAAAATTTTTTCAGTTACCCATAAAAGTAGATATCATAAAACATAAACACGAAATAGATGGTAAGAGCACCGCAATACACGGAGCAATATTAGCTCCCGATGATATAAAAATCTACACGTATCCAGACATTCCAGATTATACAACCCAAGACAAAGTCTTCCTTGTGTATCCTAGTCGCACATCTGTAGATATATCCACTCTATTTGAAAATAATATAAACTCAATACAAAATGATATTGACAATTCAGAAGAGAAAGGCACACATCACGGGACACTGTTGAAAAAACGTTTCGTAAATGATAAAACAAAACGAAAATGTTTCAATGTAAAAAATTTATCAGATCTACCTATTAAAAAAGCAATATTTATCGACAGCACATGGAATCAAAGTAGAGGTATTTACAAAGACGAAAAAATAAATAAATTACCAAGCGTTGTGTTGCAAACAAGAGTTTCACAATTCTGGCGACACCAGAAAGGTTCACCTCGTTGGTATTTGGCGACCATAGAAGCAGTTCATCAATTTGTCTTGGAAACTCATTTAAATGCTTGGGGAGTCAACCCAAATTACAAAGGACCTAACTGTGATGAATTCAGAGACTCCGAAGAAGGGGAATCTACTGTCCTAATGTATAATGGACAATATGATAACATTCTTTTCTTTTTCTCTCATATGTATACGGCAATACATAAATTATATGAACATGATAAATTACAAGCGTACAAAAGACCGATGACATGATATTGCCACAGTTCAAATCTAATATCTGTATTAAATAAATATGTATTAATATATTTTTCTAAATATAATACTGTACTTATTTCTAATATTACTCGTTATTTTAATTAACTTGTCTGTAGATTTTATAAACCCTTTAAAATATTGTTTTTTTTTTTAAATCTTCTATACACAGATGTCAATATAGCTGGCGTACTTATCACATGTAATTTCTTTCAGACAACCAGTGCTATACTAATTTTACTGAGACAGTTTTACTGCGTTTATAGTCCAGATTTCATACACACCTACATCTTCTTGTCTTAGTTGTGTCGAGGGTCCGCTGTGCCTCGGTACTTTCTCCAGAGAATCCTATTTGCTGTTTTCGTAGGACCTCTAACTGCTTGAAACCATGTAATGTTTCAATATTATTTTATAAATACATGGTCAAGTAATTCGTACTTAAAATAATTTGTGAAGACAAATACCAACTACATAAAATATCTTAAAATTAATATATTATGTGTGTTGATTGCAAAATGCCAACATCATTACTCCATGCAACAATCAATTTATTTTTCATTATTTATCTCAGTTTAGTAAATCAATATTACAGTATTTTCTTTTTTCATCTGTATTCTTTCATTGGACACTGATTCTGGAAATTAAACAAACAGTAATTAGAGTGTATTATGTAACATTAGTACCACATCTAAATAAAAATAAATGTGGAAAGTTAATGTTAAAATTTTTATGTAAACGTTATAGCTCAAACAAAGGCAGAGTCGGTCAATAGAGAGATTTGAACCCTGATGAACAATTGGTTCTAGATATTTTTTTTACTTCAAAAGTGTTCATCCATAGGAAACAATAGCCACATCAAAAATCTTTCATTAAGTCCTTCATATACACGTTACCTGTGCCATTTTTTTCTTGGCATCCTTTCTCATTGTGTTGATGATGTCAGTCTTGAGTTGCGTCTCGAATTTACAGTGGCTGTACTTCTTATTGAGAGCCTCCACCTTTTTCTTTAACATGCACAGTTCCTGCTGTTTCTCACACAGCTTCTTATCCAAACATCTTTGTATCTTATCCAATTCCTGATCAGAATTAATACAACATTAAGAATGAATCCTTTTAGTTATTTTTTTACCATAATGGGTAGGTTCAAATATATTTTTTTACGGGTAAGTCCAAATTGTCCCAATACATTTTTTTACCATAACAACTAAGTTTATTCCAATATATTTTGCCAGAGGTACATGAATTGAATCAAATATTGTGAGTTTTCCATTCAAATTTGAATTTGCATTGTACATATTATATTATGTATTGTGTTCGGTGGTTTTAGGAATCTCCATGTGGTAATTTTTAACTCTAGCCTTCACCAAACATGCTGCCACCATCTTCAGGAGTAAGAAGTTAAAATTTACCACACGGAAATCCTGAAAACCATCGAACATGATGTTAAAGACCGTGAACACCTTAAGAGTTATATTATGTCTCTTTGTAAAAGGCTGAAGAGCCATTTATTAAAATAAATAAATACTCACTTTACTCTGTGATGCTCTTGAAAGACATTTTAAACAACACTGTTTGTTCATTTTTGCTTCATCACTGTAATGTATAATTTAAAATGATAGTTATTGGTTTATTTCAGTTTCAGATGATACATTACAATAAGAAAACAAATCCACCATTCTGTATTCTGTGCAAAATACAAAAAAAGAAAAAACTATGACATAACTAAACAAAAGCTATCAACTTCTATGTTACCCTGATTTTGAAAGTTCCCGTCCAGATAATTTGACTTCATCAGTGACTGTAGAAGCATCTGCACAGGTACACTGCAAAAAACATTCTTATTATGAAAAAAAACGTCTCATGTTTGAAAATTTAAATATTATCTAATAATGATTCAAAATAGGGTTATTCCGTGTCAAATCATCACACTGATTCAGACTTGATGTCTCAGATTTTCATGATTTTTTTTATGCAGCAATATATCATAGACTTATGAAAAAATACCAAATTTCAGCTATGTAGCACAATTATTTTTGAAGTTATTAATTTTTAAAGTTTTCAATTTTTATGAAAAAATCTCATATCTTGGCACCTTTGAATGCCTATAGACTGGCAACCAGTGATGATATAAACCTGGGAAAGGTCTCGTTTTAAAGCTGTTGAATGGGGCTTTAATCTGATGTGCCACAGGATAGGGGTCAAGGTTTGAAAAGAAATTTAAATTTTAAAAATTAAATTTTTCAAAAAGTGACAATTTTAAAAATTCCAAAAAATTGTCAAAAATAGTTTGTAATGTATTGATACATATACCAAAATTCTATTATGGGATCTCAATGGGATCAGGAGATACAGGGCTTCAGAAATGCATGCATCGTGATATTGCGTGTTTTGACACCTTTGGATGCCTATAGACTGGCAACCAATGATGATATAAACCTGAGAGTGGTCTTATTTTAAAGCGGTTGAATAGGGCTTTACTGTGATATGCCACAAGATAGGGGTTAAATTATAAAAAAAAAAAAATAATTTAAATTTTTCAAAAAATGACAATTTTAAAATTTAAAAAAATTCTCAAAAAAAGTTTGTAATGTCTTAATACATATAATAAAATTTTATCATGGGATCTCAATGGGATCAGGAGATACAGGGCTTCAGAAATGCATGCATCGTGAAATTGCGTGTATTTTACGATGCGTGTATTTCTGAAGCCCTGTATCTCCTGATCCCATTGAGATCCCATGATAAAATTTTATTATATGTATTAAGACATTACAAACTTTTTTTGAGATTTTTTTTTAAATTTTAAAATTGCCATTTTTAGAAAAATTTAAATTTAATTTTTTTTTTATAATTTAACCCCTATCTTGTGGCATATCATAGTAAAGCCCTATTCAACCGCTTTAAAATAAGACCACTCCCAGGTTTATATCATCATTGGTTGCCAGTCTATAGGCATCCAAAAGTGTCAAAACACGCAATATCACGATGCATGCATTTCTGAAGCCCTGTATCTCCTGATCCCATTGAGATCCCACAATAGAATTTTGGCATATGTATCTATACATTAAAAACTATTTTTGACAATTTTTTGGAATTTTTAAAATTGTCACTTTTTGAAAAATTTAATTTTTAAAATTTAATTTTTTTATCAAACCTTGACCCCTATCCTGTGGCACATCAGATTAAAGCCCCATTCAACAGCTTTAAAACGAGACCTTTCCCAGGTTTATATCATCACTGGTTGGCAGTCTATAGGCATCCAAAGGTGCCAAGACATGAGATTTTTTCATAAAAATTGAAAACTTTAAAAATTAATAACTTCATAAATAATTGTGCTACATAGCTGAAATTTGGTATTTTTTCATAAGTCTATGATATATTGCTGCATAAAAAAAATCATGAAAATCTGAGACATCAAGTCTGAAAATCTCCCAAAATTGTGTTGAATTGACACGGAATGACCCAATAACAAAATTTTAATACAGTGTTTTTAGTTTTAATAGTTTTATAAACATAATTGTTTTTTTTGAGTGTTAAATTACTTTCAAACTAATTAAAAATTACAAATTTAAAACAAATGAACTAGTGGATAAAATTTGTGACAAATAATAATACCTACAATTAGAACTCACATAATTGTTTCATATTTCAAATTTGTGACAGTTAGAAACGCATTAATTTTTTTTTAATAGTTAAATTAAATTTATAACATATATTAAAATTTGATAATAACAATAAAAAAAAACTTAAAATGCGCCCTTGCGGTGGTTTTGTACCACAAAACGGCGCTCAATAAATTGTCCAGATTATTATTATTATTATGACCATTCAGACATATTTCCTAAAGCAAACTTAACAACATTCCTCTTATTATCCACTCATCCCACCACAGCATCTTCCACAAGTGGGGTAGCCAGCAGACCAACTGCTTGTAATAAACACAAAAGTAATCCTTTCTGTGCTAATAAAAGTTAAAACATTCAGGAAGGATGGTGTACCTCATCGCTGAATTAAAGATTTTAAATGTCCTAAATATGATTTTTGCCTTCTACAGGGCACTATTAAACTTATGGAAAAGAATGGAAGGCCCGTTCTTTACCAGGGACTCTACGAGATATTTACTAGACATCCACTTCACATATTATTTCTTGAAAGATAATTTTACTCATTATCAACCATTACTTCATTGAAAGAACCTCTATACACTCGGATATCTCAGGAGTCGGGGACTCCTATTTATCCGAATTTGCACACTCACTTTCATTTCCTCACGGGCGACCCGAAGAACAGATCAACGTAAGTCGCCTCCTTGGAACAATAAACAAAAAGAAACAAAAAATTTACTTTCAACCATTGCTTCAAATACAAATTAATTAAAATTGGTATTTGATTGATGAAAGATCTGACAAACCTTGATGGAGATCCTTTGTATGGCCTCCTCCTCCAGCCTCTCCATGATGTTGATCATAAGACAGTTCTGTTGCAGTAGATCTTTCACCCATTCATTTAGAATACACGCCTTCAACTACTAAACCGTACAGAATATATTACTATAACTTCAATCAGTCACAAAGAACTACAAAACTATTTACTGTTTCTCCTAGTAATGTTCTTAGCGGAAAATAATCCAAGATGCACCAAATATATCACTCATTCTGCGCGTGATAAGGTACTGGAAACATTCCAAGTATCATGGAAAAATTGACAATACGATAGCTACAAAGAAATTGTATTTGATCTTGTCAATCGAGCTGTTAAGAAATGTCGATACCACAGAACACAATGGCTAGTATGATTCATATACAAATTTGTGGATAGGCAATATTAATATTTTTTTGTGTAATTTTTATTGGTAATCTTTGATGCATAAATACTGTTACTTGATTTAAAAAAAAACTTGTTTTTCTATATGCCATTCTATTCTTACTTGTTGGTCTAATTAGTTCCAACATTTTTAACAATAATATTTTCAGTTATTTTTTTAATTTATTGAAACATATACCAACAGGCACACGAAATACACATGGTAATCAATAAAAATGAAATTAGGAACAAAGATGTGCCCTATTACAGGCGTAATTGGTTATTCATCCATTAGACATTTTTGCATGTTATTTCTTGAGCAACTCTGACAAATATTTTGATCAAAATAATGATCAATGTTATTTACGAAATTTACCTTCCAATCCTGAGGATATTGCTGGTCACAAGACATAATTTTCCGTTCGTATATCTGATTAATTTCATTTAACATATTCAATGATTCTGAATCTGTACATGGACAGGACAATTGCACAGCATCTTTACATGATACCTCACTCTTTTTAGGAAACAAACATTTTATAAACTGTAACATAATAATAATAATTCTTCTATCAAAAATATAATTAATCAAAAATGACTGTGTGTGTAAATAAATCTCTGTTAAAAATGTGTTTTTAGATGTGTATAAAATAAAAGAATAATGTTTAAAATTCAAATTATGAGCATAGATAAAACTAGTTTCCATAGATAAAACTTTTTGACATAGGGAGTGCTCTAGCCCCTATACAAGTTATTATCAGATTTTTAATTTCTTTTTCATTTGATACTCCTCTAGAGTGTACCAGTTGAATACACCTTTTGTTGTCATAGGAATGGTTTATTGTGAAAGAGAGTAATCTAGACTGTCAAAAATTGTGGATTAAAAAACAGTGCTCTAGTTGAATAGCTTAGACTGAAGATTCTAGAAATATGACGCAGTTAGGAGCCTCATCTCTCTCTCATATCAAGAGACTACAAGTCTTTACAGCAGCAGTCCGAAACCGGAGTAAATTACCCCTAATGGGGCAAAAATGAAATTGATGGGGGTAATAAGGAAATTCATCTAATTTACTATTTTATAAACAAGTTAATATTTTTACAAAACATTTAAAAATGAGGGGGTAATATTGACACACTCAAAAATATTTTGGGGTAATGATTAAAAAAGTTCACCGACCGTTGCTTTACAAGGTGTCAGTTTTATCCAATTTCTATCATTTTACAATTATAAGGATACTCATCTACACCACCTCTAAACACCACCACCCCACCCTGTAACTCTATTCCCCCACCTTAATCATTACTCCACCCCCTACCATTAAACATAACATATTCTTATTTTTAATTCAGTCCTCTTGAAAATGTCTATCAGTGTAGGCGAAAACGTTCGAGGCAATAATTTTTTTTAGTGAAAATCAAACAGTGTTTTTTGTAATTAATTAATTTAAAAATAATAGATTGTTTAATTTACAACTTGTCCTAGTGCAATTATCATCATTTATCTAGGTCATCGAGGTTTTATATTTTACTATGCAATAAAATAATGATAAATATTTCAATTAAATTGGTTTATTATACTGCTAAATATAGAAAAAATATTCATAACTTACATAAAAATTATTTACCATTAATCTAAAATAAGGAAATAATAATAATCTGGACAATTTATTGAGCGCCGTTTTGTGGTACAAACCACCGCAAGGGCGCATTTTCAGTTTAAATGGTCTAAATATAAACATAATACATAGTTTTAAACACAAATTACAAAAATCTTAGATTTATTTGGAATAAATCCTGTTGCTAGTGAAAAGAGTGGTACAAATAGTCCAATTTTGTGAAACACATTCTACTTGACAAATCAACAAATAGCCCAATTTCAGAAAACACATACCCTTTTAAAGTAAAATCGTTATCAACTAATTGAAAATGGCTATCTTTTAAGACATCTTCAACTTTGCAATTGTACACATTTCTCTCAAGAATTACTGTACAGTTGCCTTTGTCAGCCTTTGAAACTACTAAATTATTATCATAATAACATTTGTAACTTTTTGTAAATTTCAAATCCACAAAAGGCCTAATTTTGGAAAATACATATAACTACAGTGGAACCTCTCATAACGAGTAATTCGCATAACGAGCAAAAATATGTGAAAAAGTTGCTCTCATAACGAGCGATATTTCGCATAACGAGTAACATAGAAAGGGTAGGTAAAACCTTTTTCACGACATTCACTTGTGACCTTGTGAGCCGGGACTTCCGCACCAGTACATAAGTTTGTGTTTAGCACTCGCTCCGTTAGCGCCTTGGTTTCGCATGTGATCACCCATTCTTCCAAAATTTGTATTGATATTATTAGTATTTTTTTTTATGTGCAAAGTATTATAATCCGTTCAGTATTGTCAGAAGAGAATAAAAATAACTGTTGAAATGAAACGTAAAATCATTGAAAAGCGAGAACAAGGTGTGAGCGTGGCATATCTAGCGCGCACATACTATCGGTCAACATCAACAATCTGCACTATTCTCAAGAACAAAGATAAAATTAAGAAGATGTATGCTTCAAAGGGAGTGTCAAGAATGTCTACGAAACGGTTACGTTTACGGATAGTTTTCTAAATAAAGATGGTTAATTATTTGTCATAAATTAATATTTTTATTTAGGTACGTTTTTTTTCCTAATCTAAATTGTATGACAAGTTGTTACACTCTTTTATAAGTAATTTTATTTGAATAAACGTTAATAAAAAAAAATCATTTAGTGCTCCAAGAATACTTATTTTTTCGGCATGGATCACATTTTCGTATTTTACATTGATTTCTATAGAAAAAAATGTTTCGCATAACGAGTGTTTCACATAACGAGTAAGAGTCTGGAACGAATTAAACTCGTTATGAGAGGTTCCACTGTATATAAATGTGAAAACCACAAATTGATAAATTTTGGAAAACACATTTACTTTATAGATGTCAAATCTACAAATAGCCCAATTTAGAAAATAAATACTTTATAGATAACTATAAATAGCCCAATTTTGGAGAACAATTAATATCACTTTGTATATGTCAAATTTTGGAAAATAAACATATTATTTTAATGCACTTTTCACTAGCATGCAAGTCATTAATGAGAGGATAAAAATATGCAAACTTGAAAAATAAAATTGAAGTATTGAGAGATATAACTATGAAGTATTAAAAAGAGAATTTATTGATCAATACAAACTACTTCCTACCAAACTATCTCGATATAAATGCAATTAACAATATTGAATAACCAATGCGTAATTATATACATTGTTTCTAGATTTTGTACTTTTACAAACCATAGTAGTATTTGAATAACTCAGACTTTTTATTGTAAAAATTCTTTAATAAAATGTAATCATTGTTGCTTATTTCGCTACATTCCATATTGATTAAAAAAACTTAGGTTTTAATTAACTGTACACTGTGAAAGATATAAAATATTTACAATACATAAATGTAAAGCACAATATTAGTGATGTAACGTATATTCGCGTACACAGATTTCAAAGTATTCGCATTCGTATTTGCAAAAAAATATGCGAATGTTTTGCGAATATTATTTTGGTAATAAAGTATGGGATATTCGATAAAAGTACCAGATACTTACTCGGTACATTGCAGAAAAAGATACTGCAAGAAAATACTCTAAGAAAACCGAGGAGTTTTGAAATATTTTAAATTCCTTTACCATTTTGAAAATTCGGCGACGGGGGGTAGAAATTTTAATGTTTGAGCAATTGTAGAAATTTAAGCAAGTCAATATTCGCATTCGCGAATATCGGCAACAAATATTCGCATTCGCGAATATCCAAAATCACACATTCGTTACATCACTACACAATATTTAAACATATTGTAAGTAAATTATTGAGTCCATGTAAAAATACAAGTTTATTAGGATATGAATTAAATACATTTTTTCCACTAAATAATTTATTTAAGAAAAATGTCTTCTGTAATAACAGACAACCATCGAGTTCTAGGCCAATTATGTGTTCCTATCTATTCACGAGTTTTCAAGTGTCCTGTAGAAGGCGAGTATTCATAAAATCTCACAAATAGGACAATAAACATCTAAGACTCAGCAACAATGTCAATGCCACCCTCATTCTAAATGTCATTTTTTTGGCATGGAGAGGACAACATGAATATTTATTAAGGGTTCTTCACTTGTGGGATGTGCCATAATGGTATAGATAGATTGACAGATCAAGTTAGTTGACGATATCCTCAGAAGAAGTATTTTTTTTATTTAGGAGAATTTTTTTTGTATACATCCAATATGGAATACTACTTTTGCACCAATAATACCTCACCTAATGTTTCGTTGAACATGAAAAGTTATGTATCTTTGTTACGTATCTAAAATGACGCATGTGAAAAATTCAATACTGCACATCTCTGAAATAAACAGTTAATATGACAGTAAAACCATTATTTGAATTGCTTATTTGTATATATGTTTTTTTTTAATAAATCTGAATTTTCAACAACCTCATCTACATCCCAGACACCCTCACAGTGAGTAATATGTTGCGTCGTGAAGTCAAAGTAAGTAGGCAGCAGATGGAATCAAACCCGGGATTTCTCAATTGAAAGTCTAATACTCTATTATCAGACTGCCAAACACCTCGATAATGTAATAATAATAAGAAACACTTTATTTTCAAAAGAGATATAGAGGCAATGTCTTCCAATAAATCTAAGAATATATCACGCAGCAAAGGTTAATGATTTTTATGTTGTATTGAAGGGTTCTTTAAAAATGTACCAAAATAAAAATATTCACACATGCCTCCATTTTTACAAATGTTACTCAAATACATCACATTTTTTATTTTATTCTGTGAATTCTCTACTTAATAATAAAGTTCTAGTATGTTTTTCATAGCTATTTTAAATATTTGTATGTCGGAGCGAAGCTACACGAAATTGTTACAAGACATCATGTTTCAGCAGGGCCATTCAAATTTTTTCAACAAAATTTGGTTTCCACATGTTATGAATATTTATTAATCTTATATCTTAAACTTTTTAACATGTTCTTTGTTGACACCAAATTAAAGACATTTTACATCTTAAAATCAGTGAGGAAGTTTCACACCCAACCCCTTAATTTTTTGTTGGCATGGAAAGGACAGCTTGCATGTTTAATACATGCAACAGATCTGCTAGTTACCCGACAGATAAAATGGTTTTGTTTTGCTTCAATACAAAATTGAGACAGTTTTTTATCTATGAATATTGCAAAATATTATGCGTTTTCTAAATAAGAGCATTAAAAAACTGCAACAATATGTTCATAAGTCACTTTGGTCCAAATTTGATAAAATGTAATTTCGCTCCAACGTACAGATACAACTTTATACATCTTTCACAGTTAGCTAATAGCTTGTGTCGTGAAAGGGGAGTATGCGTTTACCTTGGATCAAACAGCGCACCTCTTGTACATGAGGCTGAGATTCTACCTCCGAAATGTGCATGTTAAGCAAACTTATAAAATCCGTTCAGAAATATAATCAGGTACTTATTGTTATTTTATCTAATTTTCCAATATAAATTTTAGATTATATAATATAAATCTGTTTAAGAATATTTCTATAGCCATATTGAACTAAACATCATAACACAGGTATTCAAAAATCAATTAGTAAAATTATTTATATTTATTGAAACAAGAATCCAAAGCTGATAAACCTCAGCAACGAATAGGTCTCCTACTCTTTTCTGTAAGTTTTTGAGAGTTCTGTAAGTCAGGAGTCAGGTGTCAGGTGTGTAAAATATCATTAATAAGATATTTAACACCTTAAATCAATTCTGTGACGATGTATGGGACCCATCCAGAATTCTTTTATCTTTTACTAGCACCGAAAGAGCAACTTGTGTGTTTTCCAACATGCATTTAGTATACAGACTACATACCCAATAAAATTTTAATTAAAAAGTTCAACATGGCTTTATTTTATACAGATATAACATTTGAAATAAAATCCATTATATAAAATGTGTAATATATAATTTATTTCCTCAATTTTTTGTTAAAATAAACATAAAATTATGTTACAAGATATGAGTAATTTATTGATGATTCTTTTTTTAAAATATAACCAAGTTATGGGGTGTTCACATTTGGCGAATATCGCCAGGTGAATTTCAAAATATATCGCCAGGCGAAAATACAAAATTCGCCGGACGCCATTGATCGTTACACCTGTTCACACAGTCCACCGATATAGAAACGATCTGTCAGATGCGCTTTGATTTTGACATTGTTTTCAAAATGGCAGACGTCGAGTTGGAGATCGGGAAGTGTTTATTTTTAGTCGAAAATGTTATAGTAGAGGTTATAAGGCGCCTTTTAATTAAGGAAACAAACACCACAAACCAACAACAAAGATAATAGCTTCCACGAAGCGGGAAACATAAAATTTATAGGTTATAAAGTTTTTACCATAGATACAGATACAGGCACATCTATACATGTGTGAATCGTTCAACTAGAGAAAAAGTTGGAAGGTGGTCAACTTGAGATGATATCGTTTCTACTGGTTTTTATCGTTTCAGACTAGCTGTCATTTCGTTCACACGGTTCAAATGGCTGACAATATTTTGTGTTTAGTCGGAAATTAACTGATATATTGTGAATTTTCATGAAGGTTCTAAATAGAATCAAACTTGATAAGTAAATAAAAAGAAGTGTTTCCATTTACTATATATTTTCATTTAGACTAAGATTTTTTAATCAGTTTAATTAACCTTAGAAATCGAAAGACATAACTCTCAATAAAAGTCTAAAATAACTCTTAGTAAAAGAAAATAATTGACTTTATTGTTCATAATTATTATTATGGAATCCTACTACTTGTACATCAACACAATAAAATCAGAATCAAAATGCAGTGATTATACAGAAGTTCAAAGTGGAAATCCAAACTAAAACCCCAGTGACAACTAACTATGCTAACACAAACATTTTAAAACCACAGATTTTGCTTAGTCTTAACAACATTGAAAAACAAAAAGTTTATTAAAATCTAAGAAAAACAATATCAAAATATTATATGCTTCTGCTTACAGTGGATGTCAACATCTCACATAATAATTATATACTCCTCTACACTATCAAGACAAACAAAATAAAACTAAATTCTCATCTATATGAGGTATCCTTTGTTTTGATTTTTAACAATTGAAGCATGATTTAAGTACAGTTCTTTTTCACTGTATTTCTTCTAGGTTTCAATAACAACATTTTAGTAGATTCAGTATTTACTCATTACATAATGAATTGTCTTTCTTGCTTATCAACAGATTTACACAAACCATCCTATCTATACAATATTTGTACGCTTGCCATCAACCCAGTTGACATTTGATACTTGTATGAATATATTTTCAAATAACAAGTAAACTTGCCCCGACCAAGAATATATTTTTCTATGATAATATAAATCTTACATTGCATGCTGTATATAATCATTTCAGGGAAATTACTATCAATAATAAATCGGCATACACATCCCTACATTACTTCTTCATTACTCTCCCTGTAAATTGCAGTGTCGTAAAATTGGTTTTATTCATATTGATCATGTTATGGTTTATCCAGTCAATGTATATTTCAGGTTATCCATAAGTATTGTTCACATATTATATAAAACCCACGGATTATACTTATACGCACATTATTATTTTTCATTGTGCACTGTTACACAAGATATTAAGGAGATATATTGTTGAAAAGATTTAGCTGACCATTTAATGTCTGTCTCTATTGCCCTTTAACGGTCCTCTCGAAGGCACAGAGTAAAAACCAGCCTTCTTGATTATCTTTGTGCCAACTAAGTTATCTTTTCCCACAATATTCCTGACAATTTGATCTTGTTATCACAGGTACAGTATTTAGGGAAGGAAATACGTCTAGGGACAAAGGGTAGAACTATTCATATGCAATTTTATATTTAACTTTATATCACAATATTTATTGTTTCAAACAATAAAAATAATGCACAAACATGATCCATGGAACATAATGGGTGGATTGTGAACAATACCCGTGGGTAATCTAAAATATACATAACCTATTTAGTCTAAGCATTACAAAATATCCCATAAATAAATAACAATACAGACACATTATATCATAACGCTAAATTAAACATATAATTTTACGTTACACGTTGAATACAGCATATGCGACCTCCGAACAAGTCGCCACTATCTGTCATTCACAATTTTCTCAGGTCGAGGACGAAAACACTACCGTCAGAAGCACTAGCGCCGACTTTGGAACCTTTGGAGTTCCAGCAAACTTCAAATATACCACCGGTACCTTTATAACTATGAACCAGTTGTCCCGTCTGCGTAGACCAGATGTGAACGCATTTGTCAAAGGAACCGCTGGCTAAAAATTTACCATCAGGTGAAAAGGCTACGCTGTACACTGGCTCCGTGTGTTTGGTTAGAGTGTGGATACAGACGCCTCGTTCCACATCCCACAGCCTAACCGTCGAGTCAAAACTAGCGCTGGCGAGTATAAGATTCATGTTTGGATTGGATGTCCCTGGTCCCGTGGGTGACCACTTTATTGTATAGATTTCCTTGGAATGTGCCTGCAGATCATGCACGCAGTTGTCATGTTTCATGGACCAAATCTTGAGTGTCATATCATCGGAGCATGATGCCAACAGTTGTCCTTGAGGGTCCCACTTGATTGCGTTAACTTCGTTCTGAAATAAAAACAAACAAAAAAAAATATTTACAAATAATGGCCTTATACATCTTTAAAACTCTACTAAAGAACATTAAATTAGCATTAGGACACTCCGATAGGTAATTTTTCAATGATATGAGAACATTGCTGTAATCGGGAAATTGTATTTTGCAGGCGCATAAAGATAAGAAAAATAGACTGTATTGTATACGAGCCTATTCAACACTACAAAATGAGTTGTGGCAATATCACATCACAATAATTAGATAATTTTATTTACAGCCTTCATATGATTTTAAAAAAATACTCATGCTCTCCAGTTCAATACGCTCGGTACGCAACTAGTCTACAGTAGAATCTAGTCTACGTGATCTACTAGCCATTTGATTCTGGGGAGGCCATATTTCTGAGCATCCTATTTCTCAGTCATATAAATTTTCTTCTGTCTATCTGTCGCCTTTCCACATGCCCAAAACACTATATGCAAAATGCCTTACGGGTATACTATTATAATTATCTTGGAATAAAATAAGATTAAGCGCCTCTCGAAATATAAATTATATAGTATAAAGTATATTTCCAGTTTTTTTTTTTTACTATAATTTACATGCACGCCAAAAAACTGTAATAAATATGTAATGAACTTACAGTATGTCCCTGGAAGCTCTTGATAGGCTTATCCACATTGAGCTTGCACACATGTATACACTGATCTGTAGAACAGCTAGCAAACGATGTGTTGGTCTGCCAATCAACATCCAGTGCCGGTGCAGAGTGGAATGAGAACTGTTGAGTACATTGTCCACTGGCTGCATCCCAGATGATAGTTGTCTTGTCAACCTAAATATTTATGAATATATAAAAATATTAATAAATGTTTATTGTAAAGATAATACTGTGCATTACATTACTGGGTTTTGCCCGTACTACGATGGTGAGTTTCATGTATTTATTTCAAGTCATTCCTTATTGATTACAAGCAATTTTATAAAGAAGCACATTCACATTAAATAAACTCAATATACAAAAAGAAAGTTTATCGCAAAGGTGCAAATCTCTACTTACTAATTCAAATTTTACATAAAAAAACAATAATTCAATAATTTCTTGAAGTCCCGGGTAAATAATAGATCTCCTACTCTATTCTGTCAGTTTTTGAGTGTTCTGCAAGAGGCAGGTATTTAACATCTTTAGTTCAGCGATGAGATATGCCACCCATCCTGAATGTAACTCTTACTGGCACGTAGAACAACATGCAATAAACTTGCCTTGTGTAAGTACATTTAATGTGAATGTATTTTAGTATACAACTGCATGTAAACAATTTACAGTAAAAAATAAATAAGGATTAACATTATAGTGAATATTGAAATTCCTACTCCATCCCGCTTACATTATCCATAAACTTACATGATCTGGACTTTCATATTACCCTTACATTCACAAACCTCTGCAGGTACATGAGATTTTAAAATGTTTTAACATGCAAACAAATAAATATGTTGTGGTACTTACACCAGCACTGAGAATGTAATTGCTTCTCTTGTTCCACTTGAGTGAGAAGATGGGTCCCTTGTGCTGTCCGAGTGTGGAGGCCAGACGTCCATCTGTTGTCCATATGCGAGCATAACCATCGTATGATCCAGTTGCCAGAAGACTGCCTTCACACTGTAACCGATTAATCAAATAAAATTAATGAAAGAATCTTTAAGTCTTGTAACAAATATTGTTTTATAACGTATAGCCGTAGTATTCCACACAGTTTCATAATAGAATTTAAAAGAACCAAGGCACTAGGTAAACCCCGATTAGACGTTGAATAATTTCCCACTCTAGATCCCCTCAAAATCTTAAGTTTCATAAGATATTTTTTTTTTTATTTATTATTCTTCTTGCACATCATCACACACATAACAAAATCAACAAAGCAGTTTACATAAAAAGAAGAATGTGATGATATGCAGTGGCGAGATTATCACTTTGTAGTGATTTCTTCCATCTAACCACGTCGATATCTAGGTTTAGAGCGGCTGGTTTAAATAGACAACACCAAACAGACAAAGAGAAGTAGATTTAATAGGTCATAGTGTACAACACACCCTGTCTAATAAATAAATCACATATTTAGTAGTTTCTTACATTCCAATCGAGGGATGTGACATCCTTGTTGCTGGGCACCTCGGCCCCTCCCTTTTGGATGCAATGTCGCAGCACCCATTGATTCTGACCAGCAGCGGGGTTGTCCGACATGTCCCAGATTCTAAAGCATAGAAAAACAATACACACATTTTGATACCATTATTAAACCCAAATAAACAATTAGCAATTAAGGGTTCTATATTATTATCTGTCTATATCCATGGAGTTCTTAGAAAAGAATAGGCCTCCCACTTTCTTTTCAAGTGACCTGTAAGGCAGGTATTCACAAATGTTGCTATTAGACATATTATCTTCAATTTGACAATTTGAGACAATGTGAGGTGAAAACTGGCTCAGTCTACCTTGGTACGGGCTCATGCCCAGTTAGGTAGATATTTTGTGACTTATCTTTTAAAACTGTTTTGTAAATGAAATAAATAAATAAAATAAAAAATAAAATTTAGCTATGCCAGTAATGTATGCCACCCTTCCTGAATAGCTTACTTTTTTATGACACAAAGAGGACAACTATTATATTTATCACAAGCAGTTAATCTGATGGTTATCAAACTTGCCAGAGAAGCATGTAATTACTCGCAAAGCATATCTCATTATTTGTTAATGAAAATAAGTTAATCGAGATTTGTAGTCTCTTTGTTTTTTAAACACATAAATAAATTACTATGATGGCACTATTTAAGTAGTTATTGATTGAGTTGATGTTTATTTTGCAAAACTCAATACTAATTTATGCAAAAACAAATGGTTTATGTTCTACTACTTTTACTTTAACCAGAAACCTAGTTTCGACTTACAAAGTCATTGTCAAACTCTAAATAGTAATTCCACGTGATTTAATTTCATTTTCAAATCAGTTTTTAAGAGATTCTACTCTAATCATCACATAGATGTAAAAGTTCACATTTACCTGATGATGAAAGCATAACCTCTTGAAAGCGCCTTGAAGGCAAGTGGAATAACTAGATGTTAAGAGATTCTACTCTAATCATCACATAGATGTAAAAGTTCACATTTACCTGATGATGAAAGCATAACCTCTTGAAAGCGCATTGAAGGCAAGTGGAATAACTAGATGTTATGTAAATACATGAAGATATGAATAAAGCCAATATAGTAAACAAATAAGGTTAGGTAGGTTCTATTACTGAATAATTATCATACCTAGCTGTACTGTCTCCAGAACCACTGGCCAGAAGATCTTTAGATGGATTCCACGCGCATATGAACACTTCAGACTCATGTCCTCTCAATACAGTAGCTTTGCTAGCCGGGATCTCAATGGACTGATCAACCTAAACATAAATCACTATTACAATGGCTGCCCACCATGGCACATCTTGTGTGGACAAATTTGTTAGTGTAGAAGTATGTAATCAAGTAAATGGAAGTACCCCAGACTTCTGAGCTATCTGGGTGATCCGTAGGTCTCTTCAATGTTAGATTGATTGACCTTACCCACAAATAAAGACTAGTGTCATTCCGACTTGCATTATCCCTTACAAATGTTATAATTTGAATATTCAGTCTATTATCGAGTAGGTGTACCATAAATTAATATTGTTTTGAGAATACTTTAGATTTAACCAGAGATAACAAGTTGTTCTGTGGGTAAGGTTTTTTGCTAGGCCGGAATTTAATTTTAGACAAGTTTAGTTACACAAGTATAAAATAAATATGCATATTCTTTGTGAATACAGTGGAATTTTTATGCCCAAATTTGGCCAAAAATCGATAACAAAAAGTAAAAGATTTTATGACTTACCTCCATACCATCAGGTGCCGGTGTAGCAACTTGAACAGTCATAGCAGAGCCAACTGCATAGGGACCACTCTCTTCACCATTCTGATCTGTAGACATGGGGGCCACCTGTGCACCACTAGGCATGGCAGGGTTACCTCCAGACTGCGCAGGATTCCCGGCCTGGGTGCCCCCAGTACCAGCCTGTTGTGAGGGATTAGTGCTGGACACAGCAGTAGAAGGATTCTCCGTTTTAATTTGTTGTTTTTGAGCATTTATCTGATTCTGTCTTTGTGATATCACTTCTGGCATCACAGCGTCAATCAAACTGAGACTTTCAGCAAGACGAGTTTCTGTTCCTGATAAAATGAAAGTATTACACAAAGTATTAATAAATGTTGTAGATATATAAACATGTGGCTTATTGTATTATGGTGCCATAGTTATTCTACGTAATCCGTATTTTGTGTTTACCATCTTCTCCAATACTAATCTCAGCCTCTGCATACTGCAAACCCTTTTGTAAGATGTTGATAAGGGCTGCCGGGGGTACCAGAGCTCCATTTATGTTGCTTTGAGAAATGTGCGACTCCATACCGAATGAGTACGCAGAATGTTGGAAACCTACAACATAATCATTGATAAAATACATTGCTTCACGATGTAGTAATACAGATGCTTATTATAGTATTAACATTATTTCTCATTAACTTATATTTAAAGTTAGTGAAAACAAAAGATCGGCGAAACAACGCCTGAATTTACCCGACTCTTGTAGGTATCGGTACACGAGAAAATTAACTTCGTCGCTTGTGAAACTCATGGTGAATTATTGTTTATAGCTACTTCACAGGTAATCAAGACAGTTTAATAATGCGAATAAACTGACAAAATTCGCAATTCTACCATGCAAACAGACACTTTCTAATCCTTAATGCTACAAAAACACACAAATGCACGAAAATGTCGCCATTAGCTGTCAACAAAATCTTTTAGTGATTTTTCATAGAAAAACCATAGACAAAACATAACAAAATATGTTGTCTATGAATTCGTTCCAGTAGCATTGTGAAATCGGAAATTCATCGAAGAAACTTAAACCATACAATACTATTTAAATTTAACGCGTAATATACTAATATTGTGACGGTACAATAAATATGTAGGATGACTCTATGTAATGATCGTTATATTTTTCAAAACTTAAGCCAAAAGGTACATAAACAGTACTAATACATGCAGGTAAATAAAAAAATATATAATGTTTAATGACAAATCTTATTAAACTACAAATCAATACAAATATATTCGAAAAGAGATGTGTAATGTAAATTATAATACTTAAATAAATAAATTATCAATTTCTTTAGTTTTAGGAGTAAAAAAAACACGTTAATTATTTATAATTATAGTAAGTAGGTATTACTATAAGGAAAAACAAAGTATTTCTATTTACTTCGATAACATTTTTAAAATTCTCTGTGGTGGCTCCATAATTTCACATTTACCTATTTGTATTCAAATATGAATGGTGAAGTATATATAATATTCTATTTTATGATACCCACGTGTATTTTATTGAGCATTTAACCACGTTTGTACCTAAACTTGTGAATCTTGCAATAAGTTAAGTAGTCAACTTATTATGGAATATGAACGAATTTAAAATGGGTAATACTCATGTATGTAGGTATTTCCTATATGTAGATTTTTTGATAAATCACTCTATTTTGTACGTGCGCAAAATCCCAGCAAATTATTAATAAATTAAAAAAAAAACTTTTAGTTGTATTGCATGGTAGAAAACAATAATTAATGAACACCTTCCAACTATTTTTTTTTACATCGAGTTTATTTTTTCAAGACCTGCTTTAGAAAGTTCAACAGAAGTAGGCTATGTTCTAAATTTACGTTAAACTAAATTAACTAAAGGCTTAAAAAAGAAGACTCAGGGTCGCCTCACTACGTAACTGGGCTTCGTATATCAAGTGCTTACCTATTGAAAGATTACGATAAGATTCTAGTAGGTATGATAGCATTATCAAATTGATAAAAATTATTGTTTATAGCTAAAATATAAAAATTTTCATGCTAGGCTTTTATGTATCTATCTATCATTGATTTTCAATTTATGACCAAGATTGGAAGGGGGATGATATCCTATTTTTATTTTTCAGTTGAACATACGTACGTCTTGAATGAAGGGTGATAACTCTACCCGATAAAGATGGAATTAAATGAAATCATTTGATTCCAGTAGAAATCTGAAAAGAATAATTTAATTGATGATTTGAGGTAGGGTTGGTACTTAAAGGGTTTAAAAAATCTTCTTTGGTTTGCAATTCTGTTATTCTGACGAACTGTCAGTTGATGACATTTCCGTGCGGAAAGTGTGTCAGGGGGTGTTTAAAGCGTGTATTATTAATTGGCAGTGTGAAATAAAAATATAATAATATAAACATACAAAAATTTATCGCTATAATTTAACACCAAAATCTACCAGTCTCGATTTATCGTGGTCACAAAACGTCGTATCCAGCGATAAAAACGCTTTCAAATGTGTACTAACCAAGTGTGAAAAGTCATCTGGAAAATTGTGAAAATACTATTCAATCGTGAGTTCATTCAATAGAATATTACAATTGCCCGTAAATCAAATAAATTACGGATGTAATTGAAGTTTATTTAATATATTATCTCGATATATATAAACGTGAACAGGTGTTTAATCTGTATCAATATTAATAACAATACTTTATAGTGGGTGAAGTTTATTATTTATTTTCCTTATCTGCATTGTGTAATAATGTTTTGTGAATTTATCTAACCACGCTGCTTACCTTTACTACACACTCACGTGTTTCATTTGTCATATTATTTAGAACTACCTACCGATAAAGGGAATCTTTGATAGTAATTTGATGAATGATTGTATTGTAAGGTGGTTATATTGTGCATTTAGAAACTGGCAGATAAAAAAACAATGTCACCTTGCGCAATTTTTGTTGTGCCACCACTTAATAATTCATGTATGCACTTAAGGCCTAATAGTATCTACTTAAGCAAAGAAAATATGGCAATAGGTATATTTTTCCCAAGAAGAGGTCATATATTTATTTAAATCATTAAATGTTGAGTCATCTAAATTTATAATTTCTGAATTCTGTAGTCCAATGAACTCTTAAAATATATATGTAATGGTATATTACAATTAAAAACTCGAATGCATATATTATTAAATCTGTTTGTGTCTCGAGGAAGCAGAAATATTAATGAATTTTGAGACTGCCCTTTTCATTTACTTTTTCTTCTCCTGTCATCTCAAATCCTCTTGATATCGTCACCACTTAGGTGAGAGCTTCTCTGCCCTCTGCGAAATTAAAAGATCCTCCAATCTTCAGATATACTCACCCAGTTATTGATTTACAAAACTAGGTTTTAAATTAATGAATATACACAATTGATAACTTTATTTACAATGCTTTATCTTTTTATCATTTGTCTATGGTAATGGATGCAAGCTTAGTGCGAGTTTGGTTTACTGGACTTGCATTGGACGGGCTATATTAGTTTACTTTTTACCCTTACATTTACTTTTTTGTATAATTTTGTTTCAACATTTATACTGTAGACACGCTTAATTGGAGGGGGGGGGGGGACTGACCAGATCAATGTGTCTTTTTTCTTCTTTTTATGAATGTTTATCAACTCTGTGTATTTCTTTATGAAATAAATAAATTGAAATGTTCTTGATATTACTAACAAACTTACGAATTATCTTTCTTCTCTTGCCTTTCACTAACTCCCTTTCAATGTCTATCCTTTTTTATTTTCTTTATAAGAGCTTCAGTTAGATTTTTTTACAAAACATATGAATTCAATGTGTTGAATTTTCTAGAAAATGAGAAACTCTTCTCTGAATCAATCAATGTATGAAAACAATAAACAATAACTATAAAAGTGTTGTAGATCTCTGAAATAGTAATAGTTTTTTAGTAATTAGTTTGGTATCCGTCACCAACAATAATTTTAATTGATTTAGCAAATTATCCAGTGTTTTTAAATTAGAATAATGTCGCGTAAACGTCATGTTATGGACGAGACAGACTTGGCTACTTCAACCAGCAATGAAGATACGAGTAACAATTCCAAGAACGTGGATGATGCAGATCCTACAGAAGGGTCTCCGGACGATAATGGGTTGTACGACATCGCTGGGGTCTCGTCGGGGGATACAGAAGAAGCGGGTTCTAAGGTATGTCACAAATTTAAAAATTTTTTTTTCAGCAACATTCATTTCATTATTCGTACTATCATGTCGTTTCTCAATAATGCAATGCATGCAATAAACATTAAAAAATTTCTTTCCGTTCCAATAAAAGTTAAGGCATCCAGGATGAGTGGCATACCTCATCGCCGAATTGAAGATGTTGTATGTCTTATACGTTATTTTTTACAAATAACTGCCTTTTATGAGACACTTAAAAACTTGAGAAAATAGAAAAAAATGGGAGACCTTTAACTTATCTACTATAGAAATATTATTTGCAATATTAAAACAAATAATGAGTTAAAATAATAACACAGAAATACAAACCTAAACATTGTTTCTGAATAGCTGTTTCGATATTAATCTTTAATTATTGGTGAAAATATGAATCATTATAATTATGGAAATTAAGCATTGTTACAATATTAACTGTTCTTTATTTAAATATACTTACACAAGTTAGTTTTGTAGGTATACATCATATTTTTATGAACATTAGTCATCAACAATTAAATATACTCAGAAAATATATTAACTATAGTTATAATACTTATGAAGAAAATTTTGTTGTCGATATTGAAATACTATTGATTTTAAACTGAGAGAGATACCTTTGGACGTCATAGGTTATTACAGATTTAGAAATTATCAATCGTAATTCATAACAATCTAAGAAGTCAAAAGACTCTTTTCTTGGCTTTAAGTCAATAATACAAGAAAACGCTGGTTTTAAATAATTTAATTATGAAATTCTACTATTTGTGCACCAACACCATAAATAACGAAATGTGGATACTTTGGGTGAAATTATTAATTTGTAAGAAACCTTAACAATCAGTTGATTAGGGACCACAATAAATAACGAAATGTCAACTCTATGGGTGAAAATATTTACTTGCAAGAAGTTTTAACAACCAATTGATTAATGAACTCAAATTTGTACATTTATATTGCCCATGACAATTGACGGGGTGAAAACCAGACTGGTATAAGTGACAAAATGATGAAACTAAGATACACCAATAAATATCTATATTTTTGGAGATGTTTATTATAAAATGAAAAAACCACTTGATTCATTATTTCGTAGATGGCGTTTATGTTCATATTTTTACGTAATCTCCTTGACACAAGGAGAAATGTGTATAAAACTACCACTACAGCATGAAATCTTGTTTTTTTCGGAAAAGTCACTTGATTCATTATTTCGTAGATGGCGTTTATGTTCATATTTTTACGTAATCTCCTTGACACAAGGAGAAATGTGTATAAAGCTACCACTACAGCATGAAATCTTGTTTTTTTCGGAAAAGTCACTTGCACCAGTCTGGTTCTCAGCCTGTCAATTACAATATGTTCTTTGATTACTTAGCATGAGTTATGCCCATGTTTGGGAATGTTTAAATGATATTTTGATATTGGAGCCAAGAATCAACTGCACTATATCAATAATAAAACAAAGAGATGGCATCTAGCCCATTATTAACTTTATTTTGTTAAATGTAGTCTCTCGCATAGCTTTGACTTACAATGTATTTTGTAATATTATTTCAGTTATTTTATTGACTTGAAACAGTGTTTCACATGAAAGTGTGTTAATCTGTTTGCGGAATTGCCATTTAAATATAGAATAATGTTTGCAGAGCTATAATCTATCTATTTACACCAACATGACTGTGTAACGAACATATTGTCTTCTCTGCGTCATTAAAAATGAGACGCTTAGTTTAGGTGACATACCTTCTCATTAAATTGGAGATGTTAAATGTTTTTATTCCACTCTCGTCCTTCTTCAACCACGTCCAAGTTTCACTTTCATACATAAGTGTCGGTACCAGAATGGTTCTAGACAGTTTTGTGGATAAACCACCACAAGGGCCAATTAGAATCATAACACCTCCGGATCAATAGGGTCTTTAACCCTGCCTTGAACACCTCCACACCACTCTACAACTTACAATTTTTTTACATGCAGTAAGTCAGCTGATCACCTCTTGTGGGAATTGCTGTGATCATATTAATCCCTTATACACGCACCTTCACACTATAAAATATTGCAATAATAAGGTATATTGCAAACCCAAATTATGAAAAAAATACTAAACCAACTTTGTTTCTTTGAAGCCTATGTGCTTCATCAATGAAGTATCTTCTGTTCTGAAAGTTTTATGTCAGATGGTTGTCTCATTATCGACGTTACAGGCGTTTGTGTAAGTTCACCATGTTAAAGTTTATTCACCAACGGAACTCAGGGATAACCTTAGCAGAGTGTCATAACAATTATTGATATTTATTTACATAAATAACTTCAAATAATATTATCTATCAAGACTCGCATGGCAACAGTTCTGTACATAGTAGGTATGTATGTAATATACTATTTTGTAGTGACATTGTTTTTTTATGACTATTGCTTTGTACAAAGTAATACATTTTAAATATTGGAACACTAATATTACTGTAGGTATCTATGAATATGAGGTAGAAAAAATTACATACAATTTTTTTGTGTTTACCTTTTTTTAAAAATACAACTTTTGTGCACTACTTATTTGATTATCTTTAAATTAAACCTTTTTTGCTACTCTACGCTACACTAGAAATTACTGGGTGATGTAAGTAAAATGAGAATAAGGCATGAATGAAGAAGAAAGCACATGTATATTTTAAAGAAAAGGGCATAACGAAGCACAAATATCTGGAGTAACGTGATTTTACAATATGAATTTTTGTTTCTCAAGAATGAATGTTTTGTGTACATGAGAAGTAGTAAGAATGTGGAGGAAGTGAAATATGCATGCATAGATAAGCTTATCTGATGATTTGATAATAAAATATTTATTTATTTATTTATTATTTATTTACGGCTAATTAGCCTTTCACACAATATTTTACATCTAGGTACATGGTACAATATCAAAAGTAAACCTAGGTACCAAACACAAAATTAACAAATCGATATTACAAACATACAATTTTAAAATAAAACAACAGAAGGCAACCAAAAATTAATAGATAAAATTAACAGAATCTGATAAAATTATACTTCAGCAAATGAAAATTAAAATGTTTTAGAAGTAGGCATACACACTTAAGAAAAAAGAAAAATATTTAAAATTTAAAAAAAAACATGGGTAGGTATATAAAAAGAGGAAGGGTTCCTACTAAGATGTTGATTCCTGATTATTGTTTATATAAATGTGATTGTGATTGTAATGTATATTTAAGTTTGTTTTACAATCTGATAATGAAATATGCATATATTATAAGCTTGTCTAAGGATTTGATAATGAAATATGCATGTATATATTATAAGCTTGTCTAAGGATCTGATAATGAAATATGCATGTATATATCATAAGCTTGTCTAAGGATCTGATAATGAAATATGCATGTATATATCATAAGCTTGTCTAAGGATCTGATAATGAAATATGCATGTAGGTATATAAGCATAAGCTTATCTGACGATCTTATGAAAGGGGTATACCTAGTATTGTTCCACTTGACTGGATGAAAGTGTTGAATTAAGCTACACGATACAAGTTGTAAGTACTATGCTGAAATATTTTAGAGCACTGATTATTGTAATGGATTAGATATATGTTGTTATTATGCATACATGAGTTAATATATTATATTGACTGTGTAATAACATTTTGAAATATTTGGCAGAATGACTTCTATGTGTGAGATATTTCTGTGATCGGTAAATTAGTTTGTATCATTATTTTGACAGTTCTACCGAAGTTCATGTTAATATTATGTTTGATGGGGAATAACTGTAATAGAAAAAGCTGTGATGAGAATATTACGGTTTCAACAACCGTAAATATATTATTTTGTCTTCAAAGATTTTTCATGTTACAAATTTGAGATATTATTTGATTATATATTTACATGATATTTATTTGTTAGTTTTAAACATATCTCCTTTTTAAGGTTGCAGTGCTCACTGGGAGTTCATACCGCCCCCATTGGGAAACATTAAAATAAAGCATTCTTCTTCTTTTTTCTGTGCCGTGTCAGGTCCCCCCGACGTTGGCGATCACTCCGACGAAAACCTCCCTGTCCTGTGCTGCTCTGAACAGGTCATCCACTATCCTCATTCCGGTCCACTCTCTAATGTTGCGCAGCCAGGACATCTGCTTTCTGCCAACTCCCCGTCTTCCTTCTATCTTGCCCTCCAGTATAAGGCGGAGGAGACGGTACTTCTCTCCACACAGCACGTGACCCAAATATGAGACCTTCCTCACTTTGACAATCGACAACAGCTCTCTCTTGGCTCCGGCTCTCCTAAGTACTTCGATGTTACTGACCTTTTCGGTCCAAGGTATACAAAGCATTCTTCGGTGTATCCACATTTCGAATGCTTCTAACCGATTCATTACGTTTACTTTCAGAGTCCATGTTTCACATCCATATAATAGAGCTGACCATATGTAAGCTTTTATCATTCTTTGTCGAAAAGCATTACTTAAAGTATTACCTACTAAATGTTTTTTAGAACACAATAATAATATGTAGTATATTTCCACGTCACCTAATATTGTCTCCTCTTAACATAAAAGGTCATATTAAATTTAAATAAATACAGAGTTGAGATGATTTGACATTGATTGAGTTGCTACTTTATTTCATGTGTAACATTGTAGTTAGTTTTTGTTTTTTGAATTATAATTAAGTAGGTACCTACGAGTAATTAATTAATTACTGTTCATTTGTTTGTTTAGTCTCGTGTTAGTGCATGTGCACCAGACCATCTAGATAATATCTATCTATTATTTGTTTGTGAGGTAAATAAATACATTTTATTATCTAATGAGTTTGCAAATTTAACATTGACTTAATAATGCCTCACATTCTGCTGTCTTATTTTTTATTGACACAGAGAAGACAACTTGCATATTAGATGCAATAGTTAGTCTATTGGTTACCCCACTTGTGGGAGATTTATACCTATATAATAAACGGCTGAAACAGTCTTTACAAACATAATAACAATAAAAAACCAGTCAAGTCAAAACAATGCAAAAGATGCTACAATGTTATTATTCGGAGAGAAAGGGAGTATGCAAAGTATTGATGTTCTTCTTAAATTGCCATGTCAGGTCCCCCCGACGTTGGCTATCACCCTGGCGTAGGCTTCTCTGTCCTGTGCTAGCCGGAATAGCTCTTCCACCCTCTGGATTATGGTCCATTCTCTGATGTTTCTTGACCAGGATTGTAAATAATTGATAATTTATATATATGCAATATTATAAGTGTGTATTTATTCCGTGATTTGTGTTGTGTTTTGTGTGGGATGATGTATGTGTGTTAGTATGTGGTGTGGGATTTGTGATGTGTACGGTTGAGGGATATGTTGATTTTTTATTTTATATGGAGAAATGGTTTGTTTATCTATTATTTTATGTATGGATAGTTTACAGTGCAGTATTTGCTTGTTATGAATGTGATTGTGTATATGTAGGAGATGAATGCTTTTTGTAATTGTGTATATGATTGATATGTTTATCCTAAATCCTAGTACAGGATATACCTAGTTGGGCAGTATCAATAAAGTATGTATGTAAATTGTAATTTATTAAGAAATAAATAAAAGCCTAAAATAAATTAATAAAAGTCTATAATAAACTCTCACCTTCAACTAAATTATTTCAATTTAGCGATGAGATATGTAACCCATTCTTAATGTCTTAATTTTTTATTGACGCGGAGAAGATAACCTGTATGTTTATAGCATGCAGTTGATTTACTGGCTACTCCACTCGTGGGAGATGTCGTGATGGTATAGTCCATGGTTGGCCAACTTTTTCAGCAGCCGGGCCAAATTTTAGAAATGAGATTTCCTACCGGGTCACAACAATATAATGCATATAATAATTTTACTTCACCTTGAAATTTATGCCCCTCCCCGTCGCCAAATTTTCAAAATGGTATAAAAATTTGAAATGTTTTGCATACTCCTTGGTTTTCTTTAAGGGTATTTTCTCCGAATATCTTTCTTCGGGTACTTGTACCGACTTATTAGAAAAAGTGTCCATATGCTTCGCGGGCCGCATGTGGCCCGCGGGGCGCGGATTGGCCTCCCTTGCTATAGATGGTTGTGTAGGTTTATTAATTATGCCTCTACTGCTGTGATACACCTTAGCAGTGCGTGATATTTGTGTGTGATCTGATGATAACCTTTTTATCTTTAACTCTTAACCTTCCGTACTTGCTCGTGTAATGTTATGTCTTTACATACTCGTATCTATATAATGTTCTTTAGAAATCCCGGATTTTGCAGGGTTTTCCAAATTGTGGGCTGAAAAAATAAATAAAAACATAGTCCAGTGGATTTTAGCTGAGAGTAAAAAATAACAAAGGTTGTGGTGAGTATTATTGATAAAATCTCGCAAGTTAAACTAATAGTGGACTGGTTGCATAGTTGGAATAGACAATAAAGGATGAATCTCCAGGATTCTGGATTAGAGACCATGCATGGAAGAACAAAAGTAGCATAATAGGAAATAGGGAGACCTCAAAAAGACGAACGCATGATGACAGTGTCCAAGTGATGAAGTGGGTTTGTGTTATTCGGGACAGAAGAAAATGTAATTCATTTTTGTGTTAACGATTTTCTCAACTACGTATGTTTATTTTTTATTCACTGTGTCGGTGTTTAGGTAGTAGAATTCCATAGCGAAATAAATAAAACAAGTGTTTTATTTACCTATATCTTTATTTTTTTACATTTATGATGCTCTGTTCACCTGTGGTTCTTATATCGTCTGACTGTCTATAGCAAATCTCCCCAATACACTTTTTTGCCAATTCTGGGTTGCCCATTCCTGAGCCGGAAAATTACAAATCTTTTCCTAGGTAGGTGGGTATCTACTTAGATAAAAAAAATATAAATATTTTTTTCTACCACGAAACCACCAAAGTTGATAGCCTTATCAGCTGTATACCTACCTACTTATCTGTTGTAATGTATACCTACTACTTCATACCTACCATATATTATTATTATTACTTATTACCAATTTCACTTATTTTAGAGGTACTAACTATGTAACAGTTTCTTTTTAAAAAAATACGCTATCGCGATTTCAGAGTATCTGTCTGCTTATTCTTGACGCTTTCTTATTCGATACTAATACTAGACTTAAGATCGCAAATAAAAAGACCATGACTAAATTTCGTATTCCTGACACTTTCTTTTTCTCTTTCTTATTTGGAACTTCGATCTTTTCCGATACTAGTTTAACGGCCCGTTAGCAACAATGTGAATTTTTGTCGTATTGTCTATGGTTTCGGCAAATTTCATATTTTTGCGAATAATACTTAATTTTCACGAAATATTTTTGAACAAATATGTAAAATATTTAAATTGACAATAAATTACTACATTTAATAAATTATTTGTAAAGTTATTTTCATTTAAATCGTTTATTTAATGTTATTTGATATTTCAAAGTTGGTCATATTGATTCTTGACTTTTGACAGTACGCTTACGAACTAACCTTGAAAGGAAATGTCATTTATTTCGCGGCATTTGTTGTGATTTTGCTGGTAAGTGAATATAAAGTTTTACTTGTATTATATGATATAACTTATTCTTTATTACTTAGATAGATAGATTATTAACTTGTGCTATAACTTATTAATTTATAAAAATCACATAGGTACAATATTCTAACTAAATGTGTAAGTACATTTACAAAGTTTTACAAACGTACTTCAAACGTAAAATACTTGATACAATAAGTAAAATAGAGTCGGGATGTTTGTGAATACATTAATATAATATATTTATGTACATAATCATTGTTTAATACAGGTAACAAAACCTTTTTTAAGTGCATTAAGTATATATTTATTCTGTTTTTTAGAAAACATGTCGAGATTGTCCTACATGCGATGGAACGCGCTAGTGACATCGAAGGGGAGGTCCAACCTAAAATAAAAGATATAATTGAATTCACAAGAAGTCCAACAAGAAACAGTAAACCACCTGACGAGGCAACAAGACTTTCCAGTTAGTGTTTTTTTTTACATAAAAATTAAAACTGTCTTTTACTAATTTACTATATTTGCACAACAACTTGTAGTGAAGATGTACTTTTATACAATATGAAGTTGTTTACACAATTATTATAGATTTCATCAATGAGAGATACATAGCATTATAACATAAGTATATGTCACACTATATGAATCTTAGATGGACTATTCATTGGACTTACAAGTTACAATCCTCTCTGTCCAGTTTGGTTTGACTTATTTCAAGTCAAAAACATTCACCATTAGGGAAGATTTTATAATTGTTGGATGTTGTTTCATTGTAATTAAGACACTGTTATTCTTGTTAAGTTGGTTCTAATACAATACAATATATTGAAGTGACTGTCCTATAATACTCTTCTAACCTTTGAAATCTAAGTTTACACTCCTCAGACTCTCTATCACGTATCCAGAAATCAAGTATATAAGATGATACACTTGGAACATAATGTTAATTTTTTTTTTCAGCTCCACGACGTCAGCGTCCACCAACATGCACTCAATTTTCACCAAGGAGACGTCCAGGAAATGTTTTTGAGATGGAGTGTGAAAGAATCTTAAATCTAGAAGAAAGGTATATTGAGGCTGAGTGGACGCGAGCTGGGGCAGAAAAGGAGAGGATGACACAAGAAATAGAGCATCTTGAGGTGGTTAAACAACGGGTGAAACGGACAAACGTTGGGAGATATTTCAAAATCTTTAGAAATAATAATTACAATAAAACTATATTCAATCAATATATCAACATTTGACAACAAAATAAATAAACATTTGTTTCTCTGCTTATGAAAATATTCCACTTGGCACTCCCAGCCCATTCTGAAATGAATCATTAAACCGTTATGTAGTTTACTTATATTAATCTTCATTAGTTCACATTACCTTGTTTTCATCTTCACGTGGAAGGAAATGAAGTCTGTGGGAAACTAATATGGTTCAATAAAAGTCAACTATACTAATTGTTTCATTTTAAAATAGATGCAAGTGGTCCAATTTTCAAAATATAAACAGAATGGGTGCTGTGGGATGAACCAAATGTTAATTTATTTTGAGATATTTTTTAAATATACCTATCATTCCCATTATATGGTGTTGCATCTATCTGTGATTCAGCGATGAGGTTTGCCACCCATCCTGAATGTCTTGATTTTATATTTATATATATCTTTCCCATTATATGGTGTTGCATCTATCTGTGATTCAGCGATGAGGTTTGCCACCCATCCTGAATGTCTTGATTTTATATTTATATATATCTTTCCCATTATATGGTGTTGCATCTATCTGTGATTCAGCGATGAGGTTTGCCACCCATCCTGAATGTCTTGATTTTATATTGGCACGAAGAGGACAGTTTGCATGTTCCTTACATGCGGCTGATCTGCTGGCTACCCCACTTGTGGGATATGCCGTGATGGTATAGTAGTAGAATCTATCTGTCCTACCACACCATATCCCCTAAGAGAATATATCGCTAAAGAAATAGGTGTTTACTTACTTCTCTCGCTTCCATCAAATTCATACAATTCCTCATACATATCCTTCTATTTCTGACGTCACCATCCTTCAGAATCCAGACAGTGATCCAACCATGTTACCCGAGGACAGCCACACTTCCTAGATACCTTCCTTTTAGCCATGTAGATTTTTACATCATTCTTTCAATTTGACAAAACATCTCAACTTATTCACTTTCTATCTTTTGACAACACCTCAATTTACATTCTTCTCTATCTTTTCATTCTTCGCTCTATCAGTCTGTTTTCACACACACTCTTCTCAGATTTCCATTTCATTCTAATATGTTTTTCTTTATGAATGTTTGTAATGTGTTGCCATTGCATTTTTGTTCGCAACATAGTGTCACCAATAAACTTTTAATATAAAAATATTATTTTGTTTTATTTTTTACAATATTTCCTTCCATGGCATGACTAGAAAAAAGGGTATGTATAAAAAAGAAACAAATTAAGTAGTAAATAATTATATTATAAGAACAAGGCAAAAGTATGGTAATTGAGTTAAGAAAAATATTTACTAATATGTAGGTATATTATATTATGTAGAGCAAAAGTTTGTTGCTATATATATGAAGTTCGTCTTTGATGTGTCCGCTGTAATGCTGCAACAAAATTTATCCCTCTGATTCATATCTTTCCTTAGTTCATCAGTATGGGTATCTTCAGAAGAAGTATGCATAAGCCATATCTTCTACAGGGATATCTGGTGGAAGAGGCAATTTTGCTGTATTAGACGACAGGCATTATGTAATTTTGGCAACCATGGCCGAATTGTAGAGCAAATTATATTATATCATGAGCTATATTGTTTTAATGATAATTCACTATCTTTTCTTTGCTTTAAGATTGGGAAATTTAATATATATTTTTTTTATAATGTAAGCGTGGTTTAGGGCCAACGTAACTTCGTTTAAGCATTTAGACGCTGTTAGTTTGCACTTCTCAAAACGTTTTTCATATCATATGCGTCAATGCGTGAGCCCTTTAACAAAATCAACACGTAAAAATATGTCAAATATTGAATACAAACACAAATTTTAATTTGAAAAACTATGCTTACATATTAAAACGTATTATATTTGCTTAAAACTTGATGTTAAGTTGCTCTAAAAGAAGAAATAATGTAACAATTAATTTATAAGTTATATTTCAATATTTAAAAATATACAAAATACATTATTTTCCTAAAATACTTACATGTTTTAATCATTTACCACGAAGTTTTCTTCAAATAAGACAACACTTTTGGTTTCTTATTATTAAACGTCATTTTATAAGTATCCGTCTTATTGGCGGTCTTAAGTTTATTTCAAGAATACCAATTTAGTACTAAATTAAGACGCATTAACGGATTTCTAGTCACGAAAAGCTTTCAAAAGTATTCGCATCGAAATAGCGCCACTACTTAATTTCAAGAATACCAATTTAAGAAAAGTATCAGAAAAAGTATTAGTATCGAATAAGAAAGCGTCAAGAATAACCCTGCTGATCACCGAAATCGCTATAGCGTATTTTTAAATGTAACAATATACAGTCATTCAAGTAAAAAAAAATATTTAATACCACTCTATCATCGAATTGATTCATGACTTCGATTTTCTCTGCATCTCTTAATAGCTGTTCTTATAATTGTTTTCCCTTCCCTTTCTACATCATGACACTCAATTACAAGTTTTTGGTTTAAATGATTTAACTTGTATATAGGTAGGTAAATTTTGTTTACATCTTGTGTTCGTAGTTTGTAAGTATTTAAAAAAAGATTGTTTCATTTGAGTAATTCAGTAATGTTTATATTTCAAAATTTTTGACTTCTTTTTATTGCTTTTATATTTTTGATTGTGTATGACAACCGAATGGGCTATAATATAAAATAAATCATTTAATATATGGACACTTATAAATTGGACATTGCATTGCATACTTGTTAATCATAATTATATATCTGTACTAAATTTATATGTATTGTCTGTAGTGTTCCGTCGATTTGAATAAATAAATAAATAAAAATTTGTGCTATATACATCTATACAAATACGATATACTATTCCATAAGTGGAGTAGTCAACAGACTAGCTGGAAGTTGTAAAGATGCCAGTTATCCTTTCAATGAAAGTAGTTGTAGAAGCGAAACTTAGTAGGCATAAAATCCGATTGAAACTTAAATTGAGGCTTAAAACATATCTGCTAAATTTAGGATATTTGCTTGTTTACATATTGAATGTATATTTTGTTAGCATATTATTCTGTTATTGACTGTTTTCTAATGATCCTGTAAATATTGTGAAAAATAAAATTAAAAAATACTTACATTTTAAATGGGAATGCAACAATGAGATAAATAATTGTGTGCTAACATTTATTGGAAATCAATTTAATATAAAATATAATTATTGGTATGTACATAATACAATATTATTTCAGTGTTTGTAATGAAATGTAGGTATTATTTTGTTGCACATAATTATTTCATTCCCACACACATCTTTAGTTGAGTTGTCGCGTGAAAGGTCCATGACAACCAGAATGTTGCTAACGAGAAAGCTATTAAATAAAATATCATAACTAGACTGTGTTATTAATTAATTTTTAATGACAAGTACAAATGTAGGTACGTGGGTATATTATGTATTTATACTCGTAATATGTATGTATTTGAGAGATAGACGAAGCAAATAATATACAGTGCAGCATATGTATATGGTAGTTATTAGAAGAATGAGTGGATACAAGAGGAGTGTTGTGGATAGAATGCGTGTAAATAAATTGAGATGGTTTGGTCATGTGGAGCGAATGGAAGAGGAAAGAATGACAAAGAGGATATACTTGGCTGAAAGGAGGGGTGTGAGGAAGCGTGGGCGTCCGAGAACTACGTGGCTTGAACATGTAGATCAAATTCTCAAGGACGGCCGTGTTTTGAGCAAGAGAAATCGACGTGCGTGCATGAAATCGAAATTGAAATTGTATGACTGTAGAGGAGGCGAAAGAAGTATGTAAGGACAGATCTAATTGGCGTTCCGTTCTCTCTGCCTATCCCACTTGGAATACGGCGCGAGGGAATAGATAGATAGATAGTTATGTAAATCAAAGTTTGAACTATTTTAGACGATGCATTCACATTAGGGGCGTCCAGATAGTATAGGATGCAAACGTCAATCAATCATTCTGTGACGATTCGGAGCATTCTCCGAAAAAATATTCAAATGAATGCCTTCGTTCCCCGTCCCTATACTGGTTACGAAAGCATTCATTCGAATATTTCTTCGGAGAATGCTCAGAATCGTCACCGAATGATTAAAGATTGATGATTGATTGACGTTCGCATCCTACTATCTGGACGCAGCCAATGACTAACTGCCTAAAAGTGATTAATGTAGTATTTTGTACAAGTACTATTTTGCCAGCACTGAGGATGTAACCTACGACCCCTCGCTTGCAAGGCGAGTGTGTTAACCATTAGTCTAGGTACCTAATTGAATATGTGATGACTAGGTATAGGTACCTACCATAATTATGTTCCTATGTGGTTTATCAATATTTTTGAACTTTCTAACGGAATGTATGCTATAATTTTTTTGCGGTATTACCTACACACATTCAGTTCAGTTCAACTGAACTGTTATATCATTGAACTGTTATATTCAGTCATGGTCACACAAAAACTTAACAGTCTAATGCCGGGAGAAAATCACCCATCCAGATATACAGGATATCAAAGGATTAGGCTCGATAAGCGGGTTTAAAATACCAGCATTGCGCCTGAAATGTCTGTGTTATTACAATATATTTTTGAATTTTGATGTACCTATAATTTTCCCGGGAAATCTATTTTTTTTAATCATTTATTGAATATTTCAGAATTACACCACTATAGCTGACATGACTAAAGGTATTGTATAAACGATATTATAGTATGCCAAATATTTTTTATTTCTCCTACTAGTTCTGCCCCCCTAGACAAACATGCACTTGGCGATCGACTTCAAACAAATTTTCGACTATAACCGCAACAATAACACATAATTATACGGTACATGTAGGTAGATTGTCGAAAAGTTTGCCAGTAGTCGATCGCTAAGTAGGTACGGATTGTCTACGGCCCCTGTAGATTTACGTATTTTTGCTGCAATGGTTTTTTGTAACAGCGATTTGGGACAGCGATTTTTATTAGATACGTAATTTTGTGTCTAATAAAAATCGCTAATTTATAATTGGTAACGGAATTGAAAGCCGGCTCGCGACTAATAAAGTCACAACTCACAGTGGAAATAAGTGTTAATTTAACTAAATAAGTGTTTTATTTGATTTTTTTTTTATTATGTTTATCATGTAATACTAAATCGGGTCTATTATGATGTATTTTTGTTATACCTAATTGTTTTATTTCCTGTAATTTTGATTTTCTTAAAAATTAACTATTTTATAATTTTATCAATCTATAATATTCTTATGATTATTTCTTAGGAAATATAACATTACGGTACACATTCTTACGTCTATTTGTTGTATGATAGTATTGTTTAATCACTATGTTTATTGCCCAATGTAACAACATTATTGTTAATCAACAGTAGATGACGAATCCTCTCTGCGCCATTATTACTGGTGTACTGACATCGTACGATAACTTCTAGGTATTATGTGACTATTTATATATTGTACATATTTCATAATTCAATATCATTATTATACCTTGCATTCCACTTAGGTACGTAGATTATGCTATACTGTACTTATTAGGTATGTATAAATAAGGGCGGGTTCACAAAAGGTCAGTAAAAGACACATCGCAGATTTTTCTTTTATTTTGCTCCTTGATTTCATCCAAAACTTTCTTTGGATTAACTCAGTTTGCGTTCAGGAGGCGGGTACAGATGAAATTATTTTCATCGTCTGTGGTGCACTAGTGAGCCGTGTGATGGGACACCCCCCCCCACAATTTTGTATTATTGCTAAAGTTGTATATATTATGTATCTGTATAATTTTAAGTATATGTTTTTGTGTGAATGTGGAATTGACTGTATGTGTGTGCTAGCAAGACGAATGATTGATGTGTGCGTGTGTGTTTGTGTTTTTCATATTAATGAATAAATATTGAGATAATGTAAATTAATTGTGACGCACGGTTTTTGGATGATCTATCTATATCTATACCATCACGGCATATCCCACAAGTGGGGTAGCCAGCAGACCAGCTGCATATAAAATATGGATGATGACTGAGTGAAATGTTTAAATTTTTTTTCTACCTTGTACATTATATATATAGTTGTTGTCTGTTGTGTGTTTTCAAGAAATAAATAAATAAATAAATAAAAACTACAGTAACAAAAATGGTTTAGTGCTAATTGAGTGATTTCTCTCCATGCTATTCCTAAGTTACAAGACAAATAACATCTACATTTCAGATTGAGGTTTACCACCCATTCTGAATGTCTTATACTGTTTACCGGCACGAAGAGGACAATGTGAATGTTTATTAAATGCAGGTAGTCCGCTGGGTGCTTTAATACGAAACGCGTTTTGGATTTTAAGTAGAAGGTCGATGAGTAACGCTTTTTCTTGTTTCCGAGCACGCATAATGTTAATTAGAGGCTCTGTATTCAGTTTTTTAAGCACACATGTATGATTGCATATGTACATATGTTTATTATGAAACACATTTTGGGTACACAGAAGGTTAATCGAAAATATGCTTTAAATATGTAAGTACGCAATTGGTCGACTAGAGCAACATTTCGTGTAATTTGGGGTAGGTACATAACAATTACATATAAGCTCACTGAAAAACTTGTTTTTGTAATTTCGGGTACGACCTACTATACAGTTTAAGGAGTACTTCATTTTACCATTTTCGGTACGCAATAGGTCGGTTTTTAAAAACGTATTTTAGTTATTAAAAGGCATGTGTTCGAAAAAATAAAAACATTTTACATCTTAAATTCAGCGATGGGGTTTGCTACTCATCCTGAAAGGCTCAATTTTTTTGGCACGGAGAGGTAAGCTTGCATGTTTTTTTACGTGCAGCTGGTCTGCTGGCTTTCCCACTATTGGGATATGCCCGATGCCGTGATGGTAAAATAGTAGTAGTAACATTTAACCATTTTCGATACGCAAAAAGTCGGTTATTAAAAACAAATTTTAGGTTTTTAAAAGCGCAGATGGCCTATGGTCTTCCACACTTTTGCTTAAGTTTTCGAGTGTCCTGTATAAGGCACGTGTTCGAAAAAATAAAGACATATTTTACAACTTTAAAAATAAATAAAATAAAATAAACTTAAATTCAACGATGAGGTTTGCCACCCATCCTGAAAGTCTCAATTTTTGTTGGGACGGAGAGGAAAGCTTGCATACCGCTAGTCTTCTGACTACACCACTGTGGGATATGCCGTGGTGGTATAGTAGTACTGTTGTAGTAGCCGAAGGTCTGCTTACATACTGAAAAAGTTAATTTGTAACGAATTTTATTTTTTGTCGATAAAAATATCGGACATTGTATGTTTTTAAGTACGCAAATTATGATACCTACGTGGAATCGTATTCCCAAACAAAATTTCATTTAGTGTTTAGAAAAAGTTTTCAGATCTCATAAGAAAAATAAATTATAATTTGGCCATCCTTGTTCGTAATCCATCTTAGTTTCATCATCAATTTAATATGATAAGTGGGAAAAGTTTTGCAATGAAAATGAAAAAAAAAATACTAATTCGCGATCGCCCACTCTTGTAGAGGACCATTTAACGTCGCGAAAACATTCTAAATGTAAAACTTAAATTGAAATTCTTCGTAAATACAAAAAAAATTCAACTATTTGCTACGGCTGATATAGGTTAGATACAATTCCACTTTCGTCAGTAGCTGCATACCAACCCTACCTCCAGTTTATAATATTTAATACAAAAGTGACATTGAACTTATCTCTAATGTTATCTTTCTATGTATAGACACAGAAGTGTATTTTGTAGCGACGAATTACTACGCGGGCTATTTAGGCGCCAACGCATTTGAATATGGAATCATAATAGCTTTGATGAACGACAAATGAAACCTATTTTTCATTTTGTTGAATAAATTGAAACAAGCGTTAACACTTGTTTCAATTCACTCTGCGTGAAACACTTGATAATGAACTAAGAAGTCGAAAGACATCCCTCTCGTGTTTTGTTAAGTCTATTGTAAAAGGATTACAATTTATTCAATTTTGTAATTCTACTACCTACTTGTGCACCAACACAATAAATGTTATTTTGTTATTATTTTTTTTAATAAAATGTTTTGTTGTTTGATTTTTGTGTTAACTTCCATTTCAACAAATCGTCTCACTGAATTTCAAGATATATTCAATGGTGTTCAGATTTTTGAGAATATATCCTGTAGGTATTAACTTATTATTATTATTATTCCTGTTTGTATTAAGAGTACTAACCTATGTAATATCGAGTGATAACAATCCTCCAAGTACAAGCTGTAGGCTGTAGGTACTCAATTTTGAGGGAATGAGTTCTCGATACAGTGAATTTGTTGAAATAACCTCTTTTCCCGGATATTTCAGGAGTCCAAGGACTCCTATTTATCCGTTTGGGTGACAATTTCTTTTTTCTTTTTAACTGTCTCAAGTCCATCAGTACCATGAAGCCAGTATTGGCACCTCCGACCCTACCACGTCAGTGGGCGGTTATAATATAAAATATAAAAATAATATAAAAAATAGTGTAAGTGAACTATAAAAATGAACTATAAAAATTTGTTTGAAAAATTACATACATAAATAAACTTACTTTCATGGTACCTACCGCTTTTCTCGCGGGGTAGTTAAAAAGAATCGAGCGCCACTTTTATGTTCTTGCACACGCTTTTTGCTTCCATCACATTCATGAATCTCCTCATACATGCTCTCCTAATCTTTGTTATTCGAAGGTGCTCTTCTTGAATAGTTTTTTTATTTTATATTTTTATTTTTATTTATTGAAAACAATCAAACACAAACAGGCACATCATATACATATAAACACAAAAAATACAACAGAAACAAAGTTTAACACAAAGATGTGCCCTATTATGGGGTGCTCACATTTGGCGAATATCGCCAGGCGAATTTCAAAATATATCGCCAGGCGAAAAAACAAAATTCGCCGGATATCCATTGATCGTCACACCTGTTCACACAGTCCACTGATATAGAAACGATCTGTCAGATGCGCTTTGATTTGGACACTGTTTTCAAAATGGCGGACGTCGAGATGGAGATCGCGAAGTATTTATTTTTAGTCGAAAATGTTATAGTAGAGGTTATAAGGCGCCTTTTAATTAAGGAAACAAACGCCACAAATCAACAACAAAGATAACAGCTGTCATGAAGCGGGAAACATTATAAAATTTATAGGTTATAAAGTTTTTACCATAGATACGAACGCCGCGCACATCTGCGCAAATCGTTCAATCGGGCGAGAAAGTTGGAAGGTGGTCAACTCGAGACGATATCGTTTCTACTGGTTTTTATCGTTTCAGACTAGCTGTCATTTAGTTCACACGGTGCAAATGGCTGGCGAAATTTTGGTGCTCTGGCGATATTCGCCAAAGTGAGAACACCACATTACAGGCGTTATTGGTTAACTCCTGAGTCGGCCGCAGGTCCAGGCAAACCTAACACCCCAATGCATCCGGAATAGAAACTCAAAGAGTACCAGTGATCCCAAGCATCCAACCGATTTACATCAAGATGCCAGGAGCAAAACCTACAGCAAACATCAGATGTTCATTAATTCTCTATTATGTCTTTCATATATTTCTAAAATAATAACTATAATGAACTCAATCAATTAATATTAATAATAGAATAAAACAATACAACAATGAAATTTGGTAAAATCAAGAAAAGTAATTAAAATTTTATGGAGGGTAGGGAAAATCAATAGAAAGGGAAGTGTGGGTATTTGCACTCAGTCTCGGAACAAGATAGTTTTTGCAGTTTTTTTAAAAGTGCATGCGGCCTTGCTGAAAATGTCGACAGCATGTAATGAGTCATTATATTTATTCATCATTCTATGCAGAGGACGCCTGAAACCCGCATTACTAGTTGATGCACCCGCGTAGAATGTTCTGCGATTACGCGTTGCAGATAGTTGAGAGTGGTTTATTGTCAAGTGACATAATATTTTATCAATCAAGCCGAAGTTTGATATTACATGCAGAAATAGTTGAGAGTGGTTTATTGTCAAGTGACATAATATTTTATCAATCAAGCCGAAGTTTGATATTACATGCAGAAATAGTTGAGAGTGGTTTATTGTCAAGTGACATAATATTTTATCAATCAAGCCGAAGTTTGATATTACATGCAGAAATAGTTGAGAGTGGTTTATTGTCAAGTGACATAATATTTTATCAATCAACCCGAAGTTTGATATTACATGCAGAAATAGTTGAGAGTGGTTTATTGTCAAGTGACATAATATTTTATCAATCAACCCGAAGTTTGATATTACATGCAGAAAAACACGTAGGTGTCAAACGTAAATTCAGTCATAAAAACGCGAATACACAATCTTTAGTATATATGACCAAATAATATAAATTGATGGTATATGGCTATTGTAGGTAATTAGATAGTTATTGTATGTAATTAGGTGTATACATAATAATATAATGCTTTAATCATACCTTTACCTATATAATCAGATTGTATATCACTATAGGTATTTGTTCGCCCATATTTGCGTAATGAAATATATTTTTAAATAACTTTTACGTAATTCTATTAACTCGCAGGTCAATTTAATAAACAGTAGGTAATAATTATTTGTGATAAGAATATTATATTTTGTCTTATCGGGAAATTCCTAATCCATTCTTGACATTGTATGTATGAATTTAATGTGATAAACCTTGCTTATTTTTCCATACAACTTCGAATATAGGTTTGTACCTCTATCAAGAGTAATACATTGTATAAAGCGATATAGCGCTGGTCAAATACTGTAGATATACTAAAGAATAAAAGGTCTTGAGCGATATAAAAAAATAAGCCTAATGCTTGCAGTGAATAAAAATGATGTAACATTCCATTTGATGGGTTAGTTGGAAGATATTGCGCTTCAGCAATAAACTCGCCCATTGCACAAAATTATGTATTCTATTGTTATGTTACCATGTTTTTTCTTCTTTTTATACTAATTTTGTTCAATAAAGATTATTATTATTATTCTGACGACATAGCATCGAATTCACTAATGCGGTTCGTGCAAAATTTGATTGATAGAAAGAAAGAATAGAAAGCGCTGGTCAAATATTGTAAGTATATTAAAAAATAAAGTCTTGAGCGAGATAAAAAATAAGCTTCATTAGAAGCAATGATTGCAGTGAAAAAAATGATGTAGCTTTCCATTTGATTCTTCTGACGACATAGCATCGAATTCACTAATGCGGTTCGTGCAAAATTTGATTGATAACTGTAAGTACTTTTATCATTTTTAAACTTGGAAACTTCGGGTCATGCCTGGCTTTTTGGCTTGTGTGAATATCACGTTACTGATAACTAAATGTATTTACTATAATATGTATATTGTGGCTTTTGACAGAGATAATGTGTACTCTTGCGCGTATTATCAAGAGCTAGGTAGTGATATTATTGAGTTGTGATAAGCCTCTAATGCGTAGTGTAAAATCCTTTAATTCTGAATGATTTAGGTAGGTACCATTCAGTATGCATTCTGTACTTATAAGAGCAAGATGGTTTTAAACATTGGCCTAGTATAGACTACATAGTAACGCAGTACTAATTTTCTCAGAAAACATATTCCAAAATAAATAATAATATTATTATAATTATCCTGTTTCACTCCATAACATTAAGATGCTAATGATCTCTTTCCTGCTTATACTTAAATATTGCACATCCTATTTATTATTATATAAATGAAAAAATCATAAAAGGAACCCTACATAAAAAAAAACAATCAATGGCCTTTAAGCCTTGCAACACCCATGTGTTTGGTTGCATTAACAATTTTTCCTTTGAATTTGTAGTCTACACAATGTAGGTTAGGTGTGTTTTGTTTTAGTGCACTGATAAATTGATTACATATTATTGTGTAGATATAATATTATGCATGTGTATCAGACCATTGAATTGTAATGTGATTTGTTATTGGCAAGGGAGTGTCACCAATGGTCGGGTCATCGACTGGCTTGGGACACGATACAATATTGGATGTGGTGTTGTGCCAAGTGTCAAAGCTGAACTCTATATATATTGTCATGTTGACAACAATACAGTGCATGTAATAGAAATAAGCAATAACCTACATTCCCTATATCCCTGGGGTGAATTACCACATAATACCTATGTATTACGGATATAATACTAAATTGTTTCCGTGGAGTAAGGCAAATAATAGGTCTGCTACATTTTTCTGTAAGTTTTCGAGTGTTCTGAAAAACGTAATTAAAAAAGGTCTGTATCCAGCAATGATGATGATTCTGGATGATTTTGTTTTGACGCCGTTTAACAGTCCCTAGACCGTCTCAAAGGCAGTTTTCATTTTGCTTCTGAAACTGGTGACAGTCTGATTGTCTCTCAATGGCACCGGTAGGTGATAATGGATAAATGAAGGCTAATTAATAAGTATAGGCATTTAATATCCAATTGGTGAGTCTATTGTATTTTTTTCCAACTAACTCACTAAATATTTTAATAATGTAAATCGAGGCATTCTGATATTCTGAATATTTGAAAGCTGATTGTAGACAGACCGGAATGAACATTTTTACGTCCCTATTTACGATTATAAAATATGCAGTTTGTTTGTTTGTCGGCTCGCCCGAATCCTGTAATCGCCGAAATGATAAAGAAATTGATTGATAATGTAAAAGTTTCAACCTTTGTACAAATAAAGGCAAAATTTGCAAAACAGTGATAAGTTTGTTTGCTGTTTTTTACTGTTTCCATGTGAACTACATAATGTTCTGTAGAAAGATAATCATGTTAAAATGTTATCGGCTTAAGCCTAATCTGTGGTAATTGCAATATCGTAAGTAGGTATATTTGGTGTATGTATCTAACTAATTATCTTTGGTTGGGAAAGTAAATATGATATTGGTATATTTTTTTTTTTTTTAAAAGATATATCTGGGTTTGTTACAAACCCAAATACAACCTTATACACCTTTCACACTAAGCTAAAAGCTTGTGCCGTGAAAGGGGAGTTTGCCGGCACCTGGGATAGAACCACGGATCCCTTGTCCTGAAGGCCGAGACTCTACCTCCAGGCTACCGACGAACTCAATGTAGTTACTAGGTTGAATGCGGATCAGTTTTATTATACTGAATCTATCTATCTATAGCTATACCATCACGGCATATTGAACTGTTCAGTCACTTCTCTGACGTATTCCATTGGTTCATTCATCCTATTCTTTCACTGGCTCTATTGCGAGCTCGTTCACTGACAGATTCACTCCCTCATGATATGCATAGCTTATTAACTATCTGCACATACTGACATACTAACTCATTAGCCGACTCACTCACTGTCATTCGTGTTCCATGATTAAATGGTCCAACTGACGCTCTCGCTGGTTCAGTCTCTAGCCCACTGACTTGACTCATTTTTCGGACTCACCTTCTAACTTATACACTAAATCATCCACTGACTAATTGTTTCTGTTAATTTTGTCTGACAAGATAAGTCTTCAGGTCTCCCGTGAGGACAATTTTGGTTTGAATGTGCGAATGCTAGTGTGGTAGTCATATATTGTGGTTCCCACCAACAGGGCACTTAAAGAAGAGGAAGACTTGGAATTTTTTTCCGTTTTTGGTTATCTTATGACCACCAATTCATTTGTTTGTGAAATTAATTTATTTCTTCACTACATCAACAATATGGTAATAGTAATTCAGGGTTCTAGGTTTTTAGATGGTAAACCGCAGTATTGCTAACAATGGGACAAAGTGCACCATTCACTCTAGCACCGGCAACTTTTCTTCTTTCGATATCCTTATCGTATTTTCCATCCCTCGCAAACAGACTTCCCAAATACGCAAACTCTAAACAACCTTTATTCGACATGTCGTTCTTTCACTCTCTCTTTTAAGCACCAGTCTTCGCAACATTCACTAATATTAAAATTAAATGTAATGTAGAAAAAATGTACATGAAGGTACATACATATATCGTGGGTTCAATGCTAGAACTAGACAACTCAAAATCAATAGTTTTGAGGTAATGGATAAATCATGATATTACACTCAGAAGGAAAGTAATTAATATTATATAGGTATATTATTGAAACACTTTAATAATGACCGTATAAGGAAGCCTCTCAATTCATAATTATTACTAGAAATTGCTCAAAACATTAAAGAGCTAATATAATAAATTATGTTACGCGCATAACGCATTCTTCACTTCCATCACGTGGACATTTTCCGACATGTCATGTGCTATGCATGTCACGCCATTATGTATTGTAGCTATATCTGTCTATCGTTTATTCATATTGTTATGATGATGCATTTCATAGTAATATAAACAATGAATTATTAATTGTGTCGATGTACATACGTAGTAGAATTCCATAATTAGGTAAACTGAAACAAGTGTTTCTTTCTGACGTAATAAGTCGAAAGACGTCTCTCTGGTGGTCAATAACTTACAAGTAGTAGAAAGAAAAAATTGTTTCAATTAGCCTAATAAACAATGAAATTGTATAGCTATTTAGTAATGCAATATTGTGTATTATAGTGAAGCTGGGAATTGTTAATAGGAGATTGAAAAATAGAAAAAAAATACATGAACAGGATTATTGTTAACCAACAGTAAAATAAAACAAAATTGCAAACCTCAAAACGTTTAGATAACACAATATTCAATGAATGCAAATTTGCTTAGAGGGTATTATTTATTCCCTTTTATGTAGGTAGGTACCTATTAAGATCTTCAAGAAGGTGATCAATATGACTCATTGTTGGATTGAGTTAAGTGACTTGATGTATTGTTTTTATACATTTATGTCGGTAATATAGTAATATGTACATACAAATAGTGTGACTGAGATGACTCACAAGATTCTCCGTGACTAACATTTCATTAATAAATAAATATGTACCTATTTTGAGTCTTGATTTGATACGGCGCACACAAGGCCAAAAAGCTAAATTAGGACGACAAAAATCATAAAAATATTTTCTTCAAACCAATCAGAAATCTTTCAAAACAATTCTTGATTAAACATTTCATCCTACTTCATAAGAATTTTTGTTGCCGATCTAACAGGATTGTCTATGAATGCGTTCAAAGTTGAGGTTACGTCCACACGGCCGATGTCTGTTAGTTGGGCTCCAATAATTGATGGAGTAATTGTGTTCGTGCTGTTTCCCCACATTTGTTTTTTATTAAATTTTAACATGTACAGTCGTATGACAATTTATTATGGCCACCCTAAATATTCCTGTAAAACAGTAGGAAATAATGTTTTGTTTATATTTTTTAGCATTCTTTTTACTCAAAAATTATTATAATTGAAGGTATAAGTATTCCTTTAATTAATAAAGCACATTTTACTTTGATAATACAATTTATTGATAAAATATTTCGAATATTTAGGTGTAGTGTGTCAATATTTTGTCACTCCACCTTTTGCCTCTATCACTGCATGTACTCTTTTTGGCATGCTTTTAATGCAATTTTCTGCCATTTCCTTAAGTCTAGCGTTGTGATTCCAATGATATATGATTCTTTCAATTAAATAAACTTTATTCGTGATATTCTCCTTCGCCACTTCCTTTTTCAGCAGTTCCCAAACATTCTCTATTGGATTAAGGTCCGGAGAGTTTCCTGGCCAATCCAACAATGGAACATTCTGTTCCATTAGATATTTTTTAATTGATTTGGCCGTATGGCATGGTGCCCCATCTTGCATAAAGATTCTTTTATCTCCAGGACCAAACCATTCTGCCAATTGTGGCAACAATCTTTGTTCAAGGACATATTTATATTGCCCCTGATTCATCATCCCATCAACAATATAAAGTCTTCCCATCCCTTTCCCAGAAATAACTGACCAAATCATCACCGATGTTGGATGTTTGACTGTTTCAATAATGCAGCTGGATAAATATTTCTCTCCAACCTTTCTCTTGACATATTGAGCCTTTTTTGTCAAGACTTGAAAAGTACTTTCGTCACTAAAGCAAACCTGAAAATGTAAGGTGATATTTCATTTAGTTGAACTATAATAAGCTTTTTCATGCTTTATGTAAAAAATGATTTTTTGTATTACTATTTTTAATAATAATTACCGATTTCCAGTCATCTTCAGTAAAATTCTTGTGTTTTTTCGCCCAATCCAACCTTTTTTGCATCATTTTTGGTGTCAATTTTGGTTTCCTTGCTGGGCGTCTCGAATTGTAACCGAGAACATGCAGTCGCCTTTGAACTGTTCTCTTAGACATACGAATACCAGATTGCTCCAATTTTTCAGTTATTGCATCGTTTGATGCTTGTCTGTTTTCCAGAACAATCTTCGTCAGTATTCTTTCGCCACGTGGTGTGAGAATTTTTTTTTTACCACATTTACCAACCCTCTTTGGAGTCAAGTTCTCCATACGTGATATTTTTTTTTGTATATTTTGAACAGATACTCGAGAAACATCACACCTTTTAGCTATTTCTCTTTGAGAATAACTTGTATTCGTTAGTAGCGTTCGAATCTCTGCCACTTTTTGTGGTGTTAAATCTTTTTTCTTACCCATAACTAAAATAAATTAACAAATTTTAACACCCACAGTTTAGTATTTGCTTAAATACTCATAATTTATAAAATATTGTATAAAACATAAATATTTTAACATACAAATATAAAAAAATGTTAAATAAATAATATTTTCATTGATTTGAATACTTACTTTAAAGATATCTTCCTAAAATTTATCAGAAACACCAAAAGAAAATTTGACACATGTATCGTGAGACCATCAGTAACAATATGGCATTGTACAAAATGGCTGCCAGGAATAACAGTGTTGCCAACAACACAAAAAATGCACTGATTATTTTAAGATCAAACCATATTATACAATTTCAAGTAAACTAAATACGATACTTTTATTACTTATAGCTAAAAAAACCCAAGTATTTTCAAATATGATCAAATTCTATAGGTGGCCATAATAAATTGTCATACGACTGTATATTAAAGCGACAAGTATGTACTTTAATATGTAATTTTTATTTTGGCATAACAGTTGTATGTAATCTAAATAAAATATATTTTCTAAAATGCTTTTTTTGTCCTTAAAAAAATTGAAAAAATATTTTCAGCTAGACTTTAAAAAAAGTTCCAAAGAGTACCGCTATATTTTTTTTATAGTTTGTTAAAACACTTTGTAATTTATGTAAAAAAGTAAAATTCAGGTCCCCCCGTTTCCCCCTGCTTGTTAAATCGTATGTGATCTTTATAGGTAGTGGGGGTGACGCTTCTCTACAGGAAGTTGAAGTAAAGGGAAAAGAGTTATTTTTAGTGTTAAATAATGAATTGTTTTATAAATTTTCGTCATTAAAGTGCAATGAACGATTGTTTAAATATATATTGAACAAATTTGGTATTAGTGAACTTTCTAGAGATTGTGCAAAATGATTAAAAATTGTTATCAAAGTGTTTGTAACGAAGTTTTTTTGGGAAATTACGTAATTGTAATCACACGTTCGAACTAGCATATGAAATGGCTTGATACTGATCTGAATCTCCCATAGATATAACCATCACAGTTTTCATCATCAGCACGTCCAACAAAACATCCAGAGCAGCAGAGTCGAGAGAGGCCGTGAAAATTATTCAACGAGAGTTCCATACGCAGTAAGCAAAGAGTGGTTAATCCAGTAGTAACGGGTATTAGTCAGAAGAAAACGTGCTTGGTTGCAGAACCATTTTTGGTGAAATCAGGCAAGAGAACTGCAACTCAAGTTGTGAAACTGGCCATTCAATCTACACAAAAAACTGAAAAAAAAATAATTAAAGTGATGCATGTTGCATCATTGTCTGTCGTGTCATATAGTCCCGAAGAAGCTTTAGGTCTCGTGGTGGATCTTAATTTGACGAAAGAATGTTATATCACGATGAGACATAGGGCAAAAGAAAGAAGGGCAAATATCTATGCCTCAGATCGTGTAATAGGAGAGGTTAAGAGGAGGTGTTATCCCGAAAATAATCTGGTTACTAAAAACGAGGCTGTAGTGTCACTGTTGGACCTTCTTATACATACCACACAACGTTTAGTATAAGTGCAGGCTGATGTTATACTACTAGGGGTAGTATAACAGTATAACAGGTAGGGTAGCGGTGGCCACAGGATATATAAGCAAAATTTTGCGAACAATACAGAATGCGCAGACTCGAACATAATCTTATGTACGATTGCACTGCTACAAATGCTGAGGTTTCCTACTGTTTTTTATTATCAGAAGTCTGACGATAAGGAAGAAGACGAGGATATACATTAGATTTATAAGAAAAAATGTACGACATCAGAAATAAAAATAAAGAAATATAATAAAAAAATATTTTTTGCAATTGGAATACTATTACCCCCATCTACCCTATATATACCCTCAATTACCCCCCATTTACCCTTAAAAGGTATTTTTAATAAAGGTGGTTATTAAGTAGCCTCACAATACACAATTCTGATTAGAATATCTAATAAGTTACCATTTTGTATTTTTGTCATTGTAATGTAGCTATTTGGGCTTGTGTGCGGCGTAGCCTTAATGTTTGTCTGTAATAAGTACTTACTATGTAATATTATTATCTATACTTATCGGTATTCTAGGTATGCCGTGCGTGTATGGAATATGGATACCTTCTGCATTCATTCCCTTCGTTCATTCATACCATCACGCCACTTCCCAGAACTGCGAGTAGGTACATATACTTTACCCTCACGCCGTATCCCAATTGGAGTAGGTAAAGAGAACGGGACGCCAAACTATGGCGGTGCTTAGGTAGTAGAATTCCATGATAAAACTAAAAACAATCAACAATGTCCTTGAAAGACGACCCTCTCAATAAAAATCAATATAGTAGAAGAAAAAGGAAAAAGGTCGACATGATTCGATATGCTGACGATATAGCACTGCTCGCAGACTCCGAGATGGAGCTGAACGAAGCTTTAGGGAAAATGGAAAGTATACTGCTGTGAAAGTATAACATGAAAATAAATAAACACAAAACAAAATGTATGGTCGTTGGAAGGGGGGAAGCGACTGCGAACATTGCCATAAATCATAAATGGAGTGAGCATCAAGCATGTAAGAGAATTCGTGTACTTGGGCAGCAGAATAAACCAGGATGGACGCTCCAAATCGGAAATTGTGAGCAGAATAAACCAGGCAAGAATTGCCTTTAACAAAAAATCTAAAATATTGGAATCCCCAAATATTGATTTAAGCGTAAGGAAGAAACTTACAAAAGCCTTTGTATGGAGCATTTTGCTTTATGGTTGTGAGACGTGGACCATCAGCAAGAGTGAAAGCGGACGGTTGGCGGCCTTTGAGATGTGGTGTTATAGACGCATGCTGAAGATCCATTGTTCGGAACACGTCGAAAACCAAGAAGTATTAACCAGGGTAGGCGAAAAAAGGCAACTTCTTAAGAGAATCAGCCAACAACGAGCTAACTGGATTGGCCACAACATCAGGCACCCAGGACTACTCATCGCCATCGCGGAGGGTAAGACCGAGGGCACAAAAGGCAGAGGCCGACCAAGAGATGGGTATATGGACCAACTGAAGAGGGACATGAACTTTGGCTCATACGTAGAGCTGAAAAGATTGGCTGCGAATAGGGAGGAATGGAGAAGAAAATCCAAACTCGTTGAAGACCAATCCAATGGATTGTAACTCATTATATAGAAGAAAACATTTGTTTCTAATTTCATTGTCTTTAAATATTTCTCTTATATCAACACTAGACCATTCCTGAGAATTTGACGCTCATGTTCTCAAGTCACATGTCAGCACTTTCTAATACCATTCGATGTGGATGATTCATCACTAGTCACTGTCCAATCGACGATGTTCTACCTAAACGTCTTGTAGTAAGTGCTACAATACCTGATATATTACAAATACCTGCTTTTATAGGATATTCGAATATTTAAGTCGCTTTTTCTCGATATTTCTAACGTTCTGATATCGTTGTCATAGTCACTTCGGGAAAGAAGAGGCTCTTCTGTGCCGTGAAGGGCTTTATGATAAAAGAAAACATAACAATTTTTTAGCATACCTGCCCAAAAACATCGATTTACTTATATTAGAGGTCATTGCCTAAAAACTGGTTCATCTTCTTACTAATATAACCCTATTGACAATCAAAATTGTACATTGTTGTCACTCACAAATCTCACAATGCCAGCATTGTTTTTTATTTATATTTTTCCCGTTACTCATCGTAAAACAGTATTAGTACACTTGCGTAATTATTTTTATGATGCAATTCTTTGTATTGAAACTATACAATAGTAAAAATATTTATAGTAATGTGTAACCTATTTTCTAGGCACGCTGCAAAAAGTGTGGCCCAAATAAAATACAATGTGTTACGCTATATATGTATAATATATGTGTATATATATATATATATACAATATCTTTAATAAATCAACTCATTAATATTTAAGTAGTTCGTAGATAAGATCAAAGTAAAAAAGTCCGAACAAAAACTGATTCAACTTTTCGACTGTGGTTCCGCCACGTTCTCCACGTAGGCGATGTCGTGTTAGTTTGGCCATTGGTTGATTTATTTTATAGGATTTATCAAAAAGCCTTTGTCATTCCCTAAGTGTGAAGTGAAATGTTTTTATGCTTTTCGTCTACGTGCCGCTTGTTATCGGTGCTCGTGTACTCGCTTTCGTTGTATGCATTTCTTTGTACATGACGCATGCGTGATAACGGTCCTGCGATGTGATTGGCTGAAAATGGTGGCGCGGTTACGGTCAGATGTTCACCAGGTGTTGACAACGGGTTAATATGAAACAACAATTTTACAATATTTATTTATAATTTGTATCATTTTCAAAATTATGAAAATAAAATAAGCGTTTTAAATACAATTTTATTGAGTCGATAGATCTGCCACAGCTAAAAGGTTGGTGCACTCTGCTATCTTAGTGCCAACACTTATGTATGCAAGTGAGACGTGGACATGGTTAAAGAAGGATGAAAGTGGCATAAATGCAGTAGAAATGAGATCGTTGAGAAGGATGTGTGGTAAAAGTCTGAGAGATCGTGTGCGTAACAGTGATATACGAAAGGAATGTGGAATGAAAGTTGGTGTAATTACAAGGATGAATGTGAATAAGTTGGGCTTGGGCACGTGGAAAGAATGAATGAGGATAGAATTGAGAAGAAGAAAGAAACTGAGAGATCGTGTGCGTCAAAGTGATATACGAAAGGAATGTGGAATGAAAGTTGGTGTAATTACAAGGATGAATGTGAATAAGTTGGGTTTGGGCACGTGGAAAGAATGAATGATGATAGAATTACTAAGAAGATATATTTGGCTGAGAGGAATGGTGCTCGGAGACGTGGACGTCCGAGGATCAAATGGCAAGATCATTTAAATCAAATCCTACAGGACGGTCACGTGTTGAGCATATTGAACAGGAGAGCGTGCATGAGGAATTGTATGACAGTGACGGAAGCGAAAGATGTATGCAAGGATAGAAGGAAGTGGTGCTCGATCCTTTCTGCTTACCCCGCGAGGGAAGCGGCGTGATGGTATGTATGTATGTAGATCTGCACGTCCGAGAATTTATTTATCTATTCATCCAATATACAGCTAATGCCTTTACAAAGAATAATACACAATTGTGGATCAAATTCTTAAGGACGATCAAAGATATACGATAAAGATATAATGACAATACAGATATATGAGGACGATAGTGTTTTAGTAAGACTAATCAGCTGGCATGTATGAATGTGGAGGAAGCGAAAGAAGTAGGTATGTAAGATAGATGAATGTGACTTTCAAGATTGATTCAATAGCGTGCACATGTAGAATGACACAAATTATCGACTTTCTGAATGGAATGGGTATCTTACACACGTATTCCAAGAAGAACTGCAAAACCTATGTGCTTTTATGGACGACGCGATCCAGTGGCTACAGTATTTGGAAGTAAAGCTGTGAGGAACCGTAAAAAGAATGCATAAATGATAAGGCATTCCGGCGGAGTGTTTGGGCTCAAGAACTATTTTTCTATAACTGCGAACTTCTTTTTATAACTTAGCAACCCTCGCACCATAGGTTGAGAATCACTAAGAATTGCCTTTTTCAGAGGTTTAGTAGTTAGATGTCGCGTCACCGCTTCCTTCAGACTTCAGTTCATCGTGTTTTGTATAGGCGCTTTATAATACCCACACACATACTGTATAATGCATAACATTATATACCAAGTACCTACATAACAATTGCTACGCTGTTGTATTCAGTAGGACAGGTAATGCGATGTCGCACGGTCGTCCGTCCGTTGGCGTTGTTATAATATCGCATGCGCGTACATTCCATGTTGTCAGATTCATGTTTTGTGCATATGTCAAACTCTGAATCTTCCAGTCATACATTATAATAACAATAATATTATTGTTGACAAGTTAGTTAACCTTTCTTTCTTGTGTAACTTTACAATTCCTTTCCGTGTGTTCGATTTTAAGCAGTGTTTCAGAATCTATCAATCGTTTCGAAGGCGTTCCAATAATTGCAAATTTGAATTACAAGTTTAGTTTTGTGAGATAAGTGCTCAATATTTTTATAGTTCGTTGCCGGTTTTTAATGTTTTCCCTGAATTTTGTTATTTGTAATTATTTTATTGTTGCAATAAACGTTTTCCTGAAAATAAATTTTTGTATAACTTTGTAAACAGTTTTTTGATTTGAGTCATCAAAATGAATTGCATCCAGAGCAGCGACTTGAGTAGTGTACTTAGCGGAAGCACTTCCAAGAATGGCAATATTGCAAATGGTCATAACCACCTCACAAATGGACATTCGAGAGTCACGAATGGGATATACATCAACGGATCTCTCAAAAATGGGAAGCTCCACAGCTCTAACGGATCCCTGAGCAATGGATCGTTGAGTAATGGATCTTTGAGCCTCGGTTCAATGAGTTCATTAAACGGGAGCAATGGCTCTCTAAATGGATCTTTGAACAATGGACTGCATTATTCCAATGGCTCCCTTAGCAACGGACGGGCTTCCAGCAGAAGCAGCCTCTTGAAGAACAGAGAAATTGATGACGAGAAAGAGAGTCATCATTTGTCTTCGAATGGTCACTCAAGACTTTCACTTCCAGAGAAACCGCACGTGGTAATTATAGTAAATTTATTTGTTATAAATATTATCTTTACTTGATTTAAAAAATTAAATAAACCTGCATACATTGGTATTCAGTTATTCACTTACTTATTGAGTTACAGAATATGAAATTACATATAAGTAGGTATCAAAATACGATATTTGAATCTTCACAAAAAATCTCTAATAGTTTGTAAAATTTCTAAACAACTCTTTTGGTCCTTAGATTTAAAACATCTGTTTTATATCCGATATAAGCTTCCAAAATGCAATGACCGTGCAAATTATCCAGTGGCTATGTCTAGTCCAAAAATCAATTGCAGCTCTACAACATGACCTCACTTTTCGTTTCCGTGTTAGAATAATGATTGAAAATAGCGTTATGATTAAAATTCTATATTATTTAGCTTACACATGTATCATAATATTGTTTACTGTGTCACTTTTCCTTTCCTGGGTTATTGAACGTACTCAACTCACCTGCAACATTCAGTCTTCAGAACACTAATCAAATTCAGGGAAATTGGCGACTTTAATTGTCCAAAAATTAAAAGGGGTGTGCCTCTCTCTACGTCTGACATTTGCCGGTGTTTATTATTATCTACGCCCTAATACTTCTATGGCTTCCGTCAATTTAAACCCTTTTGTGAAACGGAGTGTGGTATATTTTTAAGGTTAACGAAATGTGAAATTGGTTTTAAGTATTCAACACCTCTTATGACCGAATTCTAAAAGGTTTGACATGTAAATCGGAGTCAAAATAAAACAGATCATTTATTATTACATTTATTATCAGATATTTAATATGTCACTCTAATTTTACTAGTTTTCCGGGATAGTAAAAGCTAGAGATAAAATATTCTTCATATTCTAGGGTCATTCCGTGTCAATTCAACACAATTTTGGGAGATTTTCAGACTTGATGTCTCAGATTTTCATGATTTTTTTTATGCAGCAATATATCATAGACTTATAAAAAAATACCAAATTTCAGCTATGTAGCACAATTATTTTTGAAGTTATTAATTTTTAAAGTATTCAATTTTTATGAAAAAATCTCATGACTTGGCACCTTTGGATGCCTATAGACTGGCAACCAGTGATGATATAAACCTGGGAGAGGTCTCGTTTTAAAGCTGTTGAATGGGGCTTTAATCTGATGTGCCACAGGATAGGGGTCACGGTTTGAAAAAAAAATTAAATTTTAAAATTAAATTTTAAAAATTAAATTTTTCAAAAAGTGACAATTTTAAAAATTCCAAAAAATTGTCAAAAATAGTTTGTAATGTATTGATACGTATGCCAAAATTCTATTATGGGATCTCAATGGGATCAGGAGATACAGGGCTTCAGAAATGCATGCATCGTGATATTGCGTGTTTTGACACCTTTGGATGCCTATAGACTGGCAACCAATGATGATATAAACATGGGAGTGGTCTTATTTTAAAGCGGTTGATTAGGGCTTTAATATGATATGCCACAAGATAGGGGTTAAATTATAAAAAACAAAAATTAAATTTAAATTTTTCAAAAAATGGCAATTTTAAAATTTAAAAAAATTCTCAAAAAAAGTTTGTAATGTCTTAATACATATAGTAAAATTTTATCATGGGATCTCAATGGGATCAGGAGATACAGGGCTTCAGAAATGAAATTGCGTGTATTTTATGATGCGTGCATTTCTGAAGCCCTGTATCTCCTGATCCCATTGAGATCCCATGATTAAATTTTACTATTTGTATTAAGACATTTACAAACTTTTTTGAGAATTTTTTTAAATTTTAAAATTGCCATGTTTTGAAAAATTTAATTTTTTTTTTTTTATATATAATTTAACCCCTATCTTGTGGTATATCATAGTAAAGCCCTATTCAACCGCTTTGAAATAAGACCACTCCCAGGTTAATATCATCATTGGTTGCCAGTCTATAGGCATCCAAAGGTGTCAAAACACGCAATATCACGATGCATGCATTTCTGAAGCCCTGTATCTCCTGATCCCATTGAGATCCCATAATAGAATTTTGGCATACGTATCAATACATTACAAACTATTTTTGACAATTGTTTGGAATTTTTAAAATTGTCACTTTTTGAAAAATTTAATTTTTAAAATTTAATTTTAAAATTTAATTTTTTTTTCAAACCGTGACCCCTATCCTGTGGCACATCAGATTAAAGCCCCATTCAACAGCTTTAAAATGAGACCTCTCCCAGGTTTATATCATCACTGGTTGCCAGTCTATAGGCATCCAAAGGTGCCAACACATGAGATTTTTTCATAAAAATTGAAAACTTTAAAAATTAATAACTTCAAAAATAATTGTGCTACATAGCTGAAATTTGGTATTTTTTCATAAGTCTATGTTATATTGCTGCATAAAAAAAATCATGAAAATCTGAGACATCAAGTCTGAATCAGTGTGATGATTTGACACGGAATAACCCTCTACGAAACACCCAAAGCTGTCCAAAGTATTTGAAAGGCCAAGTATGTATTTATTATTTAACTCGGTTTGGGCTAGGGTTGCCAGATGATAATTTGATAAAGGAGGACAGATGGGTCTAAAAAGGAGGATTTTCTGTAAAAAAGGAGGACATCCAAAAATTAAACGATTTTTTTATATTGTTTTACTTTATTTTAATCATATTTAGCCAATTTTGGAAGTTCTTGGTTTTTAAACAAATAATTATAAAAATCTTAACATGTCATGTTTTTGAAATTATATTAGGTAAGAATTAAAGATTTAACTGACTATACACTTAGTCTTTTCCTTTCTTTGCTCCACTGAGTATTAATCAGTGAAAAAACTCTTTCCGCACGTCCAAGTAAATGTAACATTATGCGAAATCAAATCCAAGATGTGGGAAAGGCGTCCCATCACTTACGAATTGGTTTTAGGCTGGCTTAAGTGATAACTTTCGATTTTCATGGACAACGTTGTGAAATGATTGCTGATAAAATATAAAATACTGCATCTAATTTGCATGACTGGTTGCCTCATTTGTGGAAGATGTATACACAGAAAAGTTTTTAGAGTGGATATCATTTTTAAATGATCCATCATTTCTTCAACAATTTGAGATAAGCTACCGATCTACAACGTCAAAGGGAAGAACAAAATTTTGGCATAGTATTTAGGAATAAACGCCACACCTAGGTAGATTCGTAATTTTTCGAAACGATCAGCGCCATGTGCCTTGGCAATAGATAAGATAACATTGTAAACGTATCCATCAATTAATAAATTGATTACAAATATGTGTTTTGTAATTACACCGTGTGTATTTTATCTTGTAATTACTTCTTGGTTATCAGATTTAAAGTGTCGTACGCAACTTAGTCATAATTACATAATTTTATATTGAATATCTATAATTGTCATTATTATCTTTAGAAGATTTCCGGCTTTATAGTTTTTGCGATATCAGTTTTGTAAAAGCGTTCCAGACCCAATTGTTTATACGCTAAATATTCTCAGATTTACCCAAATATTCATAGACTAACAATTTATTAATATTATACGTTTCTGAAATTATAGATTAGATAATATTATTATGTAGATCCTTGTTTAAAACACTGAAAAAAGTCGCACTTGATTCGGTATTTTGTGAATTTCTTTTAATTTATTTACGTATACTTATTGCTTGATTGACTATGAAAAATTATGGATAACTTAACACCTAAAGCGATAGGGAAATACATTCTCTCCTCTTTCTTTAATGTAATTAATTTAATATTAGGTAATTTTAAATTAGGAGTTTTTATAAGTGACGACAGTAATTTTGTTGAGTAATCTATACTAATATTATAAAGAGGAAAGATTTGATTGTTTGCATTGAATAGGCTCCGAAACTACTGTACCGATTTGAAAAATTCTTTCATTGTTGGGAAGCTACACTAATCCCGGGTGACATAGGCTATATTATATTTTCAAAAAAGTTAGGGATCCTTACTAAAACTCCAACAATGTAATATAAACCGCTAGAGCTGATGAAAATCAATTTATTTTGCTGCCACAAAATAAAACAACGACAAATATCGTTTCCAAGGAAGCTCTGATCCAGTAAATTGAATGGCTTTTGTTTTGCAAATATTATGATCTTTTTATTTATTTATTTATTTTATTCTTCACTGTACATTGGTTACAATATTACAAAATAAAACAGTGTCACATAAATATCAGTTATACAATTCAAAAATCAGTTTTTTTTTAAGTTTTGTATTAAAACTAAATTATTTTTTTAAATACCTATCTACCCGTGCGAAGCTGGGGCAGACCGCTAGTTCTTAAGATAAATCAAGGGTTATTATTTAGTTTCGTGTTAAAGACACTGAAATTTTATATCTTTTGGAGTAGAAATAGTGTAGAAATTGGATGACAAAAAAAGATTTTTTTACGAAATATGCCGTACAAGTTATAGCTATGTAATGTGGTTGTCTACGGGACTTTTCTCTTTATAATAATTGCAAGATACAAGATATTTGTAGATATGATGACGCGTCTTTTGCATGTGACAACATACCTATAATTTTATCTGACAGTTATTTAATTAATACATATTATATTTATCTATACAGCTGTAATTAGTTTATTTAATTAGATATTATGTTACCTATCTATTAGCTCTCTTAGGGCCGATTTTATAAACATCCGTTCGTAACGCTTGATACCAATTTTAACCAAAGTTTGGTTTAATTACCGATTTTCCGATTTTATAAAACGATAGTAGATCATGCACCGGGTTAAGCATTCGTTATTTGATTACCGCTGTATTTTGGCTAGTTAAACGTATTACGAATCGTATTTTATCAAATTGCTATCGCAACGACAATAACAAATGTCATATGTCATTATTCAGGCGCCATTTTGATTTGTGAAACCTATGAGGAATGATTTACAGTAAAGAATATATTATTTCCTTAAATTTTTATGTATTTCAGATTGTGAAGATGAAAATTGAATATTATTTTTAATTATCACTCTTTCATATTATATCTTTATTTTCTTTTATTAACTTTGCTTGAAATAAAACTTTATACCACCAAACTTACGTTATTTATTTAGCCTTTTTCTACACACCTACATATATATGACCATGAACATAAAAACGTGATTTAGTTAATTTACAGAGGGTGCAAAAAGAGTGATGTTTTATGAATGCTCCATTTTATTATTTTCCATCAAACTCTCGTGAAAGAAGACATTGGATCAGTGAATTAGTAGGTAGATTATTGAAAATAGATACTATCATGCCATTTTCCTTTCTCAACAGACAAAGAGTATCGGGTATGGTAGTTTCATGTGTTAAATTTACATATATGACCTCATGCAATGGTTAATTGTAAAAATAACATCGATGGATACATTTCATCCTTTTTAACAATCCCGTTTCTGAAGCATTAACTGCTTCTACAACTGTGTCCAGGTTTCACTCGCGTATTGTGTTGTATTGGCACTAGGAGAACAAAAAAGAGTTCAATCTATACTATCTATTACTAGAATTATATACTGTTAAGTAAAAAAAGAGAGGTTAAATAATAAATCAACAGTTCTTTTATTAAAATTCAATAAACATACATGACTATTATTATTACAGTACTAATAATTATTAATAGAGACATTTACAGTTATGAGTAATAGAGGTACCTATATATGAAAGAAAACTAAAATTATTGTTAAAGATTGTAAAACAATGAATAATGTTTGAGTCTTAAAAATAGTCTTATAAATGGGTTTATTTTATTTTTATTATATAATAACAAACGGCGTGACCCTTTTACATGTAGAAAATATATAAGAAACACGTGACAGACAGAAAAAAAATCATAATTAAAAAACAATATGATACATATAACACAAATAAATCATTAAATAAAACTTGTTGAAAATCAAATAATAAAAGACAAGCAATAATAAATTATCATGATTAGGATATTTAATTTAAAATTATTAAAATATATAATTTAGTTTATGTTAAGAGGATGAAGAATTGACTGTTTCATTTCTTCGTCTAAGTTTTTCTTTTTTTTGACCATCAACTTCTGGTTTTTGGGTCTCCGCAACGCTGCGGGATTCCAATCCTTCCACACGTTGTCAGTTGGTGTCGATACGGAGGGCTCATTGGCACACATCTCGTCAGCCACTAAAGATATGGAAGGCTCCTTGGTACATAAGTTGGTGACAACAGCTCTAAAAGATGTGCAGGGCTCATGGTCCGGTCCAAAATGGGATCTGTCAGGATTTGGGTTTTTTCCCCTCCAGTGGCTCTATAAAATGTTTATAATTTGCACAGAATGATAATTTATTAGAAGAAGTATTATTATTTATGAAAATATTATACAAACGAACCGGTTATTAAGATATATGGCTGCAGCCCGCTTCTTGGCACTTTTTTTTTCAAACTGTCCCATTTTAATTTTATTTAGGACAGATCTCTGTGGAAGGAACTATTGACATTGAAACTTTCAGCCAGTTGGACCCAAAGTGACTCCTTCGTTGAGTTGCTCACGGAATCTGTTTTCTTATTGGTCAAGCCGGGAGACCCCTTGATCAGAGTTAAAAGTAAGCTTAACTCTTCCCCTGTAAAATTTTTACTTTTTTTCCTCTTGTCCATATCTATAAATAATGAAATACTTGTATGAGAAACAAATTTTTTATTCAATACATTTGTCAAATGAAGAATGTGATTTAATTCACTGCAAAACTGTAGATAGAATAGCAAACAGTTTTCCATCAACTAAGTACTTAGCGATCGGATGTTATTGAAGTTAGCTAAATATATTTATGTGTCAGACATGAAATAGATACTTACCTGTGATTGTTAAATAGTGAACAGATTTAAGAAATCCAAAAAAAAACCACTCCGACAGCTCTCAATACTCCAAAAGTACGGGGCACCACACAAAATTTGTTTATCAGAAATGACAGTTGAATCATAGATGTATTTCGTAACTATAAACAAATGTCAAAAATTGTTACCAGTATTAGGAATTTTTATGATTACGGGACGTAACTATTTCTGACAACTGTTCGTTAATAAAAAAACGTTTATAAAATTGCCTATGAAAATTATTACTTACGACTGGATAACTGCTCGTATTCATTACGGAAGTTTTATCTAGTGTTTATAAAATCGGCCCTTATTTTATCAGCGACATACATACCTACTCATTGTAATGAACACATGCCTTGAAAATTGTATTTAGTATTCACTCTAAATGTTCGTCTTGAAAACTTATTAGAAAATCAGGGAATTCTATATACAGTACTATCTAAATACTTTTATAGAATTGATTTTTAAGTCAAAAGAAACACATTTTTTCACATCTACTAAGATATCAGTGTGCAGGCGCTGTTTACAGCTGCCGCCACGCGTCACCACAGCTCTTGGATAAATACCCGTTTTTACCGTTCATATTGATCCTATAATTCTCAGTTTTCGTGTGTATTGCAAAATAAAATCGCGCAGTTTTTATGCATTATAAATGTGCATCATCTCCTAATTTTAATCGAGTTTTGTGTTAAATTTAATATCTAAAAACGACAACTTCATTTATCAACAACATTCTAAAATCCAAACATGTGTTCTGAACAACCGTTTCTGAGAATTACGGTCTAGTGTATTATATCTCGTGTCCTGCAATGTGTAACAGAGACGGCAACACAACATCGCTACGCACAACAAATAGCGGGGGAAAGTGACAATAAATCTTCAGAACGCGAGAGTCGCTGATAAATACTTTATATTACACAAACAAAGACACTAACATTCAAGAGCAAACTGAAGACATCGCTCGTCCAACAGAGCTTCCTGCGCCCTTGAGATGGATTCTCCATTAAACGGCGCTGAAGAAATTATCCATCATCATCATCATATAATGCTGTCTGTGATAGTACTTTTGGTCATCTATCATTGAAAATTCTCAAAATGTGATATAGACAGGTGACTGTCGTTTCTCCCGTGAAATTAGTTCTTCGTAATTGAATTTATTGTTTATGATAAAATCGACGTATATCACCTGACATCTACTTTGTCCTCAAAACGCTATTTGTTTTTAAATCATTAAAACTTGTGAACTCTTTACTCACTAAAATGACCCTTAATGAGAGTGGATATCGCGAATTTGCGTCGTACAAGCTGAACATCTGATTTTCCGTTCAAAGGCTTAGAAAAAAAAATATAAACCATTTATTTACACCATTAAAACAACTTGTAAAAGTGGGATAGCCTGTGGAAATACTGCATGTAACGAAAATATAGGTAATCCTTTCTGTACCTACTATAAAAAAGTAATTCAGAATGGATGGCAGACAATATCAAAATTATCAATTCGTATTTTATTGACGTAAATAGATTTTATTGTCCTTTTAGTTGGCCCTAGTTATCACGAATCTGTACAAATCTGCGTTGATGTAATAAGTTTTTTTGTTTTCAATTCATACTTATTATATTTTCTTTCAGACGAGAAATCAATACATTGCTATTGGTTGAAACAACCAGTTCTTGGTATTGTATCTGTGTACATACAATAGTACTAATACAATATGAGGTTATGATGATATCATAATATCATAACATAACAATGAATGTGCGCTATACAATTCTGCTAAATTACTTACTTGGATTACTAATATCTGATTCTGATAGAAAACTCTGATCCCTGCCTTGAATCTTATTGCGCTACTTCGAGTACATAGAAATAGTTTTATTGAAGAAACTACGGCACTCATACTAGAATGTAGAACATTTATTTTATTCCTTTGATTATGAAAAAAATGAGACTTTGCTTTATATTTACATTATTTTATTACATCGCGTAAAACTGTGTCCTTAAGTTAATGCCCATCCATAGCTGTATAAAGGCTTCTTCATTTGCATGGCACTTGTCTCTATACTATGTTGCCGTCTTTCACCTGCCCTCCGCACATTACACTCTATAATAGAGTCTCTATATCTTTTGGGGCATTTTCTAACGCTTCTCTCCCCGTCATTAGTTTCGAGTCTTATCAATTTAAGACTCTTATGATGTCTGTGTTTTACGTGTTCGGTCTATTTTCATTTTAGTTACGTAATGCTTTTCCCGATATCAGAGACTTTTTGCGAACTTTCCGGCTGACAGTGGTATTAAGATGCGACCTACCTTCACATTACTTGTATTGAGTATATTGTACTACTCATCAGCGCCTTTAAGTATCAAATATTACTAATTATGAACATCGTCTTTAAAATTGTTTCAAGGATCAAGGAGGCTACGAAGAGCAATTGCTCGTTTTCATTCTTGCTAGATTGGGCGTGATGTATGTATAGGGTGTCTCAAAATTAACGCAAGATTTGAATTTGCCGCCATTTTTGCAGTAAGTTGTTGGCAACCCTGAAATAAGAACAGTTTAACAGCTGAGAGTTTAGGGTTAGTAAAAAAGGAAGCCTAATGACCATGAACAGCAAAGAGAGTTCGTGAACGAATGACAATGTCCTCATAAGACGAAAGACGTCTCTCTCACAAATTAAATCTTTAGTAGAATAAAACACCTGTTTTATTTTTTCGATATGGAATTCTACTACCTAAACACCGACTCAGTGAATAAAGAGTTCGTGAAATGAATTATCAACAAGTGGATGCTGATTTTTCAAACAAAATAGTCCAAAGCGATGAAGCACATTTTCACCTCGATGGCTTTGTTAATCGCCAAAATTGCCGTGTTTGAGGTTCGGAGAACCCACGTATGATTGGCGAACAACAAATGCACCCACAACGTGTCACTGTTTAGTGGCGATTTTAGGCAGGAGGCGTCATTGGACCATACTTTTTGGAAAATGAGGCTGGTCAAGCAGCAACTGTTACTGGTGCCTGATATCGCGACATGATAACACAGTTCTTTGTGCCAAAATTGGATGCTATTGATGTGGCCAATATGTGGTTTCAACAAGACGGTGCCACATGCCATACAGCCAATGAAACAATTAAATTAGGTACTCTATGAGACATTTCCTAGTTGTGTACTCTCTCGTTTCGGTGATTATGTGATTTAACACCATTAGATTTCTTTTATGGGGTTATTTGTAGTCAAATGTCTATGTTAGCAAGCCCACAACCACACGTGCATTACAAGAGAAAATTAAATGCACAATTATGCAGAAAGCTCATGAAAAATTTCGACGAAAGGGTGCGTATGTGCCGGCAAAGCCTTGGAGGATATTTGCCCGATGTGTTATTCCATAAATAACCCTATCCCATGTACTTTATGTTTCAATGAAAAAATAAAAATTTAAAGACAAAACTCTCTTTTATGTTTAATTCAAATATTGCGTTAATTTTGAGACACCCTATATAAGCACGCAGCTGTAGATATGCGAAATTCTAAAATTACGTTTACATATTTTCATAAGTAGGATTACTAATTGTTTATCCGATAAATACAATTGATAGTTCTTCATTGTTATTTATTTAGTGTTGCTTTTGTGGTTTATTCCTGTTGTTTGTCCACTGATACTATAATATGAAATTCCTGATTTCTTATTCTATTGTTTTCCGTCGCATTATTTTGTTTATCTTGCATACCAGGAATGATTCATTCCAATTATTCTTGAGTTGATAATGTTCTTATGTATGATGCCTACTAATTGTATAGATACGTAGAATTCTGCGTTCGTTGTTTGGTATTCTTCAGGTTAAGACTTGGTTATACCATTTTTGTTCCCGATTTCATATTGATTTTATACACTGCAGCCGTGTACCCTTTTATCTTTATCGTTATTGAACCGGGAATTCGTTGCATTCATATTGTTTTCTAAAACTCCGGTCCTTCTAATCTTTGTCTAAGAACTCCATGCAGAGGGATGTTTATCTTCAATATTTGTCACAGTTGATCCAGTATTCGTTGTGTGACAAAAATGTTGCAGTTTGTTTTGCTGTCCGATTTTGAGTCTATTTTTGATTTATCACGAGCTTGTAAAAATAAAGTGCTTTCGCCTACGCCACTTTGTTGATAAACAACACGATATTTACCAAAATAATTTGCATAAACAACAGTCGCCACGCGTTATTTTTTAATGTCGTATAGGTATAATGACATCTGGTGTCGTCCCGAAATTTAATCGAGTTTTAAGTATTTAAATTTAAATGTTGTTTATAAAACCCAAATTTCACTTTAAAATGAATGAACTTTTATCTTTTATGAAATTGGATTTAGGCAAATAAACGCTTATGTGATTTATTTTTCTACTACTACTATCCCATCACAGCATATCCCACTAGTGGATTAGTCATCAGATCAACCGCACGCAATAAACTTGCAAGTTGTTCTCTTCGTGCCGACAAAAAATTAAGACATTCTTTTTCTAGTACAATCCCTCGCCTTTTTGCATTCTTTTCAAGAGCACAATGTGGAATCGAGGCTCCTCGATTCAAAGAGATTTATGCCATCTCCTGATAGTCCTGATGAGTCCCCTTTTCCCGTGACATTCTTAAAGTTTTGTCTTTTGTCTTGAGAGTGGTGTATATTGTACCTACTAGTGATGTAACGAATGTGTGATTTTGGATATTCGCGAATGCGAATATTTGTTGGCGACATTCGCGAATGCGAAAAGCGAATATTGACTTGCTTAAATTTCTACAATTGCTCAAACATTAAAATTTCTACCCCCCGTCGCCGAATTTTCAAAATGGTATAGGAAAACTCCTCGGTTTTCTTAAAGAATATTTTCGTGCAGTTCGGTTTTCTTAAAGAATATTTTCGTGCAGTACCTTTTTCTACAATGTACCAGGTAATATTCCGGTATTTTTACCCAATTACCGATACTTTTATACCAAAATAATATTCGCAAAACATTCGCATATTTTTATGCGAATGCGAATACTTTGAAATATGCGAATATTCGCGAATGCGAATACGAATATTCGTTACATCACTAGTACTTATGTACACCTACATACATACACGATTTCACTTGAGTTTAAGTTCACCTTGGTGTTAAAGTGCAGCGTTCGCGTATTCACGATTTGTTATCACGATTCAACTGATTTGTCTTGAGTTCAGCAGTCATAACATAACTCAAAACATAATATTTGTATTATTATTAAAGTCTTCATATTATTATAATGATATATCTTAGTCTTTGTTAAAGATACTTGTTATCTGAGGGAGATTGTGTTTGCCGTATCTTTGTCGTGTATTTTTCAATTTAGTTTAATTTTTCACATGTGTAAGTACCGTATTATATGCTTGAATCGCAAATGGAATGAATCATTGTTGGTTTATGTAAATAATGTTATCATCTTGTAGAACTATTCTTAGTGCCAATGTAACGCATTGTGAACAATGAAAGCGATGTGGTCACATTTATATTTTAAAGTGTGATGTTTTTGTACTGAAAACAAATACAAAACGCATGTTTTTGTATTTGCTTTCAGACGAAAATCGTAGTGAAATGGTTTGATACGAAAATGGGTTGTATAAATGCATCCTTCTTCCTTTTTCTAAATCACTGCGGTCTACCTAGAGGTATCGAAGGGTTTTAGTTTTTATTACTGAATTTTTCCCCAGGTTGTCTCAGAGCCTTTAATGACTCGTTCAAATAATACTATTATCGTTTTTGATATTTCATATCTACCTATCATACTACTGTATTACTAAACCATCTCTGCACTTCCCACAAGTGGGTTAGCCAGCAGACCAGCTACATTTAATAAACATGCAAGCTCTCCTCTCTGTGTCAACAAAAATTAAGACATTCTGGATTGGTGGAAAATCTCATCCCTGAATTTGCGATGTAAAATATATTTATTTTTCGAAAACCTGCTTTTTACAGGACACACGAAAACTTACGAAAAAGAGCGGGATACCTATTCATATTCCTATCTGTAATAAAAATATTAAAATGTGAATAATATTAATGTGGATTTTAATATGACGTAGTGGGGAAATGTATTTTCATTATAACTCAATCTAAATAATATGCTGAATGTTAATTACTACATTATTACACGTGTATTGTATTGATTCCATTTTTGCTGAGTTAATATGGAAGTTTGAACTTACCTACATAAGTCACAACAGCTATTGGACTTTGGCACTCGCCTGTTCACGTTAATTTATCGATATTTTAGTTAATTGTGAGATAGGTACACATATTTTTTGTTTTTATATAATTATTATTTTCTGTAGAAAATAATCCAATATTAGTTTTTTTTGCTTCTGACTCAGTGTCAGGACAAATTACTGTCTTTTTAATTGATGCCTGTTTCGCTCCAATCTTTATATACTGCTGAGGAGCCTTGACACCTATCCAAGGCTTAGGAGTGTAAAACAATTAACTTGGAAAATAAATGTCAGATAAGGTAATTATAATAATCTTAGTTAGTATGAACATGTCACAAATGATGCGGTGCGCCATAGCATTCTGCAAAGATCTGGTTTCTATCATGGGAGAAGAGAGAGATGATGATCCTGACTGGATTATATTTTGAAAATATCCAAGAATATTTGACAAAATTATCGTTGTTTATTTTCGCTCATAAAGTCTCAACAGCTCTTTTTTACAGAACACCATCCTTTGGCAACGATATCAGAACACTAAAAATGTCGTTGAATGATGTTTAAACAACTCAATCGGTATTAAATAGCTTTGAATAGTGGAAGCTTATTTTCCTGAATGTGACCATTGAAAAAAGGGCAAATTTTTGTCACAAGATTGTTTAGGGATCCTTTTATTTTATGTGTGAAATTATAATTATGCAAGTAAGCAAGAATACTTTGGTTATTAAATAATTGTTCCCCAACGTCCTATAACGTATTATGTTTTCCTGTTTAAGCAGGCCTCTTTATTATTATTCTCCTTGTGGAAGTAATTAATTATTGATAATGTGTTGGTACCGCAATAACTTAGATAATTAATTTCAAATCGAGTATTAAAACGGTGAATGAAATCCTTTTTAGAGGACACGGTGCTCCTAATGTCACTATACGTCTGATGTATAATGTTTGTACAGTTTTTTCTCTTTTCTTTTTTATTATTTGAAGAATTTGATTACAATGTGACGAGATTCCAATAACATTATGATAAAGTCTTGGACCCAGATGGGAGATTCATTTTTTTACTTTCTATCACGGCCATAAATCACTTGTTTCGGGTAGATTGCTGATAAAAAAAATCTATAATCTCTCTAATTGCTGATAAAAAATTACAATGTATAATTAGAGTTTTGATGTAAACAGAAAATAAAACGGAATTCTGGATAAAGGTATCTTTGAGCATGTTAAATCAGCGTAAGCGGCGTTTTGTTTGCGATGCTGAATTGCGTCAATGAGTTTTATTGAATTTTTTTTATTTGTTGTGGCTAAAATTACATTTGTTTTACATAACCTTACAGTTATGTTAGTAAATGTATGTTAACATACATATTATGTAATTCAACTTTACATGTGAACTCCTTGTATTCGTATCTAAGGCATATTTTTTATATTACATATTCAATAATTAAATATTATAACTCTGCGACGAGTGAGGTTCAATTCACATAAATTTAACTCCGAAAGTCACCAGTAATGATCTCTCACCCTGGGAACCGATCTTACATTCCCTGGCATGTGAAGCGAGTGTGTTAGCTGCTTTCGAACTCAAATTTATGCGAAAGGATCATCTTGATTTCTTTCAACTTAATATGATTAAAATTCATCCTTCTTAAGGAGTTATAAATCCAGTTTTTAAAACAGGATTTGTGTTTAAGAAAAGTTGGGCTCAGTATTGAATTAAAAAAATCAGTAAATTCCTCTACGAAATGAATTCTGTTCACCTTTCAATGTCAATACTTAGTCGTTAGTTCCTTCCTTTACCATGTTCCGTCATATATTGCATGTTATAATGCGTAAACTATATACAGTATTATGTTACCGCATTCAGTATACCTATCGTGTAGTGTAGTAAAGCCATTTCCAGACGATAGAATTGTTCAGATTATACGAGAGTATGAGGAGAGTTCGTAGAGACTACAAAAGTGTATGTACCGAGGAATGGGGAGTATATAAACGCCGCTTATATATAATTCAATTTCTCAACACGCCTTAAAGCCTTTTACTCTACCCCTCCCGTAAGAAGTGTTGTCTGAGTTGATAAAAGTCAACATTTTATATAAATGTCGATGTAATAAAGACGACCTTTTCAGGATTATTATCGTTGCTATTATATATTATAGACGTTTTAATATTTGCTCAGATTATGTCTACACATGACACAAAATATGGAAATGTATTATTTTTTCGCTATTTTGCGTTTCTCTTGGGAACGCATCGGAAGAAACGAGGCTCTGGGGATAGTACCTATGGATAAAACGCTTCGCTTTTGCTTCCGTACTATTCATACGATTCCTTATTAGTGATGTAACGAATACTGTATTCGTATTCGCGAATATTCGCATATTTCAAAGTATTCGCATTCGCAAAATAATATGCGAATGTTTTGCGAATATTATTTTGGTAATTGAGTATCGGTACTTCGGTAAAAGTACCGGTTACTTACCCGGTACATTGTAGAAAAAGGTACTGCAAGAAAATATTCTTTAAGAAAACCGAGGAGTCTTGAATTATTTTAAATTCCTTTACCATTTTGAAAATTCGGCGACGAGGGGGGGGTAGAAATTTTAATGCTTGAGCAATTGTAGAAATTTAAGCAAGTCAATATTCGCTATTCGCATTCGCATTCGCGAATGTCGGCAACAAATATTCGCATTCGCGAATATCCAAAATCAAGCATTCGTTACATCACTATTTCTATATATGCTTTTCTTTCAAAATGTCGTAGTTAGGAGACATTCCATGTTACAAACATTTTAATATGTTCTTGTTAAATTTTGTACTTTGTATTTTTGGGCAGAGATTATTGACTCAACTTAGGTTATTGATTGTGTAAATAATTCACTTTGTGTCGCATGTATTTTTTTGATTCGCTTTTTTTCCAAAACGTCCGATCGATGCATCGTTTGTGCAACGCGATCGAAGTTCATTCAGCATTTATGTAAATCTTGTGAAACTTTAAACTTTGAAATAATTATGCATTATTGGTCATCACTTTTTAGGTTTTTCTACCGATGGTCAGTTAGCCAGCACCAATTTTAACTTGTTTGTTTCATGACCATAGACAAAGGTTATTGGTACTTTTCGCTTTCTAATTATACTTTGAAAATGAGTCAAACAGTTTATTGACTTAGATTCAACAATAATTTATACAATCTACAATTATTTACTTTTATTTTTACTTGAAAACACATTTACTTGTTTACATTTCGTACCGCTATATTCCATAAACTGTTTTAACTGCAAATATTTTCCTTAAGTAAGGTTCATTGGTTTGTTTTTTAGGATTTTGTTTCCTTGGCACGGAGAGGACAACTTGCATGTTTATTATTTCATGCAGTTAGTCTACTGGCTACCTCCCTTGTAGGATGTGCCGTGATTGTATGGATAAATAGATTTTGTCCAGGTTTCGTTACGTAGGAGTTTGTGACATTGACTACGTGAAGTGCCTCTGCCAGATTTTAGAGTATTTTGATGCTTTCTTTTTTACGATAGGTATTCTTTGAAAACATACATTTTCATACATTTTTATCCCCCTTTTCAGCATTTGCAACAGAAATGTAAGGTAGGTAAATGTATATTGCAGGATTCAAAATAATTCAATGGTCAGTTGCTTTGAATCTGTGTACCTCCAATTTGTATGATAGTAGGTATATGTGTGGTAGGATTTATGGTTTGAATGGAGTCAACATATTATAATTTTATGGGTGATATTTGGACTCTAAAAGGTTATATACAAAAACCTAAGTTAGTGTAATAGTCATCGAAATTGTAATTGCACTCGTTTCAATTCTGATAATAATAACTTACTCTACATAAGAACGGAACTCATACACAGCACCTACCGTAATAACGTGACCCACAATGGGTATGTTATTTTAGGGGACAGTGATTGGTGTATGACCAAACAACGTCGTTGATCATAATTATGTATTTGGATCTACAATAATTAAGACCATGTGAATCGCCGTGAAAAAATATTATTCTCGTATTCAATATCGCTTGACATACATATCTAAATCGTTATCAGGTGAATGAGTACCCATCTATGATAAACTAGAATATATTATTATTTTTGTTATTATCTTGTGGGTAATTAATTCTCACGTTATTTCCATAAATATTATAAAGAGATAAACCGGTTTTTTATCCATAACCGGTCCAACTGCCTTATCAGCTGATATTGTTATTAGTAACAAATTGTATCATTTTCCTAATTGAATATAATTTAGGGGTTTACATTATGCCACATCTCTCATTCTTTTGGTTCTAGTAACGTTCTAGTTTTGTTTTTATCGTTTGTTGGAATTATCTTTGTGTTTAATGTGAAATCGTTAAAAATTACGAATAATTGGATATAAAATGTGGATTTGTAGAAGTACTCGTTTTAATACAATTCAAGAAAACACGTCACGGCTTTTTCTTCAATAAGAATAATTGATTTTGATCTTTCCCATTCATATATCTTCCCGATTGTCTTATTTGGATCAGGGTACCATTATCCTTAGGCATTTTTTCCTGAGATTGCTGTTCAATGCTACCAGAACCTTTAGCCATTTAAGACCCTTGACGTTGAGGATATGTGTTCTTTTTCCTTTTAATCTAATATTAATACTAAATTTTGTTTAAGATGAGTTTTTTTCTTTAAGCACTTGTTAAAAGTGTGTGGCTATTATAAAAACTTATATCTGTATCTTTGGTAATTCACAGGGAGTTTACAGATCTAACATTATAAATTAATTTTGTTCGAATTCATCGTAGCTTATAGTATTAATATAGATAGTGTAGCAAGAGGTACATCTCTATGGTCCTAGATGTGCATCGGGCTTTAGATAATGATACAGCGAAATCCTCGGGCCCCCATTGGCTTATCAGCTGATTGTTACATTATCAAGCCAGACCCGTGGATTGGAGGTCGATGAACATCTGGGCAAGCTCACTCTTTCGCTTACCACTGGACGAATTCGGCCTCGCCTCCCGCGCTCGTCGTATTGCTTGCATATCCACCCACGTGAGTTAAAAACTATAATAATCTTTGTTAAAAATCAAATATATTCACTAACCCTTCAGGGGTTTACAAGTCTTATAGTTTCTTTAAATAATAAATTTGTTTTTACACATCTCACATTAAAGCGATAAATATCTATATTAAATATAACTAATTAACTACATATCTCCAAAGCAATAATCCCACACATTATAAAGATTAGACTGTTTACAAAGTGATAGTGCTTTAGTTGTTAGGCTGTCAGACATATTCAATTGCTTTGTGGCCGATTGTAATGGGAAGCGAACTGAATTCATTGCACTTTCTACGAAATTCACGACTTTGTTCATAAATCGAGGTCAGCGTTACATCTATTTGATAAAATATTATTTATGCCTTTCAAATTGCACTTATCTATAATCTCTGGTGTTTTAGCAAATAAGTATTGCAAAATAATATCAAGAATTGTGTATATAGCTCTGGAAGGCATTGACTATACAAATGTTTTTTTTTTTATGTTATAATAAAAGCTGTGGTTCTAGCATGTAACATTTAAAAATATGTATGGCCATACTGTCCTGACATTTACAAAAGTGATCTGTATAGGTTTCGTATGTGTTCATATTTAGGTCTTTACATACATAATGATATTTACCTGATTATTGTCTCGTATTTGGTTTCTGTATAGCTATCACTTTTAATGTTATAGGTATCTATTATTTTATTGTTAAGGTTATTGCAGCCCTTTATTGTATAAATAGGAACATAATTTATGTGGATTTGTGGTTATTGAATATTTTTTTCTTCTGTGAAGTTTATGCGACGACAGAAATTCTTAACTTGGTTAAGAATTTCTGTCGTCGGTAAAAGGTCCGTGAAAGGTACAACTTATTGGAAATGTTTAGTGGTAGTTTTGCGTCCTTTCAGTATTTTCTGTCAATGAGAAAATGTTGCACTTAACATAAAACTTATTTCGTTGTATGCATTCTTTGATACCAATATAAAGAATTTATCGAACATTCGATGAGGCAATTAGTAAGAAATTCTCATATATCCGGACTGCGCATAGAAGGTCATAGCTGACAAATACTTACATCTCTATTATATGTACAAGTATTGGAGAGGAAAATTCTAGCACCCACGTGTGTTAGCAGACAGGCATCTATCAATTAACACCAAATTAGCGTCCGAATTCTTTAGGCTGGTTTGTACACCTGAGGTCTGAAGGGCATATTAGGTACAAGTAGATGTTGATTTTAGGTACTTAGTTGCTTAGCTGAGTCGTAGATTATGATGTGCTACTTGTCTCATTATATCCATACTGTTTGTCGTGGAATCAGTAGAACTAGAGTTCGTTTTGAATGATGGACATGGAATGGTCGAATAAAGTAAAATAATACAAGATGAACTAGGCAATCTTTGATAAATCGTCACCTTGCTTGGACGAGGTCTCGAATTATTATTTTATATGTTCACCTTTGAATAAATAAGTTGCGATGGTTTGGACATGTGGAGCGAATGGACGATGAAAGGATGACGAAGAGGGTGTATTTATCTAGCGTGAGAAAGCGCGAACGTCCGAGAATGTGATTTGACCACGTGCATCAAATTCTCAACGACGGTCACGTGTTGAGTTAGAGAAATCGGCGTCCATGTACGAGAAACTGGATGAATGTGGAGGAAGCGAAAGAAGTATTTAAGGATTGATCAAAATGGCGTTCCTTTCTCTCTGCCTACCCCACCTGGAACACGGCGTGAGGCCATAAATAGATCTTTGAATTTTTTGTGTTGCAGAATAGTGATAACAGATTTTCAAGTTCAGATCTGCCTGCCTACCATGGTATTCTAATACCTTCTTTGCAGAATGTACTTTTGATCGACAAAATCTTATCGATGAACGAAGAAAAAACGGTTAATTTCTACTATAGGTTATCCAAAAGTATCCAGTTAGAAAATGTGATTATATTGATGATTATGGTTGAATTTATTTTTATTATTTTTCACTGTACACTGTTACAAGATATCACAGGGCATCCAGATATGAGCTGGGGGAGGGGTACAAATTATATTTGTATAATGATTTATTCCTCTACATAGTTGAATTTCATGGTACCTGTAATTATGTATTTAAATAATTTGACAATCCCTGGACAAGATGCACCCCTCACCCCATATGGCTTCTGTGATATCTTGTAACAGTATACAGTGAAAGATAATAAAAATAAATTCAACCATAATCAACAATATAATCATATTTTCTAACTGGATAATTTTGGATAACCTATAGTAGAAATTGACCGAAAAGACTTCTGTAATAAAATAAGGTTAATGGTATTTGAAGTTTGGATGATGCGATGTGGTATAGCGTTTATGTGGGGAATGAGGCAAATAAAATAAAATACACATAATTACTCAAGGCAAGGTAAAATGTTATAGTGAAGCAATGAAATAACCTCATAAAAGAATATGGATCATATACGCATATTGCAAATGTCAAACTTTTCTCTTTCCTTTTCCTCTTAACCTTGAGGTATGTTTGACATTTCGTATAGAATGAACAAATTGACGTCACAATACACAATACAAATCGTGAGGCTGGCTATTCTGTGTGGGTCGCCGAATTGAGCCAGCATAAATATTTTATGACTACCTACTACACCTTCCCAAAAAGGTGAAACTGTTTTACTATTCTAGAATTTCCACTCGCAAGAATAACTTCAATAATTTATTTAGAGAATTGTCTTATCCTCGAGGTTCCTAATCGGTGATCCGGGATTTCAATTGCGAAGAAAAAGCACGGAGCCCATAAACAATTGCTACTGAAGTCCCAAAGTTTCCAAACTTTCTCATTTTGATTATAGGAAATTATCTTGTAGATTCATACGGAGTTCTTTGCATATGACAAAACTTATTCGGAGTTCCTTTATTGCAACTGAATGCATTATTCGACTTACATTTAAATCATACTGATAACAACTTTGAGACGACATATACAACTTCCAGAAGGACGATAATAATGATTGTCTCTGGGACCCCTTTTGTCATTCAATGATAGTTACTCAATTTGTTTGATTACTGGTTTGTGCCTTTGCCGGTATATAGTTTGCCGCACTGCGATTATGAACTAATAATCACATGTAAAAACACCTGGATAGGTATGTCATGTGTCATACTAATATCGTGCGAAATGATTTGTTCGACATTCCGTCACGATCGCCATTAAACAATGCAGCGTGGACGTTGCATGCTGAATTCTTGATTTTGTCCAATAATGTACTGACTACACGACATTATAAATGTATGACCTTTGCTGTTTATTGTTTTTCTTTTATTAGCTATAATTTTCTTTCTATTTTTTCCTTCGAATTTATCTATGTTAAGTTGAATAGACATTTCACTATTGCGAATTGGCATATCACCCATTCTGAGAGTACTTTTTATTGACACAGAGAGGACAACCTGCATGCTTATTATACGCATTTAGTTAACTGACTATCCCACTTGTGGGATATGTTGTGATAGCATAGATAGATGGAAGTTTTGATTAGCTGAAAAATATTACCTCCAGGCTAAGAGCTCGCCAGTTGTTAGAAACACTGCAATTTTGTTTTATGATTTTAGCCTCTTTGTTATTGAAATGGTTTTCAGAAAAATATATTTATTCTTTTTTAAAGATTTGGTCCTATAAAAAGATATTATATGGCATTTTATCAGTGGTCCAATTTAGTCTTAATTTGGAAGATGATGGTATATTAAGAAAACATCCGAAAAATGTATTTGTACCTACCGACTCTTAGCGACTTGTAGATATTATGTTGCCTCTCCACTCATGATAAACAAAACGAACCATGGAGGTGTGATGTGAAATTCAAACTCTTGGTCTAGAATTATTAGTGCCCATTGTATAGGAAAAAACGATTCTGAAACGTCATGTTGTCGACTTTTTTTGATCTACTGCTTATTATATACAATATAATTCTAAGTTTTGAGTTTGGATCAATTAATAATAATATGGACTTACGTTCATATTATTTAGACAGCTCAAAGTTCACAGTTTGCCATGTTTTTAATGTTTTATTGTTTAATCACGGTTAGGTCAAGTCTAGACACAAGTTAATTGTATGCATTGCATATTGTTTTATTGTTTGGTAGTACATATTCAAAATGTTTGTTAATGTTTTAGACAAATGTATTGTATGTTAGTAGGTACTCAATTCATGTATAGATTATGAATATTGGAGTTAGTGTAAATATTGGTTTAAATCGTGTTCTGTTGCATCTATGATCTGTTTGCCAAAATCACTAGCACTGCTGAGAGACGGTGTACCTATAGTTGTATTACTTATAGAGATGCAACGAGTATATTTTCCGAATACCGAATATTATCAAGATCATGTGCCGAATAACCAAATATTCGCCCGAATATTCGGCAAAACAATGTTGAGAGCGTGCGTTACTTCCGACCCCGCATCTTCGTGTAGGTATATCATAGACATTATGTACCTACTAGACTTGCAACGCGGTACATTTTTTTGAAATTTTTGTGTTCCAACATTAATAATAACAATAATTTATTTATTTATTTATTTATTAAACTTTAAACGGCTATTGCCTTTTTTAAATACAAAATAAAATCCTAAATTAATACATTTTACATCAAAACATATCATTACTCCACTCTCCATACAATTTAACATGTAGGTATACAAGAAGAAAACAGTTCAAAGATATCAGTAAAATTAAAATATATAACAAACTTTAGAAATTAATGTTAAATATTACAAATTATAAAATAATATAAGTAATCAAAACAAACATTCAGTCCAAACCACATACATACATAAATATGCGCAATCATATAGCTATGTCCAAGTCTACGGTATTCATTCCAGTGTAACAATTCTACACAGGCACATTCAAGACATAAGTAATAAGTAAGTACCTACTATGGGACACAATCGTATATGTATCTGCACCCAAAATATGCACATACCCCTCAATATAATAGTACCGTGTACTTCATTATGACTACCAACTGCACTGTACAAATAAAAATATTTCGACCCGCAGGACAGACAGATATTAATCGTTACAATACACCTACACTGTCTACTCGGGTACAGTTGATAGACCGCAGACCTGAACATTTAGTAAATTTAATAATATTTTCAATACAATACAAAAATACATCTATTATAAAAATAAAATCATAGAAAAATGCATTTAGCAATACATAAAATGAGCAGTATAAGTGAAAACGAGTAAACTAAAACAAATATATATTTTAACCAATATACTAGTAGGTATATAAACTATGAATAATGTAAGTTCGTTACAATTTAGACATTAACATAATGGAAAAGAATCGAAAATGAGCACACATATACAACATATTATGTTCATCAAAAAAAGAGAAAAACAAAAATGCAATTCCATGTTACTCACTTATATGAAAAATAAAATAAAAACAAACAAAACAAAAGAATAACAAAAAAGTAAGAAACAATATCTTCAATCCAAAAGAAACAATAAGTCACATTAAAAATATACATATATTGTCAAATTAAAGGATAGTATTCGAGGTGAACAGTTCTTTTACATAAGACTTGAACATATTGAACTCTGTGTTGAATAAATCTACCTCGGATAAATACATATTTCCTAGTTGGTGTAAGCGGGGCACTACTGTATGCTTAATATAATTTGTAGTATAGTTGCCAATATGGAAAGGTTCCCGATTTCTAGTGTATCGGGTAGGTACTCTTATCTTTATGAATTGTAGTAAGTCAGGGTTATCAAAATAGTTGTTCATTATTTTAAATAAATATATCAAGTCACCAATGATTCGCCTATCTTCAAGAGATTCAATATTTAATTTCAGCTGTAAGAACTCATAATTAAGTTGGTCCCGTGGTATGCGCAGTTTGTAATTAATAAACCTTAAAAATTTTCGCTGAACACGCTCTATATTATGAATATGGATGGCATAACCAGGAGACCATATTTGGGAATTAAATTCGAGCTGACTGCGGACTAGTGATTTAAATAGAATTGCAATTGCATCAATATTTGTGAACTCACTCACAGTGCGCAGAACAAACCCCAATGTTTTAAATGCCCTACTAGTCAGTTCAGTTATGTGACTCACAAATGATAATTTTTCATCAAAAATTATCCCAAGATCTCTTATTTCTTCAACTGCGTCCAGTTTATCATTTTCAATATGATAATCAAATAGAATGCGATTTTTATTTATCGTAAAGGTTATATGTTGGCATTTTTTTACATTTAAAAATAAACGATTCTTATGACACCATGCATTGAGTTTATTCAGGTTCTCCTGAAGTATATAACAATCGGCAACATTCTCTATTCTTTTAAAAATCTTTAGATCGTCAGCGAACAGCAAGTACTCCACATCTTTCATTTCGTAAGCTAGGTCGTTGATGAATATGAGGAACAAAATTGGAGAGAGATGGCTGCCCTGTGGCAAGCCGCTCGTTGCCGAGAAACTATTAGAACATACGTGTTGTATTTTCACTCGTAGTGACCGTCCCGACAAATAGCTCTCAAACCATCTCAGCAAGACATCCGACACACCCAAAGCCGATAGTTTGCTTATAAGAATATTATGAGGTACTTTGTCGAATGCCTTGCTGAAGTCTGTATAAATGCTGTCCACTTGACAGCCCAGTGCAAGACTTTCGGCAATAGCATTTTCATATATTGTCAAGTTCGTCAGGGTTGATCTGCCCGGAACAAAGCCATGTTGTTGGGGTTCTATAATATGGACTATTGATGGCATGATCCTTTCCAGAACAAGAGATTCAAATAATTTAGCTATAGAGGATTGAAGACATATCGGCCTATAATTTGAAATTTCAGCTTTATCTCCCTTTTTAAAAATAGGTGTAACATTTCCAATCTTCCAAGCAGATGGATAAATCCCACATTTAAGGGATTTATTAAAAATAAATAGGAGTGGAAAAATTAGAGCATGTGCGCACTTCTTTATGAAAATCGGCGGTACATTATCCGGTCCGGAGGATTTTTTTGTATTGAGATGTGAGAGCCTATACTGCAACCTTTCAAATAGAATTTGACAATTTGATAATTCGATAAATTTTCCACCAATATTGTCAGGGTAAACCACATCATGTCGATTCGGTTCGTAAACATCACTAAAAAAGTCTGCAAATTTATTAACAATATTATTTACCTTACTAACTTTTTCTTCATTCAGGTACATCTGGACGGGGTAATCATTGTCACTCCTTGAAAGAGAATTTTTGAATTTCCACAAGCTTTTTGCATCAGTTGTCGTATTTTCTGCTTTTCTTATGTGATCAGAGTAGCATTTTGCCTTCAAGTTATTGCACCTGGATCTCAGTTGGCTGAACGTATTATAGTCCTTTGAATCAGAAGACTCTTTATATATTCTATGTGCTACTTTTTTCTCTTGAATTAGTTCAATCAGCTCACGAGAAAACCATGCTGGGTAATATAATAATATTATGTTGTCTCACTCCATATCAAATAAAATTAATTAATTAGATATTTGAGGATTACAGAATATGTTATGCATCTGCAGCAGACAATGAAATAGCAACAATCTGCAAGCTATTAGTTCCTTCTAGTATAACATTTAAACTATTCGGCAGAACACCGAATAATATACTAAATATTCGTTATTCGGCAGAACACCGAATAGTTGCCTGATATTCGTTGCATCTCTAATTATTTATATTATGTTATTGTGCTAATCAACGGTTGCAAAGCGTTTGAATGACTGATGTGTGATAAATAAATCAGATGTGTATATAAATAAACATAAACCTACTAAAGTATTAATATGTACTATCAATAAAATGTTTGTTCTTATTCATCGGTCATACTATATATATATAGTGCCTACGTAGGTCTATTTTGTATTATTCAGAATAACTACCTATACGATTAGAAAATATTATTTTTTTATGAAAACAAGTTGTTATGATTTCATTACGTGAAGTGTATGGATGGATGCTGAAGGAATAATTTGATGAATTATTATTATTGGCGCGAATTATTTGATGTTTTGATCAAATTTTGGTAGTGCATTGTTTAGGTACTTATTTATTTATTTGATCAATAAACGGCAATTTGCCTTTTACAATAGATTTAATACATATGTATGACAAATCAATAATACAACAGTCTATAAATATATATAAAAAATGCACTAATACATTCAAATAGAAAAGAAACAAAACCAATAACAGAAATTTAGTCGCATGGGTAACAATAATCATGCTCAGCTGCAAATACCGGCAGCATACAAATATATAATAATATACAAATATAGTCTTTATATACTGTACAATGGGAACCAGTTTACATGGCTGCAAGTTTGGCACAATAGCTCATTAGTACATAAAGTTAAATAATATAAAACAAACATAACACAGTAACTACATGAATTTGTTTGCCAGGTTATGTATCTCTCTTCTCAGCCCATTCAATAACAGTTTGTAGAATATTAGGAGAAAACTCAGATATGTGATGCCCACAGAATATATACTTATGTATACTGTCTGAGAATTTATATTTCTGTGGGAATGAAGTTTGATTAAAATCGGGATTAAAAGCATCATCATTATCAGGGATTCCGTAGAGTCCCCGGTAAAAAAGGTTTAGCACTTTTTAATCCGTAAATTTTCAAGTATTTTTGTAAAAAAACAGCGATTTCAGATGGAGTTCGTCACCTATTCTGAATGTGTTCAAGCATTTATAATAAGATGCGAGATTGTGTCAGCTGTGAAGTTTGCCACCCATTCTGAATGCCTTAATTTATTGCTAATATTGAAAAGATTAACATTTTCATGGTGAGGGGTGTTTTTTTTAACTTAAATTAATTGTGAAGAAAGTACATCTTATGCCTGAAAGAAGGACAATAAGAAATTAGCATATTCGATTATGTTCAGGGATTATCATCAAATCACTTTATATTTTTTATTTAAAGAAATATAATTACAATGCTTTCCTTTTAATTAATACATATCATAATTATAAGATGAACATTGTGGTTGTTCTGTTTGTGTATCTCTCCAATGAAGACATACTATATTTTTAGAGATGGAGTCATATATTGCTATTGGTATCGTGCATACAAGATTTCAGCCCTGAAATATAAATTGATTTACTGTGGAAAATTGCATAAATCGATTGTATAACTTATGCAACTTGAATTGCATAGTTTTCATTGTTATATAAATTGGGTTAAATTTACAACAACATAATAGACAAATATTTGAAAGTAAATAATAGCAACCGAAACATTAAATAATGCAATATTCTACACTCCTATTGCATAGTATTTAATAACTTGATAATATATGTTGTAACTAAATTTGAATGTATAAAATTGTTTTTATCATTGGAAAGGCTGCGGTGAAAAAGTGCTGACCGTAAGTCTGAGAGATAAATAATTTACATATAATATTAATACTTACTTTACTTTTTGGGTCCGGACTTAAGTTCGCCATTCCAGTATGCAGTGACGTATATCGCTTTGTCATTTGCCATCATTAGGTCATTCTCATTACGTGCATTCCGCATCAGCAGGTATTTCAATAAGTGAGAATCTCGTGTCCTCCCCATCCAAAAAGCCCCACATCTGCTGGTTACTTTTGCACCTAGCCACCCCAACCCTTAGTCTGTTCAATGTCTTCCACGTTGAGTAGCTCAGCATCCTTAAGGTCACAAATGGCCTTATAACCTCGTTAGAAAAGCGTAGAAAGGAGTTGTGGAGACAGGAACTTGGCGACAATGCATGGATGATGCCATCCGAAAGCACAAACACCTTGCATATATAATGTTAATGTAGAAATTGAACACCGAACGAATTCAATTGGACATCAAGAATAAAAAAGAAATAGGAATAGATTGTCCTCCTTTGTCACTGGTAGGAAGTGAACAAGGTGCTAATAAATTATAGAACCTTTATGATTGCTAGAATTATACCTCATCACATTTTACAAATACCTAGACACTGGAAAACTTAGTGAGTATATAGTCGGGTATCTACATTCTTTGCCGGCGACTTCACGGACTGTAGTTATACGTGACATACGTGACTTTTACTGCCATTGCTTTCAGTTGTCACTAGATATTATTACGTGAGCTGTGTACGGCCGCGGTGTGATAGATATCTTATCGAAAGTACGCGTAATGTACGTGTATCTGCAAGTGCAAGGCTAACTAGCAAATTAAACCATTACATAGCTACCATTATAATGTCAGCTAGGTACTTATTTAGACTCGTGCAATAATATGTTACCTATTAGATTGTTATTAGAAAGATAGATATTTTATTACTACAAGACATTGACTACGCATTCATTATTCGCGTTACTAAATTATGTACAAATATAGACATTGTAGGCTACATTATTGACCACAGCATTAGTTTCATATTTTCTTTAAAATCTCTGCACCTCCTGGAAATTGAGTAACCGATGGACTTATTGCTCATGTTTTTGATATCCATTGAAGACTATTCTCATGTCCGAATATAATTAAATATAAAACGCATGCTTGGCTTTTATTCATCGATACCTACTAAAGTATATAATATGCATATCGGATGATTTATTTGGCGCCGTTTAATGGAGCATCCATCTGTAATACTGATTTTCAGTTATTAATTTTTCTGTTGGATTTCAGTTTCAGTAAATATCCCCAAGTGTATTAAGAAATCCCCTCTTGGGTATAAATCAAGTGAAATCAGTTATATTTAACTTTACAACCACGAACCTTCGAACATGGGGACGGTTATCAGGTGAAATCGTAAAGGTGAACTCCGAGCCAATCAGACTAAATTACCAGCACCTCCTGAAAATACGGGTAAATAAGAGTCATTTGCTGAAATATCCGAGAACCATTGTCCGTTGCATTCCATAGGTCTCCCACTCTTTTCTGTACCTGTTTTCGCGTGTCCTGTAAGTCTCCATAATGATAATAAACATCTGCGTTAGGGCGCGCCACTATTCCCGAATGACTCTTTTTTATTGTATCTGACAATCTGAATATTTATTACATATCTATAATCAGTCCGCTGGCTGCCCCATTTGTGAGATATGACCTTTGAAATTTCTTACAAACCAAACATGCCGGAATAATACATAATGGGCCAGTTGCGGATTTTTTTTTTATTGATTAAAAATGTTAAACAGCACGTAAGAATCACGAATATATGCATAATTTTATTATATTTAGCCTAGTTTTGGAGAAATCAGCATTTGAAATTTGAAAAATAATATTCCCGCAAAAACGTCATCCATTACCCTCCATCTTGTGATGACGTCTTTTCATCCGAGTGTGTCTGTGATTTTCTTTCTAGAACGGCGTTTATGTAGTTTGTTTACGTTTTTTCCGTGTTATTTTTAAATACTTCGACTCTTTTGTTTATTTATTTATTATAAGCACAAAACAGATAATACCTACTGCATATATAAAGTATAAAAAAATGTAAATCTTTCAGAGATCAAATCTATCATCCAACACAATGCGCCACAATTAGTTTAAACAGAACAGAAATCGTCAGCTCATTATTTAAAAAACTATTTATTATATTATCTACTATTATCGTCATAACATATTCCGGCATAGTGTTGGAACTGTCAATTCTCCATTCAGAGTTTTGTTTCGTGTTTTCCTCACATAAATTTTGGAGACCTAAGGCAATGTTTTATTATTTAAAAATTAATATTGGCTCATAGTTTATATAAGTTAGTGTTACACATTCGCTATATAGTGGTTTGTAAGTGTTGTATAGACTTGAGATAAAAAATTGAAAATAGAAAACAATAGTTTAAAACTGGTATTACACATCTTTAACTGGAACAATAAAAATTTGGTTTTGTAAAGGTCAATCTGACAATTTACCAAAAGTATCTACATTAATGATGTGCGATTTTTTGTCGCAAATAGAGATTTTATAGAGAATAATTTTCCATCGCATATAGTTTTCAAGATCTTCTTCTAACTGAAATCAAAACAGGGAAAAAAACATGATTCAATATGTCGTTCGTAATTAAACTAGAAACAAAAAATAGATGTCATAATAATAATAGACATTACAGCATGGTCGAAACATATCTCTAAATTCAATATAATCTCAAATACATTATCATGTCTCCTTCGTGTTTTCACTATATTTTATATGATTTGACAGCAATGCATGCTACGCTGTCAAATCATATAAAAGATAGGGAAATTATCTTATTTTGATCAAATAGAAAGCCAGATGCAAAAGGCAAACTTATAAAACAATCCCTTATTATTACAGTAACAAGGATTGAAGAAAACACAATACGGCGTTAGAAGAATATAAGCTCATATGTGTTGTTAAATACAAATACTTTTGAATATTGGTGTTTCAAATATAGACTATTAAATACTTTTTCAAAACAATATTTAAATACATAATAGGTACGTATTTTTCAAATAGTTTTATCAAAATTCTTTTTACAAATATATACTGAAATTATCATCGCAAACATAGCGACTAACATTGGATAAAACTTTATTTTTCTTATCGTCTCTTTTGATCACCATACACCACTTTTTCCTTTTTACCAGGTCTGTAGGCACGCAAATAAATGCTTTATTTGGAGCTGTAACCGTGGTGTCTGAGCATAGTGGCTCTATGCAATATTTATAAAATTTATTTGTAGACATTTTTAACCATAAAAATAATAATTTTGTCTGTAAAGACCGAGAAAATGCAACGAACAGCGAACATTCACTTCTCAAACAAACTGGATAAACATGTGACCTCGAGAAATTCGAATAAAATGACGTCACATCCGCCATTGACCATCTACGTCGCGTTTTGATAACTGTCAAATTTTAATGATTTTATATTTTATTTTTACGTATGAAAAAGTGTTTTTTATACATTTTAAACCTCAAATTATTAATATGTGACCTTCAATTTACGTATTTCAAGCATTTTCAGCACAATCCCTCACTACCGCAACTCCCCCATTATTATATAGACCATTAAAGGTCACGTGGTCTTGTCTATGGATTTGCTTTTGCGTGGGGGGCAAACAATCAAATTGCGCAAATCATACTTGTAGGATGTTATGCCATAAGAGAAAAAAAAGAAAGTCAGACGACAAAATTATAACAAAATCGACACTGACAGTTTTTTTTGATTATTAGGTATCTATTCTTTAGGCGTCCCACCTAATATTACACCGTAAACACTGTGAATGTGTTGTGTTGGGATGCCTGATGCCCCTCAAGGATTTTTCTGTGACGTCATCCTTTAATGGTCTATAGGTGCAAAAGTATCCATAACAGTTCGTGCGTAATACTATTAATATAGAGAGTGTATTTTTCAAATTAGATATTATGTCTACACTAATAAACTGACCATAATATTTTCATAGTATTTATAATGGTATGTATGTATGTATGTACTTAGGTATTTATGTATTTACCTATATTTTGCTAGGTGTGATAATACATAGTATATATACATTCCACTGGGCAGTAAATGCTTCTATACAACACAACAGTTTTACGTCACGAGAGGGTATACATAAATACATAATATTATTTTTTCAGCGTTATATTATGTTATTTTTCAGTGTTTAATTTTCCAATTATAACAATGATACTAGGCGCTACATAATGATCTAATTATTAGTGACGTATCATTATGATGTAATGTAATGTAAAATATTTCTATAATAACGTAATAATAATTAATATAACGTACCTAACTTCTACTACTGTATATTGTTTATTATTTAGGGAGACGTCTTTCGTATTATAAGGACATTGTAAATCTTATTGTGGCTAGTGTGGTAGACAGATACTTATGCATATTTTTAGTACCTTTTCATATATTATGTGATATGATTGTGAACAGTATTTTTTTCAGGAGAGACGATGGTCCTGGCTGGGACATGTTTTGAGAATGCCTAATGATAGTTGGCCAAAAAGAGCACTGTTCTTCCGTCCGCAGGGGTTCCGTCGGCCCGGGCGTCCCTCTTTCACAATACGCCGTTCCTATGACAACGATATCAGAGCGCAAGGAATGTCGTGGAAAGAGGTGACGCAATTGGCACAGAGACGCTCTGAATGGAGGAGGCTGGTTTCTGCCCTGTGCTCCCGAGAGTAGCGTTGAGGGCGATGATGATGATTTTTTCAATAAAGAATTATTATAATTGACATCTCTCGATATAATAAACAATATAATAGAAGAAAACATTGTTTTTTTTTATTTCACTACATATGGAATTTTACCATATAAACATCGACACAGTGAATGTACCTAACATCTATTATTGATCACCATAGACTTGATGGCCACCTCTTCAAATTAAATTTGGTCTCGTCCCCATATTGCTTGATGTAGAGACCTTTCTCCATGTCTTCTTTGGACATCCAATAAGGGATGTGTACGAACTCCATTTCGCAATAACCGAAGATCAATACCCACTGTTCTAAAAAATTAATCTGTAAACTCAATTATATTATTGTCTTTTTTTAAAAAAAAAAATATTAAGTACAGACATACGCCAAGAGGCCTAACATCTTAAAAATATATATGAAAAAAGAAAACATGAGTTATGTTGTGCCTATGTGCGAATTTAGCACAAATCATCCTATAAAGGATGTATTGCCGTAAACTCGGTAATAATAATCAAACTTCTACTTCAACAACAGAGAAAGTCAAATATTCCAGCTAGAGGTTGATGTTTCTCGAAAAACTGTTGTAAAATACCATGCATGTGGTAAATCGAATCTTGCAGAGCCGTAAGAATCGTTTAATTTTAATTTATTTGTTCTCAAACGCAAATGCATTAAATACTAACTCGAAAAACCACAGCGTGCTACTACATCATATGCCAATAGTAATAAAATTTAAAACATTATTAACAAAATTAAAACACTGTTTTATCACACTACTAGGAATTCGAGGTAGTGGAATAAAACAGTGTTTTAATTTTATTAATAATCTTTTATAATGCCCATAATCCATACTTATATAGACACATCCCATAATCGAGAGTGTTTCCAGATTATCTGGCTCTCTTCTCATCCGGAGTTATTGGATCAATACAGTTTCTCTTCAGTTCTAATTACATCCTTCATGTATGTTGACACAGGTATAACATATTAATTACACTGTATAACCCTATTGTTATGAAGGGACTAGGTACGTATCATTATGGTCGTTGTATCTAAAATTTATTTATTGCAATTGTCGACGTTAATTGAGTGCAATTTTCGTCATGTGATGTTATGTTGCGCCGTTTATTTAATTAATATGTAATTATCTAATATTACAGTGTATGTATGATTGGTGCCATCCGTATTTCAGTTAGACAACTATTAATGAGTATGATCAGTATTTATTTATTTATTAATCGATGTCTTGTTGAACCTTAAACGCGATTAAAGATGGATGAAAATGAAATTTACAAACTAATGATTATGTAAATGTTTTATGTTTATTTTATATTTATTGTAAAAATCTATGTGAATTGTTTATGCATGTTAAAAAAAATAGAAAATGCCGTGTATTGATTGAAATAAATAAATAATTAATATCATATTCGGTGGTTTTCGGGGTAATTTTTAACTCTAGCTTTCGGCGAACGTGCTGTCGCCATCTTCAAGAGTGTTCAAGACCTTGAAAACTTAAAGAATTATAATTAATATTATTATATTATATTAGGTATTATAAAAAAATCAGATATTAGAAACGTTCCGTGGAGTCTCGGCGATGATCCCACTCTTCTTCAATAGTTTTTCAAACAATTGTTTTTTACGGGATACTCGAAAACACACAGAAAAAATTGTGACACCTATTCTTTGGTGGGCTCAAAAAAATCAAAATAAATACAAAATTCCTCAATTCGTGTTTTACAGTACCTACGTATAGTATTTAAACGGAATATGTATGGCGTATGTATGTTTGTTATGAATTCGATTCATAATATTGTGTTTTTGTTGTTATATATAGATATATATAAATTTAGTTGATTTGACCTTGATTTCGTATCTATGTATTTATGATATTAATATATTATTATCTCTATATATCGATCATTATTTATTACCTATGTATAATGTTATACATGACTATGTAGATAGGTATGGTATTTTTATATCTCCTAATTATTACCTATCTAATGTATCATCCATACTGTACTATAATACAGTTATTATACTCGGCGCTATGTCTTATAATAACATACTACAAAATATAGCAAAATAATATTATTATCTATGCATTTAGTATCATTCTATATCACAATTAATATAGATGTGCGATACAGGAGTACACGAGAGTCAATGGTCCTGAGACTAGATCATGCTTTACTTATAGCGTTCAATGATGATTGCCGACTGTTTATTTATTTATCTTATTCCTCGCTATACATTATAACGTAAAAAATAAAATATCCTAAACAATACTGAAAATATTATATACCGCAGTGAGCGCGAGTTTATTGCAGTGAGCGCGAGTTTATTGCAGCATTCTGTGGATGTGGACATTATTGAAGTATTGTAACTTCTTCCAATTAACCCATAAGGAACCACTTTTCCTTCGTTCAAAAAGTTTTCGTCTGCCTCCATGCGACCATCTTTCACAAAACACCGTTCCTATGACAATGACATCGAAGCATCAGGAATGTCTAGTCAGATGTTAGTCGGTTGGCGCAAAAACTCTGAATAGAGGGGATTTGTTTCTGCTCTGTAGTCCCGGGAACAGCAGTGAAGAGCGATAAGATATATCTACATACATTTTCTTTGATATCCCCTACAAATTGAATCTTTGAAATATATTATACACGATTTCGAAATTTATATTTTTGTGTTTGTCCATCTTTTTCAGTCTGTGTCTATTCACTGTTAGATATAGGTCTCTTTATGAGTACTCTACTTACTCTGTCCTCTGCCTTATACCTAGATCCCCTTGTCTTCTTTATTTCGTCGCTCCATCTTATCGGCAGTCTTCCTACATTCCTCCTACTCGTCATCGATCTCCAATCTATCATTTAGCGTCTCAATCTACCATCTAGTTTACGATTTACATGTCCGACACTTCAGTTTCGCTCTTTTTTGTTTCAGAGTACCTATATTAATTTTTATTAATACATTATAATTGATTGGGACAACGTAGTATTATGTAATATAAATATAATTTCATTGTCAATGTTTCTTTTGTATTCATATTCGAATCTATTTGTATAAAATATAATAATTAATCAATCATGTTTGGTATTTTTATATTGATTTCTATACATTCTCAATTACAATATTACCTATATATTTATTTATTTCAATATATCTAGCAATATGAATATTGATTTATAATGTATGTATTTAATTTTTCAAACGGCTGTTGAAAAAATGGCTTTAATTTTTCGGGAAAAGATTCTGTCAAAATTTTATTAGTTGCTATTGTTACTAGTAGATGTTTTTTCCGCAAAGATATAAAGAAACTCTTATTTTATATAGAGCTGGCCGTTAGACAAGTACATAGCTACAATAGTTAGAATTAATTATGCAGTACATAGTATGATTACATTTTGTAATGATTTCTTCCTCTTAGCGATTAGCGTTTTTTTCGCAAACATATTGTAGCTCTACCCAAACGTTATCCTTGAATCTATGTATTACTACAAGTCATTACTATAATTTGTTCGCTGTTTTTTTTTATCTAATCATATACTGTTTATTTGCTAATATCGATATGATGCGTAGGAGTGCGCAAAGGCGGAAATCGTTGCATATATATCATAGGTAATACTTATCATAACACAATATGTCAACATTGTTATCATCCTCTGTAATTTCATAATATTTGTGTGTGTGTTTAATTGCAGGAATATTTCGCAATGTACCATAATAATGCAAAAATAGGTACTTATAATTGCACAATGATATAATTCCGTATGTCGTCAGCAGGTAACTATACTGTATGTCAAAAAATGACACTTGCAGTAATGCTGCTTAAAGTTTTTTTGACAAAATTATATTTACTACTTCTCACATGTAATACATAAATACACATTGAGTTTTTTTTTTTGCATGGCATTTATTTTCTCGAAGGGAACAAACAGTCAACACAACAAGTATTACAACAATTAATATTAAATGCAATATAGACCACAAGATTGGGATTATCGATATGTGTGTCTCTTTGATCTGTATTGTATAATTTGATTGATTTAATCATATAACCTGTAGGTAACTGTGTTGTCTATTGTATATAAAATTAAAAAAAAATGAACTGTAAATGACTGTCTTATATATTTTATATGTAGTTTCAAAAAATATTTATTTATTTTTTATTCATCCACTTATAGGTCCTACTCACCATTACACACACTTAATCAGCATAAAATACACATACTAATAGCATAGAAGATTAAATATTGTAATTAAATGAGACAACCAAACAAAAAGCACACATCACCATCAAATAGACAATATGGTCGTCCTGTTTATCTATCTATCTATACCGTTAAGTTATGACATCTACCACAAGTTTGGTAGACAGCAAATCAACTACATATAATAAACATGCAATATGTCCTCTCCATGCCAATAAAAATTGAAAACATTCGGGACGATTGGCTTACTGAACTGTAGATGTAGTAAATATTGATTAACTGGACGAATGTACAGGAAGCGAAAGAAGTATGTAAGGATAGATCGACATAGCGTTCCGTCCTCTCTGCCTACCCCACTTTGGGACACGGCGTGAGGGTGAAGATAGATATTTATTGACACAAGTGAGTATTCCCAGAAAGGGTATAACAAGGACTACAATACTGTTATCATAAATATGTCAATTTGGTTAAATATCGACATGGTGTAGTTCATCTCCGACATATGTACCTACTATGTTAATGTGTGTTTTAATTGAGCTTTACTTTGAGTTTTTTCTCTTCGCGAAACCGGGTGTTTGTAAAATATAATAATTTACTATGTGAAGGTCAATGGAGTTACAGTATATTTAAATTTTAATATTGTTCCGTTCCATTGGATATTTATACTGCAACGTAATATTATTATCTTATATAAATATGTCAACTGTATTATTATAAGATTTTTTTTATTATTATTAGGATATATATAGTAACAGACCAATAGTAGATTGTCTACAGAAACCGAAGTCGATTTTCGGTTCTGATTTTTGGAAAGTTATAATTTTTTTAATAGGTATCTACCATTTTCGATACTTATGTCATTTTTCTTCTGCAATTTTTTTTATCCTTAATTACTACTCCTCTATGGAACTTAAGATGAAGTAAACTTCATTTACTAGTTAATTTTAGCCAAAATAAACTTTTCTCACGTCGCACATAATGATTTTATAATGTTATCATGTAATTGTCATCTAGGCTACTGTATGGATAAACTTGCAAGCGAATACATGATGAAAGGACAAGGAAGAAAATATTTGTTTGAAAGAAGGGGTGTAAGAAATGTGGATCAATCTCTTAATTACATCTCGTGTGTGGGTTGTGCGTTGCGTCTCCCTTATCTACCCCACTAGTGATACAGAATGGGATAAGAGGATAGTTGCAATTTTGATTGACACAAAACAAATTGTATTTGTACCGTTGTACTCTACATATACATAAAAAAAAATATATCTAGTGTTATTTTCATAGTCGAGCCACGTATCTAATTTAAAACAACATCCGCAGCTTGCACACTCTTATACAAACTCATTGAAATGCAAGTCGCTGCTATTGTTCTACAGTAGCAGCTGAACTGATGGTCGGAGACATTCCAATGTACGAGTTTTAGATTTCCCAGTTTGGCTAATGCCAATTGCGGTGCTTACACCCACACACAATGTTTTTTTTTTTTATAAAAGATATATCTGGGTTTTGTTTGTTATAAACCCAAATACAACCTTATACACCTTTCACAGTAAGCTACTAAAAGCTTGTGTCGTGAAAGGGGAGTTGCAATAATGCATTGCGGTCAAAATTCTTTCACATTTCAGCATTACCTAATGTTTTCTTTTGTTGTTATCGTCCTGTCTCCCTTGGTGGAGAGTAGGTTTGGTAGGGATGTCTCTTTCGGGAGGGTTTGGTATTCCCATACCATGCTGGCGCTGGCGACTCTCGGGCTCGCGCCCTTTAAACGCCTAACTGCGCGTCTCTGGACACCTCACCTCGATCTTCTGTAGGTACATAATACTTATGTATATATTTTTACTACTTTTTTTTTTATTTTACTTCACTTTTTGTATTATTTTGTCTCATTTTTTTTATTTTTCTCCTTTCTTTTGTTACTTGTCCTCAATAAATATTATTACCACCCAAAAAGGACATTGAAGAGAGAAGTAGTATAAAAGATTCCCACGACGTCGGTTTTGGCCGACCGGCCCTTCAGGCCTCCCCAATGGCCCGCCCGGGTGTGAGGTGGGTCTCTCTTCAATGTTATTGTTGTAAAGGTTGTTGAAATTATAGTCAGTTCATTGAATTCTTGAATTTCTATTCGACATTGTACATTCTTGAGGTAGAGAATGCATCAGTTTTTCTTTTCTACAAATTGTTTTACGACATGATGTATGAATAATTCTAAGTATTTTATAGTAATTTAGGAATTTTTCCTTAATTGAAATTATTTGTGTGATATTTAAAATAATTATTTTGTGAATATAAAATGTTGTGATATAAATTTAAAATATTTGATTTTATATTTCTATAGGTCCTTCAGGTCAGTACGAATTCCAATATTTCAACTCACAAAAAATAACATCACTCATGTGAGATGTAATGCCTTAAATTTTAGACTCGGTACTTTTCTTTACATCACATTCTAAATATCCATATTATGACACAAATAGGAGAATCTACGAAATACACAAATAAACTAAATCTACTGGCAAGTGATGACATAGATAAATAATATAATTTATTTATTTATAGCTATAATTTATTTATTTATTTATTAAAACTATCAAGAGCCTTTTACACGATAATTCTCAAATCAATATACACATATAAGAAATTTCAATCACAATTATAACAATCAACTCAAATATGTACATTAATATTAAAAAAAATTAATACTTGTCTGAAATGAAACAAGAAAAATCTCTTAACTATCATTCCTGTAGCATACATTAATCCTTGTCTGAAATGTAACAAGAAACATCTCTTAACTATCATTCCTGTAGCATACATTAATCGTTGTCTGAAATGTAACAAGAAACATCTCTTAACTATCATTCCTGTAGCATACATTAATCCTTGTCTAAAATAAAACAAGAAAAATCTCTTGACTATCATTCCTGTAGCGTACATTAATCCTTGCCTGAAATGAATTCAGAACTTTGATTATCTAATCTACCATATGTTGTAGTTACTGAGTACCAATGTACTGAAGTAGTAATACATAATATATGTATGTACATCTAATGCTTTTGTCCGGGTTTGGTTGCTATGATTCTGAACGTATGTAATATGTATGTATAGTGCCCTACATAACATTTCAGTGCAACTCTCCCAGTTGTATATAATTATAATGTATATCTGTGTATATATTTATATTGCTGACTAGTTAAGCTGGGTACCTACTACAATATGCATGTAAGTAGTTCGTTCACCTGTAAAACTGTGTTAAGGTGAACATTACATTACATTTCATAGCGCAGTAATTATAATATGCAGTGAATTCCTCTGGTACTTGTACTCAAGTAAGTATGTGGAATGTTTCTATCTTAACATGCTACATAATATATAACTACTAGTAAAATGACACATTTCAAATTCAGCAATGAGATGTATCATTCATCATAAATGTCTTTATTATGTTTATGGCGCAGAAAGAATGGTCTGTATGCTGTCCCAATTGCAAAAGTTATTATCGTTATTGTAGACAAATAGATGTAACTATAAATTTGTCTATCTATACCATCACCTGTCATCTACCAAAACTTGGTAGCCTGCAGACTTACTTTGTGTTTTGAACATACTGGTGGTCCTCTCCGTACCATGAAAAATAGGACATATAAATTGAATGACATTATCACTGTTAAATTGGTCTTACATGTGATATTTCTTTTACAGAATACTGATATGACACAAAGCTAGTGTCTGATAATAATATGACACCAAATAATTTTTTGTTAATGTGAATTCTTATAAAAAATGATCGTAGATATTTACGTTGGTCATACTTAAATTTTTAATGAATGACTGTCTAGATACAATATTATAAATTGCAAACGGTTCATACGTTTTTAAAAAAAAAAACAAATGCAATTTTATTATTAACGCCATAAAAACAAATGGAATTGACGCAAATTATGTGAATTACTACTATCGAAATATTGCAAAATAATAATTGTGTGTTGGAATGTATGTATTTTGATTGCATGATTTTGAGTTACAGTACTAATTATTTTTCGCTTGAAACTTGTTTCATGCATTGTAATTACGCAATCATTGAAATATTTGAGAGGAATTTGTGGATTCTTGATATGTAATTGCCAGAACTGAGCAACATTAATCAAAAAAATTATTCTTGTTAATTATTGTTAATGCGTTAACGAAAAATATTTTTTTATTTATTTATATATTAATTTCAATCAATTACATAAAAGGTATACATTCAAGTTAGATTCAATCAATATATAGAGGGCGAGTTTATCGCAAAGGTGCGATCTCTTCCAGCCAACCCAATATTATTTATTTATTCTTTACTGTACATTGATTGCAAGTAGTTTACTTGAAATTACATTCATATTGAATACAATCAATATATATATATATAGAGGACGAGTTTATTATAAAAGCCTGATCTCCTCCAACTAATCCAAATCCATGACAATATCGTTACGTGTTAATTTTTGAAAATGTAACAGAGGTTGAAAGTTCATTATAGTTGATTTTAGAAGTTAAAAAGTAATAAAAAAGTTCTTTTTTAAAAAAATAAGAAAAAAAACAACAGTATCTGTGATGGGTATCAGCTCTTCGAAAAACCACTGGGGAATCTCTCAAAAGATTATTCTGACGATAAAAAACGTTTTGGTTTTAAAAAATACATCCTCTTTGTTATTCTTTCATATTGCATTCACTCCACATGTATTTATCTGAAAGAGGGGTTGTGATGCGGATGCGGACGGCCAAGAACCACTTGGCTTTAGAATGTGGATCAAATCCTCAAGGTCGGCCGCGTGTTGAGATTTACTTTAAAATAAGTCAGAATTTAACGGAGTTAATCTGTTAATCGTTAATGGCCAGTTCCAAAAATGATTTCTCATATTGGATGAGTTGTTACATGCTTTTTTGTGGCTCGCTACTAACTACTTACATCAAAAATTTCTGATTGTTAATTACATCTAATTACTGTGCTTTGTAATTAGTGTGTAATTATTGTTTTGTTATAAAAGGTGGTCTGGTATATTGTATTTACGATATTTGAGAACATATTCTTTTATACAGTATATAAAAATATGTAAGTAGGGTTGATCAATGAAGGATAGTATTTTTGTTTCAATATTTTGTCACACCCAAAATGTAATGTCAGATCCAGTGGCGTAGCTAGGGTCATCTGCGCCCGGGGACATGGCACAAAGTCGGCGCCCATTCTCAGAGCCCTCAAGAAAATTTTGAAATTTTACGATTTATATGGTTCATTTTCGAAGCATCTATCTGGTAATTTAACGAAATAGAATACAGACTAAAAGTGATGTGAGTAGAGAAAATTCTCAAAAGAAATTTCTCGTTCTTCGAGAATTTCTCCTCTGACAGAAGAGAAATTTCTCTCCATAATTTTTTTTAAATTTTTTTTATTTTTTTTTTATTTTTACACCTTTCACACTAAGCTAAAAGCTTGTGCCGTGAAAGGGGAGTTTGCCGGCACCTGGGATCAAACCACGGACCTCTAAATTTTTTTTTTTTTCAAATTTCAATTTTTTCAATTTCAAAAAATTTTTCGCAAAAATATTATAACCTTTCGCCCAATACTTGAAAACCTGATCGGTCTAAAACTTCATCGGGCTGATTTGGGCCCAAATCAGAGGTTTTTAATACTTTATCCATGAAGGTACCTACCATTTTTTTAAATGGGCATGTGGCGTTTCAAACTTCAAGTTTTTTCCTTGCGAAGAGGTTTTTTACTACTTTTATTTACGTTAATGTTTACAGTATTTTTTTCAATAATTCATGTGTTTGTCGGTTATCTGTTTATTTTAACCCGAGCGATGCCTTGTTACAAAAACTAGTAACTAATAAGTGATCAATGAACTCTACTTAAAATTGAAAATCATCAATTTTCCTATGCTATATTCTTTTAAAAACTAGTCTTTTAAGTATATTCTTTTTACACATTACCATATCCTTATAGTAAAAATGAACAATAAAAAACATTTTGCCTCAAAATACACCATAATTCTCCAAAATTCTCCACTTCGAGAAATTTCTCTAAAAATAATTTCTAGAGTATTCCACAACACTACATAATTTTCTATACGATTGTAAACAATTAAGCTAGATACCTACATGTTAAACTTTACATATTGGAAAAGGTAAAATTTTAGAATGTCAGGATATAGCTTCAAATTATCAAATAAATAATCTTAATAATAATGAAATACTTAGGTTTTCCGCAATCCAAAAATCTATATCACACTGAAATCAAAAATAAATTAACAAATGATTTTAAAGATAGATTAAATAAAATATTTAAATGCGATCTATCAGCGAAAAATACAGAAAAAACAATAAACGCGTAGGCTATTCCGTTATTAACATACTCATTTGGCACTATAAAATGGTCAAAAACCGATTTCAATAAATTAGAAAGATTAATGAGAACAAAATTAACAAAAAAAAGATATCACCATCCAAATTCCGCGGAACAATGGTTGACTCTGCCTAGAAGTATAGGAGGAAGAGGAATTTTTAACATTTTCTTCTTTACATAATGATCGAATCTCTTAAAACATTTTTCAAAAATAAACAAAATAATTTTATATTACATAAAATTATAATACAGGCCGACAAAAATCATACATCATTAAATTTAAATGTCGAAACAATAGGTACGCGAATAAACTATTAAAATATTTTGTTAGAATCTTAAAGTAGGAAAGAACTTCATGCCAGACACCTCAATGATCTCAACCAATCTCATGTTTTTTTTTTATTATTATTAAAACAATAAACGGCAAAAACCTTTTACATGATAGATCTCAAATCAATACAACATACACATATAACTAATTTCAATAATAATTATAACAATCAACTCTAACATCAAATATTCAAATATTTCAAATCAAATATATTTATTAATTGATAATTATACAATATACAACAATAATCATTTACTTATAATTATACAGTAAGCAAAACAATTCATTCCCTCAAATATGAGCAGAGCTCGTGCTTTGAGGGATAACATTAACATTAACATGGACATTAATATTAAAAAAAATGAAGATTCATAACAAAAAAGTGACAAATATGCGTCAAACAGAAGGTTTACCTGTGGGGAAGTGTATGGGATAACCGAGGGTTTTATACTGGCTGTTCAAGAACAAGTAATAAATACAAAAAAATACCAAAAATACATTATAAAAAATCAAAATACAACTAACGATTCATGTAGGAAATGTCTGGCCAAATCGGAAACAATACAACACATAGTTTCGGGTTGTTTTACTCTCGCTCAAACTGAATATATTAATAGACATAATCATGTCGCAAAAATAATGCATCAAAATTTAGCAATTAAACATAATTAAATAAACTCGCGAAATATAATACCATACTTTAAATACAACCCGGAACTGGTTTTAGAAAATCAAAATTATAGGATCTATTATGATAAAACAAAAATAAAATATAGACAAATACATCATAATAGACTTATAATACGTTACAATACATTACACTTACAATGGAAAAATTACGTGATCGGCCTGCTGATTTAGAATTACATGATAAACAAATTAAAATTACGTATCTAATAGACATCGCTGTCCCAAATAAGCATAATATTCAAAACTGTCGCAGAAAAAATACAGAACTAGCAGGAGAAATAAAAAAAATTGGCATTCTATGTAGGTCCGTTTACATTATACCATTAGTTTTGTCAGCTACAGGGGTAGCTCCGAAAACTTTGATAAATAAATTGCAAAAATTAGATTCACCGGTAAATTTATATATTAAAATTCAAAAATCTATTAAAATAAATACTTGTAATATTGCAAGAAAATTTTTGAACACAGATATTTCAGGCACAATGCTGGTATTTTGAGCCCATGTTTTGAGCCTAATTCTTTGATATCCTGTATATCTGGATAGATGATTTTTTCCGGCATTAGACTGTTAAGTTTTTGTATAATCATGACTGATCATAATTATGGAGACTTATCTGGTTGTATAATGCTGAGAAGTGTGGATGGCAATTTTTATAAAAAATTAAAATATACTTATAAAACATGACTGGAATGGACATAGTCTTTTTAGGGGGTTAAATGAAATGTTAAAAATGTTGAGTAAAAACTATTTCAGAAATGTATGCGAAAGTTGTTAAAAAAATTAACAATTTTTACATGATAATCCAAAAACAGCGATGATGTGATGAGTAATGAAAAAATTTCCAATGTTGTTTTTTCTTGCAAGTACAATAAAATATAATTACCGAAAAATTTGCTAGATTTCAAATATTATTTAAAACAGCATCTTACTTGCTACATTTCTATCTAATGACAAATTTATCTCTTTTCAACCAATGTGAAGTATTATACTATTTTTTTTGCACTCACCTATATTAAACTCGAAATTATCCGACCTGTATAATTGTTAAAACCAGATGCCACTTTCAGTTATGAAGAATAATATTTGAACCCTTTGTTAAAAAAAAACGCCATCAGCAATCCTGTATTGTGGATGTATTATTTGGTTTTGAGTAGAATGGCGCCCCTTAGTGTTCAATGGGGGCGCTAAAATCGTGTTTGCCAACTGGTTTGTAATGAAGATATTTGTGGAGCTCCAAAATTCAATCTTGCAAACGTATTTGGGATACATTTGTTAACATCAAAATGAAAATAAAAAAATAGTTTTAATACTCATTTTGGCGCCCCCTAAAGCGGCGCCCGGGGACATATGTCCCCCCCTGCCCCCCCCTAGCTACGCCACTGGTCAGATCTACAGACTTACAAAAATCTAGTGGCTAGTTTAACAGTTTTCGGAATGTCATACCTACTATATAAAAAAAGATAAATCCCACAGTCAATTCCACATTTTGACACATGAACACCGATAACTTGTGTTGTAAGAGCGGAGTAGGTAAAAGTAAATTATAAATAAAAGTAAATTTTTACCATATATAAAAGTAAAACTTTTCTGTCTTTTGTTCCAGTCAATATGCTGTGAGGCGCCCTTCTCAGATGACGCAGCCGCTCTGGAAGAGTTAGCGCGTTGCGACTACACACTACGTTTGACCAAGACACAAGCACAGGCTGGGTTGGCGCCGCGCAGAGTGCGAGTGTACGCTGACGGCATCTATGATCTGTTCCATCAAGGCCACGCCAGGCAACTCAAGCAAGCCAAGAACCTCTTCCCTAATGTCTACCTCATTGTTGGTGGTGAGTATTCAAATTTAAGTCTCTAAATATATTCACACAACACGTTTTATATGAAGTAGGTATAGACAATAAAGATAGGTGTATTTTTCTAAAATTTCTAGCTACTATGAACATATTTAAATAATACTTAAATAATTAATAATTTAAAGCTACCCTCCTTACAGAACAAAAAAAATATATTTGCTTTACAACCCTGATATGCACAAATTAACTCCAGTCCTGTTGAATTGTATCTGTACAAAAAAACCTGTAAGTACACCCAGAAGTACCTACATGCAGATGACTTTGTGATGATTTATAATAATTTTAATTTATATTTTACCTTAATCATGGCGATAATCAATACAAATTCTAAATATTACTCAGAAATGACAAGAAAGGACTTTTCATCCGTTAATTACATTTTCCACATTTCATTTATATTTTTGGTGTGTCATTTTTTAAAAAGATGTGGATTTAAAATGAGAATATGGATATCAATGTTGTGTTTTTGTTTTTCAGTGTGCAGTGACGCCCTGACCCACAGTAAGAAGGGCAGGACAGTGATGACAGATGATGAAAGATATGACGCTGTAAGACATTGCCGATATGTGGATGAGGTGAGTAGATACAAAGAGTTCAATTAAATTGTTATATTTGTTTCAAAAATTACGTCCCTCACTGGAAATCTTGAAAGAACCATCCTAGATTTCACATTACCAGTACATGTCAAGGTCACCTAAATTTTCTCTAGATATTCCAAGCTTTTTATTTTCTTCTATGAGATATCTCGTTTTTATTGAATAGGTTGTAATAGTGTAAACATTAAATCTATCTGTGAAGTTAAATGACTGAGTTAAATCTATTGATGTAGTGTGCATGGTTGGGATGTTTGTGTGAATTTCTCTTATTTAACTTACAATTATACATATATATTAAACATTTGTTTTGCTCTCAAATAAATTGCATAGTCCCCTCTTAAATTACTAAATTAAACTACTAATTCAAGGAAGTTTTTAGTCCAGGATAGAGATTGTTCCAAAACATGCATTATCATTCTGGTCAATATAACATACATACATACATAGACAACTCACACAGATCGAGCTAGTCCCAAACTAAGATGAGTCTTGAATATGCATTTGTTTTTCCAAAAATAAGTTCAAGGCTCCGTGTTTTAGCATTTTTTCAAAGTAGATACTGTAATGAACAGCTTTAGGTTCATAAAAATAACTACTGTGTACAAAATTTTCTGAAGTTATGAATTATTATGTTTTAATACCAGGTGGTGAGAGAGGCACCTTGGGAGCTAAGTGATGAGTTCCTGGAGGAGCACAAGATAGATTTTGTGGCCCACGATGACTACCCCTACATTGCGGATGATGGCAGGGATCTATATGCAGACCTCAAGGCTAAAGGGATGTTTGTGGCCACACAGAGGACTGAAGGTATGAGATCAATCACAAACATTTAGGTCTACTTAAAGACATTTTATTTTTATTTTTACAATGTACACAGGATCAGACAGTCAATTATAGTACATGATAACAAATTACAAAATCAAAAGGTGGATCAGTGAAGATCCTAAATTTACCTGAAGGGTTTTAAAAAATCATCAAAGCTTTTTAGAAGAATAATGGTTTTAAAAACAAGGGTTTTAAAAAATCATCAATGGTGCTCGGAGACGTGGACGTCCTAGGATTAAATGGCAAGATCATTTTAATCAAATCCTACAGGACGGTCACGTGTTGAGCACATTGAACAGGAGAGCATGCATGAGGAATTGTATGACAGTGACGGATGCGAAAGATGTATGCAAGGATAGAAGGAAGTGGTGCTCGATCCTTTCTGCCTACCCCGCGAGGGAGGCGGCGTGATGGTATGTATGTATGTTTGTATGTAAAAAATCATCAAAGTTAAAAACAAACAAAAGGTATGGTCTTGACATTTCTTCAAGACCATACCTTTTATTGTAAAAGTGCTTAAGAATTTTGTACTATAAGAGAATTGTATATTTTTTCTTAAGTTTGGAAGCAGAAGATACTTAGCTTGGAAAATCTGTGTTTTAGAAGAATAATGGATGTCAAGTGATATGAACAATATGTCACAAATAATGTCATCCACTAATGCTCTAAGCAAAAATCTGTTCTTTGTAATAAAGATAAGAGATGATGATCCACACTGGGTCATGTTTTGAGAATGTCCAATCGACAATTGTTCAAAAAGAGCACTGGACTCTCATCCACAAGGTTTTCGACAACTTGGATACCCTTTTTCACAATCCACCATTTCTTTGGAACACTGGCTGGTATCTGTCCTGTGCTTGTAAGAGGAACACTAAAAGATAAAATAATGAGTAAACTTTTTTCAATTGTAGGTGTTTCCACATCAGATATTGTCGCGAGGATAGTTCGTGATTATGACATTTACGTCAGACGGAATTTAGCTCGTGGCTATTCAGCCAAAGAGCTCAATGTTTCATTCCTATCAGAGAAGAAGTTCCGGTTGCAGAACAAGATGGACGAGCTCAAAGACAAAGGCAAGAAAGTCATCAACAACATTGGAGAGAAGAAGGATGATGTCATGATGAAGTGGGAAGAGAAATCAAGAGACTTTATTGAGGCATTCTTACTCATGTTCGGGAGGGATGGAAGACTGGTGAGTACAATTTGTTGTCTATTTGATAGATTGAAATACTTATCATTTAGCCCCTCTGTGGCTAGGAGGGATAGGAAGAGGCACACCATTTATTCAATAGATCTTTTTATTTTTTAATCATACATAAAATAATAAAACATATATTTCGAGAAACATGAGGGAAATCCTTTTATTATTAATTTTTTTTAATAAATGGTCACATATTTAGTATCATGGAACTCCTCATGTTATTTTTTATATTTTAATTTATTAATGATAAAAAATAGTATTGGTCCCTTGCTGTGGAACAAAATTCCCTATGATTTGCGAACTCTGGAGAGTATGTAGGTGTTCGAGGCAAGGTTAAAGACCCTATTGTTCAGGAGGTGTTATGATTCTTGAATGGGGCCCTTCCGGTGGTTTTTCCTCTATTACCAATTAAATCAAAGTTTTTCAAATCCTTTGTTCACAAAACATCCAATACAATCATATAATGCGGTTGTCTATGGGAGTTTTCTTTTTGTTATAATAGTTAGATATCATCTTTGTTGTATTATGTATTTAAATTGTGTCAGTATTAATTATTATGGTGATTTTTTTTCAGTCTAATATATGGAATGAATCAAAAGGCCGTTTGATGCAGGCCATAAGCCCCCCAAGTAGTCCAGGGGGTAGTGAGGGAGGCAGCTCAAGGGGCAACTCACCTCCTCCACGCAAGACACGCAGAATGGACAACTCAGGTAATTTATTGCTCTTGAAAGTCCGCTCTCGACCAGTCAAATCCTATAAAACTACAAAAAAAACTGTTTTACTTTAAAATATTAAACTATTTTATCGACTAATTAAATTGAATTGTTACAAAATTAATGCAGATACAATCAATACAAAAATCTGTTATATTTTAAAATATTTATATTGAAGACTTTTTTTAACATATCCATTTTCTTTTACAGATTCCGCTGGTAGTTCATTCAACGACAAACGTTGGAGGAAAGGTTCTATGAGTACTATCCCCCGGGAGAGGTGTATTACGGATGACTTCTCGGACGAGGACGAGGACATGAGATCGGCAGCGTCACATCTCTCGTCTGAGAGGAGCAAGTGAGATCAAACAGAAGACAGTGCGGTGCGATGTTCCATCACAATGGTTCTTAAGAATACATTGCTATTTTTATTCTCGCTGTGGCCATTTAGAAAATGCGTAACTGATGGTACCAATACTGCTGACAAGAAAACATCTTGCCCTGAATATGTTTGAGGCAACGGCGGTTTTATTAACTTACACAAGTTTTTATTGCATCAATATTTTCTCTCATAGAGATACTGTGACTTTTTTTACTATTTTTGTTGGATTTTTTTTTCATAGTTGGTTGGGCTCACTAAGCTGTCTGATATCAAATTTATTTTTTAATTCAAGATAGTTGAAGTACGTAAATAATGTAATCTTCTGATAAGCGGTTTTTTCAAACATGTAAAAAATTTGCAAGGCTGAATCGTTTCGTAAATGCAACTACGAAATATTTAAAAGTAATAAAACATTGTGAACAAACACAATGAAAAATACTTATAATACTTAAATAGTGTTCTGTTAAACAGCAGACATCGACTGCTCAGTTCCATAACAACAAGTGGAAATCTTTGAAAACTTTGATTCAATTGGTAATACATATAATCAACTCCACTTTATTAATTCCACAAATAAATAATTCGAATTTTCTAACTATTGAACGGTGCAATGACATTACGTAAACTAAATGACTCAATTGTATAATGAAGTTAAATGAAGTAAAATGATTTCTACACAACAACAATAAATGTTAAAAAAGTTAATTTTCTAGCAGTGAAGAAATTACACTGTCTCACTAATATAATCTGTTCTGAGAAGTAATTTTGATTTTTAAATACTAAAATATTTAACCTTTTTGAATTATAATAAATATATTTTAGTTTATTTTGGTAGCAATTTATCGTGATGTATTTTAGTCCATGATACACTTTACACTATGTCCATATAAATTTTTTATTTTATTTTGAATAAATTTTCATATTTTTCTTAAGAACCATTGCATTAAAATGTTGATCTTCATTGTGTCTTCATCGTGAATAAATTATACTAGTAATAATTATATTAAAATACGATTATGATAAAACTTTGTTTTGTTGTGTAATAATAATTGTAGTAGGGGGGCGTTGCTGATGACTGAATATTTAATGTAAATAATAGCATAAACTATTTATAATAAGTTATTATATTATATACAAGTATATATAATATATATTGTATAAAGTACCCTCACTGGGTTAGGGCTCACGCAGATGGGGGACGAGGCAGAAGCTAATAAATATATTCAAAATAGGCTAAAATTGTTCTAAAGTATGAAAAAATTACACCAAAATGGGCCTGCTCCCAAAAATAATAAGTATACATCTGTGTTATAAATTAAATTTATTGCCCTATTTGAAATTTTTTATTGGCTTCTATATCTATCTTTTGTTTTTCTCATGTTTTGTTGTTATGGTGCTACGAACCGCACCGATGCTTTGTTTAGTGATGCAAGAAATTGACAGACTTTAAAGACAAACTGTGTCAATGTGATGTTCAGTGAGAATTCTTATTGATTTATAAAAAAAATTAAACATATTTTGTAATGTCAATCAATAACAAATTAACTTACAAAAATAAGGAAATTGCACTGATGAACGAACGATGTAAGATGCAATAATTTCTCATTCATACAATCACGGCGTTTCCCACATGTGGGGTAGTCAGAGGACTAACTTCATGTAATAAATATCCATGTAATAAATATCCATTAGTTAATACATTCAGGATGGGTAGCCAACCTCATTGCTGAACTAAGGATATTGAATGTCTGTTAGGAATATTTGTTGGTAATTGCATCCTTTCTATTTGTTAATTATTTATTTATTTATTAACACTCTTCTTAATATAATAACAGTTATTGTAGTGAATCTTAAATTTATTTATTTATATATCTTGCAGCTATTATAAGCATTATAAATTATCGTGCTACATACATATAGTATTACAAAATAAGTTATATGCTTTGACAGTTTTGATATTTCCATGTAAGTCTTACTTTTTTATTTTTTCATCATTGTCCATCAAAATTTGCTCGACAGCACTAGTTTAAAAGCATGTCTCCGTTAAGAGAAATTCTATGACTATTGAGTCGCCTCTTCCCATATCATTCCCAATGCTTTGACGTCTTTTTCATAGGAACAATGTTTTGTGAAAGAAGATCATTCAAGCTGTCGGTATACTTGTAGAGAGAAAAACAATACGACAAATTTCATTAGATTTCTTTAGACATTGCCAGATATAATCCAGCCTGGATTGGATCTATTTCATACCCAATTTCATCTTTATTAGCAGCGTCCACAGAGCTGGATGAAAACTTGAATGATTGAAGATTGACATTTTCATCCAGCTGTGTGGACGCTGCTATTGAAAAATATCCATAACCGCCAAACTTTTTACAACGGGGTGCTCAAAAATAAACACAATTATATTATGTACCAGTCACATTTTGTATATTGTTATTGTTGTTTTTTTTACTTTTGCAAGTGCCTTTTTGATACATAATATTATAAATATGTATTGTGTCCACAATAAATTAACAATATGTATTATTTATTACTTTGTTACAACATAAAAAATATTACATTATTACCATAGAAAATAAAAACATAATATGTATTAAACACTAAATCAAATAAAGTATGCAGTAATTCATCCTTTGCAATGTTTTGTAATTAATAATGTTAAATCACAAAATAAATATGCTTGTCAGAGCTGGAACCATTAATCAAATATTTAGCTCTGTTAGTCATTATTATTCCAACTTAACTTCATTACTCATTAATTTGTTAGCTATCGAAAATTAACGAAAGTTACACTTATTTCCATAAAACTGAGAGTTGTTAAAACTAGAAAGGTTTCAAATTACGGTAAAGTCATGACTATTAAACAAAAAAGTCCTCAAGTGCATTTTTAAAAGTTATAACCGTTTTTTTGAAGATTTCTCCATCTCAAATTAAATTAAAAATCTTTATTTGATGGAAGTTAACGTTAAATTGAAAGAATTTGATCATAATTAACAAAGAAGTTTTTTCACTCGTTTATCATAATTGCCCAGCTCTGATATTTACTGTGTTTTGGCAGTGCGCTCAATATGGTTCATGAATCATTTTCACAATTGTAACGAGCTCGAAAAAAACCATTTAATACAATATAAAAAATAATTTAATAATTTTATACTAAAAATTTGTTCAAATAACATTTTTAATGTTGCAATAAGCAGTTAATCAAGATAGATCAAGTCAAAATTTTGCGAGTTTTAAATTGTTATTGTGTTGAGTGTTATGATGGTATCATCAATAAATGTATTTTCAGTCATGAATGGAAGTATTTATTAATGGCATACTATGTCACAAAATTTTGTATATATATTATTACTATTGTAAAATATTTGTAGGTTTGTGTGTGAAATTTTTCGTATCACTTTCTTATGCAAAGTAATCGGATTTAGGTACTTCGTAATGTTTTTATATAATGCTGCTGTGAATCTTAGTTAAGTTCAGAGCTGGGTACAGTTAATAAGAAAATCAACTCTGTTGATTATTAATCCGTTAACAATGAATTAATTCAGTTATTTTAAAGTTGCAGTTAAATTTATATTAAGGGGGAATATCTCAGCTATTTTTATAGCCACCCCCTCTGTGGAAAGTCACAATGCTCTTCTCAATCATACAAGATTTTTAACGGGAGATTTATTGAAGATAATATAAAAGTTAATTTCTTTTTAACGATATTAAATAATTTCCAGCCAATTAACACTTAAATGCCAAGCTCTGTGTCTAGATATTATTAGTTTAATTATTTAAACAAACAATGTTAAATAATATATTTTTTGTTTCTGCTGAATGGAATTTGATATAAAAAGCAGCAATGATTTATTTTGTTAAAATTATAACATTTTCTTCTTATTGGTTTCATTGAGTTATTTGTTGCGCAATTTCCAAATATTAACTCTAAGAACTTAGATGTAGATATTTATTTATTTTATTTTAATATTTTCTTTTGCAACAAGGGCTCCTTATTGAACTGTGCTAGTGTAATATTTATTTTTATATATAAAGTTTGCTTGAATTCAGTGAATTGTTAAGATTATCATATCCATCTTGTAATGAGATCTCTTTTTCTGATGAAAGTCTATTATGTTGAGGTTATTGAGTAAATAGCTTGATATATGTTTACTGCCATTAATAAGTATAAATAAAAGAAAATAAAGGAGTTGGTCGGTAGCCTGGAGGTAGAGACTCGGCCTCGTGAACATGGGATCCGTGGTTCGATACCAGGTGCCGGCAAACTCCCCTTTCACGACACAAGCTTTTAGTAGCTTACTGTGAAAGGTATATAAGGTTGTATTTGGGTTTATAACAAAAACCCCGATATATCTTTAAAAAAAAAATAATACATTTATGTCCAAAGGCGGCTTATCTCTCAGGCAACATCTTACAAGCAAGCAGCCTTTACATACAATTTTATTACCAAGGAATATAAAGATCTGTTGTACTCTCCTCCTGTGCTTTTCTATGGGACTTATCTCATTATTATAATAGTAAGAAATGAGTAATTATGTACACTATTTATACTAAAAATGGTATTTAAGTACTCATTCTGGCATTGTCCAGTCTTAGCAAGACTTAGAGTCCCTTAGGGGGCCACTTATTTTTGCACAGAGAGCTTGCCTGATACCACCAAACTAAATATAAATTTATGTGGGTGTTCAGTTTGTCTTGTGAAGATGGCACAGTTTAATTCGGAGCTTTGAAATATTATATTTTAATACAATTTTGCTGTGGTATTGTAATAAGTTTAAACCTTTGTTTATTATTGACTGTTTATTGAGATCTTTATGTGCGTGTCTGGATGTTATTATTAAATGCTCTATGAATATAAGAGAATGAGATCTTGTTATAGAATTGAAAAGACAGCTGAGTAAATGTGTCAAAAATATTATATACAACAAGACTGTACTTGTTAAAAAAATGTGCGATCTGAGAAAGTATGCACGTTAGAGTGCTATTGTTCCTTTTTAGTACGTAGTAAGTACTATATATATATATATATATAAACTTATTACGATTCTAACAATATTGTTGTTACTTTTGTACACTGGCTATGTATTAAAAAGAGACAGCGTCCATGTATTCTCACCTGGTACACTTTATTTATATATAATGAGTTACAATCCATTGGATTGGTCTGCAACGAGTTTGGACTTTCTTCTCCATTCCTCCCTATTCTCAGCCAGTCTCTTCAACTTCACGTATGAGTCACAGCTCATCTCCCTCTTCAGTTAATAGGAATATAGAAACCATATTTTTATTTCTTCATTCTTTCTTTGGTGTACATTGATCACAAAACATACAATTTTAAATGCATTCAAATTAGATATAATCAATATGAAGAGGGGGAATTTATCGCAATGGTGCGAATTTGTTCAACTAACTCAAATTTTTGCTAGAATTTGGTCAAAAAGTGTATAGTCTTGTTATGTATAATGTCTTTGGAATGTGTAATATAAAATATACATCAACCTCGTAAGTTATTTTTTTTATTCTTTATTATTCGGGAATTGTTTCACATAATTATAATTGTAATGTTTAATTTTATTTATTATATTTTGTATAGTAGTGGAACTATACTTACACATAAATGATAGTTTTTTTTATTATTATAATTGCATACACCTAATATTATTTAATTTTAGTTTTGTATGAATTGATTATGGTCAGTCGTCGTCTAATCGTTATACTTTTTTTAATAAATGCTTATCTTAATAGTTTATGAATTTTTTCGAATATCATTTTGCACTGTTCTTATGATAAACTTACTGCCGATTTGTATTGTCAAGTTATTGTTTCCTGAATAATATTAAATATTAAATGCATCAGTAAGATAATTGATCCTTAATGTTTTTGTAACAATAGTTTGTTATAGAATACTCCAAACGTTACAATATTGTCTGTGTTTTGATTGCCTAAGGCTAAGCCACATGTGTCAGAATTAATAAGAATTGTTTAAAAAGCTTTCTCCAGCAGTTAATGTACCAACGGTGTTTTGCAAGAACATCAAATGAACCATTTTATCAGATTATAATCCTTTATAAATGAAGATATATACATATAGTTGCACTAAGAATGCTATGTAGGAAGGGTATATATAATTTTGTCAGTTTTGAAACATGATTTAATACATACAATAATTTTACGGCACATCCCATAAACGGGGCAGCCAGCAGACTGACTGCATGCAATAAGCATGCAAGCTGTGCTTCCCGTGCCATAAAAAATAATACATTCAGAATGGTTGGCAAACCTTATCCCTTAACTTAAGATGTAAAATTCTTATTAAAGCTATATTGTATTAAATTTTGCATAAGTGTGGCTTTTGTCCTTTTCTACAAAACACAGACAGTGTATCACATTTTTTTTTTTATAATATTTGGCTGTAGATTATCAGCTTATAATTAATATAATATTGATTGAAGTAACACAATGGACTCAGTTTTTCTTAATTCATTTGAAACTAAGCAAATATATTGATGCCCATATTTTGACAATTTGTATCCTTCATGAAACACAATAGGTGTTTTCACTATTACTATTACTATACTCTATGATTAATATATATTTATGGCTATTTCTATTGAGTTCCTTGTGCTATGAATATTATTGTACCGCTGTAAATTTTGCGTAACGTGTGGGAATGTAGATTTGTACTAGGAATTGTTTTTGTACAATGTTGTATACATTTTATTGTGCGCAGTCCAGAAGTTTTGTATATTTTTGAGAATGTGGCGATTCTGTAAAACATTGGGGAAAAAATGTGCATAGTAATATTTGAAGTGAAATAAATGATATTTTCGAAAGAATATTTTTTTAAATTATGTTTCCATACAACCTTATTCCTATTTCACTGTATTCAAAAGTCTCTTTAAATACTTTTAACATAAATATAAAAAACAAATATATGTTAATATAGGAGTTAAAGTTGCATCATATTTTTATTTATTAAATATTTCACAACAGCTGGCGTCCACACTGCTGAGAGAATATAGAAAACGAAGGGTTCTTTCTGTTTATGGGAAAGATAATATTTTTTTCCTTATTTTTCTTTCCTATGTCAACAGAGAGGAAAAAAGCTAAACAGAACTCAAGGTTTGCCGAGCAGTGTGAAGTGACTATCGGATGGTGAGTGATAAAAAATTTGAATGAAGGAAGAAGTATTGGAAAGAATTAGTTTAAATATTATGCTCTTATCAAGAAGGTGGTATTTAGATGAAGATGTAAACAAAAATATAGTCTAACTAAAATTTATTCAATAAATCAAATATTTTCTTTAGAAAAATCTAAATTTAGTGACTCAATGGATGGATGAAACAATATAATTATCTGAAAAGATTATCAAGAAATTTGAAAATAACCAAAATAGCTTTGTTAATTTCCATTCACAAACTTCAAAATCTTTGTTAATTATTAGACAAATTAATTTATTTATCCCCTTAAGGGTCGTTCACATACATTCACTTTCAGTGATCACTCCGGATGATCCGCCAAGATGAACAGGTGTGAACACGCGTTTCATCAATAGTGATCACTAGCGATGACGGAAGAAAGAGATTACCACTCGTCATAATTTTGATGAAAGGTCCATTCACTGAAACGACCATAAACAAGTTTCATCTTATTATTTGTTTTATTCTCTATGAATTTGTATTGAATGTCAGAATCATGTACAAAATTATTATGCAGTCGAGAGCTATATTTATTTATTTTAAGTGTTATTTTTATTTTTGAATTTGTTTAATTATTTTTATACGAAAATACGTCAAACTTCATACAACATGAGTGAGAAAGTAGACATGAGAGTGAAAGCATAGGATGAACAAATGTGAACAGACGTGTTCACTTTCGATGAACACTGGTTTGACCCTGACACTTTGGATGATCATCCAAAGTAAAGCAATGTGAATGCTACTTTACATTTTTTCAGTTTGAGTTTCAGGTAATTTTTGTCTATGAAAGTTGACAGTTCGTAAATGACATTGACGTTTAATAAAATAACCTAAAAATCAAACAACAAAATCACGATCAATGTGATGTAACATAAATGAAATTTTTTAAGTTTTGTTTTGAAAGTTAGTTTGAGTGTGAAAAGTGCACCTTGAAATTAATTCATGATGCCTATTGGGGAATATCTTTCCGCTTTAGGCGATAATCCATATTTCGGTGCCGGTTCGGGTTTGTTTGCATTGGGAGCTGGGGCCGCAGTTTTAAGGAAAGGTTTGCAAGGAGTTTTGATCGTACTGAGACGTCACATGATGATTACTTTGGAAGTACCTTGCAGAGATAAGTCTTACCAATGGCTGTTGCATTGGATGACTGTGAAAGGTGCCAAACAGACTCAGCACTTGAGTGTGGAGACTTCCTTCTCAATAAAAGAGACTGGACATGTTAATACTAAATATGATTTTATACCAAGTGTAGGAACACATTTCTTTAGGTAAGTCATTTAATATTAATCTACACTTATGCACAGATTATTGAAACATCCCAAGTAAAATTAATTTTACATGCCAGACTAGGAATTTGACTGTGTTGTGAGGGGTAGTTCAATTAAAAATCTGATGCTTGGTATGTCAGTCGAGAAATACCACCTTTATACAGCACAAGCATTTTTTTTATCCAAATTTATTTAAATAAAAATGCATAAAAATCCAACATTTTCTAATTTATTTTGGCATTTATATATCTAATGTATGCAAAGAATATAAAATCAAATACATTGATTGTGGCAAACATGTCAAAAGAGTGGACCTGTTCAGAATACTTTACATTTCTCTCCATGGCAAACCCATGAGACGTTGTCCACTTGGGAGACTACCTAAGAGATGGAAAGACAGTTGAGAATCCATATTGCAGAAAGGCACCTGTGCAAAATACAGATTATTGACATAACATAATATATATGGAAAACTCACACAAATTAAGCTAATCTCATACGAAGACATAGATCTAGTATTATGAGTAATAGCATGATGATACACACATATACAATATACCAAGCACTTGGGTCGTATGAGTTCGTCGGTAGCCTGGAGGTAGAGTCTCAGCCTCGTGAATGGTTCAATACCAGGTGCCGTCAAACTCCCCTTTCACGACACAAGCTTTTAGTAGCTTAGTGTGAAAGGTGTATAAGGTTGTATTTTGGTTTATATCAAAACCCAGTTATATCTTTTTTTTAAAAAAAAAAAACATTGATAATTTGTGTTACGTATATTTCCAGGTATGGCAGTACATGGATTCGTGTAGAACGTACTAGAGAACAGCACACTTTAGATCTCCACATGGGAATACCATGGGAAAGTGTTACACTAACAGCATTTGGATGGGATAAATCGGTTTACTTCAATATATTAGAAGAAGGTTTGGTCACATTATTTTCATAAAAGTTGAGCATTATAAATACAATTAATATTTAGTAACTCAAGCACAAAAAATCAAGTACACGGAATGATAAAAAATGCTACATTTTATGAAATACTTCCACAGCAGTGCATAATAGTATTCATAACATGTAAAAGTAATCAGTTATTCACTTTATCGTCGTTGCATATTCAAGGGACATGTGAATTCATAAATGTTTTGACATTTCTAGAATAAACTGCTTATAATGACATCATAACCATTTTATAAAGCGATTTTTAGTATCAAATATTAAAAATCAATACTTAAAGAATAATATCACATGCCAATAAAAAGTTCAAACTACAATTTTAATGTCTTAACGAATAGTTTTAAAAGAGTATGCCCAAATAAAAATGTGCGCACATGTCTCTTTTTAAATATGCAACAATGTTATATTGAATATCTGTAGAATACATAAGGTTCACAAATCATATTAAATTTTATTCCGCAAGAACTGTTCTACAAAAAATAGTAGACATGGTTAATATAATACTGTAGTGCCAAATCACTTCTATATGGCACCATAGGTTTGTTGTTATATAATACTGTAGTGCCAAATCACTTCTATATGGCACCATAGGTTTGTTGTTATATAATACTGTAGTGCCAAATCACTTCTATATGGCACCATAGGTTTGTTGTTATATAATACTGTAGTGCCAAATCACTTCTATATGGCACCATAGGTTTGTTGTTATATAATACTGTAGTGCCAAATCACTTCTATATGGCACCATAGGTTTGTTGTTATATAATACTGTAGTGCCAAATCACTTCTATATGGCACCATAGGTTTGTTGTTAACAATAACATCGTAGTCAGCAGACTTTTTAGTGTGGATCTTTGCAAACATTCTCATTTTACATAAATAAATATTCTTCTTATTGTCTTTTATCTATCTATATCATCACAGAAATCCTATGAGTGAAGCAGCCAGTGGACTACGTGCATGTAATAAATATATAAATAATGTCGTCTATGTTCCAATAAAAAAAACATATCGTAGTTGCATATTTAAAAAGAGACACGTGCACACATTTTTATTTAAGCATACTCTTTTAAAACTGTTCATTAAGGCATTAAAATTGTAGTTTGGACTTTTTATTGGCATGTGATATTATTCTTTAAGTATTGAATTTTAATATTTGATACTAAGAATCACTTTATAAATTGGTTATGATGTCATTATAAGCAGTTTATTCTAGAAATGTCAAAACATTTATCTGTACCTGAGAGCTAAAATGTACTAAGTACTAAAATGCCATTTTCAAATTCAACTTTTTAATTGAAAAAATCTTAACATTTTACTAGTAATAAGCTGTATATAGTATATACCATAGTGATGCGCACTTCAATTCTTATGACCATTAAGCATTTCTGTACTTAAGACTCACGACTGTTGTGTTATTTCTACTTTTTTTGTGAATTTTTCATTTTTGTCAAAAATGCACTTGAGTCCTAATGGCTCTCAGGTACAGATTTATGAATTCACATATCTCTTTTTGAATATGCAACGACAATATTCAGAATTTGTACCATACACTCATTAGTAGATTGATGAATAATGAAGATGTTAAATGTTTTATTTGTGATGTTTTGTAAACAGTTGCCTTTTATAGGATGTTCTAAAACTTAATGAATAGAATGAGGGAGGCATTTTTTGCTTGGGGCTCTTCACAACTAAATCAAATTGTCCCTATCAGATAATTATGTTTTCAGCTAGACATTTAGCACTACAGCAACACGAAGGTAAAACAATCATGTACACTGCCATGGGAAGTGAGTGGAGGACATTTGGTCATCCCAGGAAGAGGAGACCTCTACGCAGTGTAGTGTTGGACTTGGGAGTAGCAGAGAAGATAATAAGTGATTGTAGAGAGTTCATCAATAATCCCAGCTGGTACACTGATAGAGGAATACCATACAGAAGAGGTGATACTTGACACTTTTAAGTTTTTTTATTAAAACGTTGACTTCTGTTACCTTATGCAAGTCCAATACTTTTCCTGGTAGAGAATCTCCTAGTGACCTTTCAATTATCTGAAACCATCTATAGTATTGGCTGTTTGAAAATATTAGTGGATTAATGAAGTAATCGTTTTTTGATTAACGGATTAAAATGGAAATATTTATGCCTGACGAACTTTGGAGAAATTAAGCTATTTTTTTGATTAACGGAAATATTTAAGCCTGACTAATTTAAATGTTAATTTAATTTCAGGATATTTACTGTATGGACCTCCTGGCTGTGGTAAATCCTCTTTCATTACAGCGCTGGCTGGAGAACTGGAATTTGCCATATGCGTCCTGAACCTCTCAGATAAAGGACTTACAGATGATAGACTTAACCATCTCATGAGGTGCATCATCTTGTATTAATTGTTTCACATTGGATTTCCAAGTCTAGCCAATCAACTATTTGTAGTGTGAAGTTGTTCCTCTCTCTAGATATCTTCAAATATAAAGTTTTCGATGCTTTTTCAAAAAAACCAGTAGCAATATAGTTGAACTAGCTTTTTGAAAATTGCTGGGAGACCTTCCAGAAAAAGCTATGCACTTAATTAATCAGAAAGAAAAATGTGAACGAAAAATAATTTTGCAGTTGAAAAAAGTACCTTGTGTTGATAGTAAAAATTTTGTGGGATATTAATAAATTAACTTTGTGTCAAACGCTAATGCCTAGCTCTTTTGCTTTTTACTGATGAAACTTTAAAACTTTTAGAGTAGAGTGTAAGATCTATTCTGTTTTAATTTCAGTGTTGCTCCCCAACAGTCCATCATACTACTAGAAGATATTGATGCGGCATTTGTGTCCAGAGAGGATACCCCCCAGCAGAAGTTAGCGTACGAGGGTCTCAATAGAGTCACCTTTAGTGGTCTTCTCAACTGTCTAGATGGTGTGGCTTCTACAGAGGCTAGGATGGTCTTCATGACTACCAATTATTTAGAAAGGTAAAAATATGCTTGTTTTGTTTCTTCACAAGGCCTTCCAATACTTGGTGTTCAAATGAAATTTTATTGCCATCCATACTTCTCAGTATAATATCCTCATTACTCTTGTGTAGACCTGAAGTTAAAATGTAATTATTCTTCCACAGTGTTACAAATAATTACATACTTTATATTGTTGGTTTATATCTGTAATTTCGTTTAATTCTTTGCAACATCTTGAGAAAATAATATTAGTATTTTTCAAATTATTTATTTATATGATCACAGTACTTTCCCCAAATGGTGTAACTAATACTTTAACTGCCAATAAATAAGACATCCAGGATAGTTCAATTCATATCTCATTGATGAATTGAAAATAATAAATGTTTTATTTTTATGAATACCTGCTTTTTACAATAGGACACTTGAAAACTTTCGGAAAAGATTGAGATACCTATTCCTTTTCGGGGACTCCACATAGCAAATAATTTATTTTGCTAAATTTTATTTCCAGGTTAGATCCAGCACTGGTACGTCCTGGAAGAGTTGATCTAAAGGAGTATGTCGGCTATTGCTCACCTCATCAACTCAAGATGATGTTCCTCAGATTCTATAAAGGAGAGGAGTCTGAAGAGCAAGCTGACAAATTTGTAGAAAAGTAATAATAAATTTTAAGTAATTTTATCGGTTATGGAAATATTAACCATCACCATAATTCTATCTCTACTTATCCATCACGCCATTTCATTACCAAAGTGGTGGCAAAGTTCATCCTACATGTGATGTTTTACAAATACCTTTTACAGTAGGGTACTGGATGAGAGTCCTATTCTTTGTCAGGGATTCTACAGAGATTTGCCTGAAATTTTATATAAAAATTCTATCTAGATTCATTTCATTTCATGTGTTCACAAACTTTATTTTCCAGAGTGACGTCACACAAGCGACCTGTATCTCCCGCCCAGGTGCAAGGCTATTTTATGTTCCACAAGAATTGCACGATGCATGAAGTAGTGGACAACGTTAGCAAACTGTGGGAGCTAACGTGATCATAATCTCAACATAAACCATATAAATTCCAAAGCATAGCTGTGCTGTAGATGTGTAAATAAATATCTGAGAACCAAAATCAACATCATGTAGGTATGTTCTAATATGTACTTCTAAGTATTTTACCAATAGTTAGGTAAATTAAATTGATATTTTTATTGAAATATTGGCAGGTTCATGTTGCTGAAATTTTGATTGGTTATTCTCATAGTTCTGTTGCATTTATAGACATTTTGGTTGTAACTGACAGTTTGGTTGGCTACCCTGACAGTGCAACTGTTTATACTGACAGTTCAATTATTTATACTGACAGCTCAGCTGTTTATACTGATTGATAGCTCAGCTGTTTATACTGACAGTTTGGTTAGTTTTAATTACAGTTTGGAAAGATGCGTCTTTAAAAAAATATAGAATCGTATCTAACCTCATAGCTACTATAATTTAAGTATTATACTATTGTAATATATGTATTCTTATATAATTTATTTGTTTTTGTATAAAATGTTTATATATTATTGAAAAATAGTATTTTAATTTTATCTTTATATACCTTTTCTGTCTCTATACATACCATAAAGTTGTCTGAAAGATATTGCGTAGCAACAAGTCTAACTTCTGGTTAGATTTATTAACTTTATTTTTTCTTAAAATGTATTTTTGATTTATGGTCATTAAAGTTTTACTCATTTATTGTATACTCATGTATTCCTTTGACAAGTAAAATTTATCTTGGTTTTTAAATCTTTATTTATCATAAATACAGTTGCGGTATTATAAACAAAACATACTTTTATTAAGTTAACAATAAGTGTAGTTATTTTAAGTCATTCCATACATAAATGTAAGTATGTTAATGTCAAAAATACTACTTCTTTTTTCCTTTCCTTCCCTTCTTTCTCCTGCAATAAAGAAATACAAAATTGTTATTAAAATATCAAAAAATTAACCACCGTTTGATAATTTAGTTTAATATTCACCTAATTGTTGACATTTTCACACCTGTACTCACAAACACTGAATAAATGCTATCCCGACTGTTAGATCTACATAAGTGACATCTTGCTTACTAACAGAGATTAGCATTGTTCCAACTATTATTCTTTAGAAATGTAAAATTTGAATTTTATATATAATATTGAGCATATGCAAGGTAAAAAATGTTTAGGGAGTAATATTTTTCATTTAGTCAGAGTTTATCTTTAAACATGCTTAGTTAGCCAAGTCTATATATGTTTTTACTTGTGAGTACAGCAATTTGTGTTTATGTTATACTGTCGTCTCAATTTTGACAAAATGTAAATCATACAATGAACTGCAAATAAAATGTGACTTACATTTGCCAGAATTGAGTGACAGTCGTGTCGTTTTAATATATTTATACTAAAGCCACAATCTTAAATGCCAAACTCCGACACTCGCTATTAAAGTGAATACCAAAAATGCAATGCTTATTATCAATATCTTGTCCCTATTTTGACATCTGCATTGCTGATAATATCTGAAAGTAAATATAACCGTTTTCTAAAATATTCAACAAATATACAAATGAAATTTTATTATTAACTGTATTCAAAGCTGAATAATTGATAAAATATGATTCATAAGTTTTTTGGCATTTCAGATTGTTACCAATGAATACTTCAATGGAAATTTAATTACTTGCTTACGTTTTGATTTATGACACTATGAATGATTAGTGATTCCACTGTTGATGTGGAAAAAGGTATTTTTAGGTTAGGTTTAGCTAGGTTACATTTATGTAAGGTTAGGTTAGATGTTGGTCAGGATAACTACAACTGTGTACAACTAGGCATTGTTTTCGGTTGTAATGTTGACATTGGGTCTGTTATTCTCACAGTTCAGTTGTTTATAATGTGGGTTAGGTTAGACTAGGTTACATTCATGTTAGATTAAGTTAGGGGTCGATTAGGATAATTGTGTACAAGTAGATATCATTTTCAGTTATAATACTGACAGTTTGGTTGTTTTTGCTGTGAGTTAGGTTAGGTTAAATTTAATTGGTTGCAAATATGAAATTGTTGATCAAATCTACTGATAAAGGTGTAGAGGTCTTCAAAATGTGGAAATGTCTAATGATGTTTTAAGGATATTAAGGTTAGGCTAGGATAGGATAGGAAATGGTAATCACTTTTTCTTTAACATTTTGGCATAGAGCTTTCTAGCAAGTGTTCCCCTCCACCAGGCCTGTATTCTGATGGCACTGATCAGCATTAACTCCTCCAAAGCTTTCTTTCTGGCTCTCTCATCTAGCACTGCTTGCCATTCGTCCATTTCTCGTTTATGTTCATCCATCTGTAAAAACAATTACGAAATTTCATATTTCATGCAACTTTACCCAGTATTGTAAATACCTACTCATTGATATGTTTTGATTTAATAACGATAATAAAAAAATATTTATTAATTTCAAAACAATTACACCTAATGTACAATTGGAATCAATATTACAAAAGAGATAGACTGATAGTTATAGGATACAACTTTTTCAAATTTATAACTAGTGTAAGTTTTTTAGTAAGCTACTTAGTTATCCATAGAATAATTAATATTTTCATTGTATAAATAATCAGCTTCTCAGGAGCACAGAGTAGAAACAAGCCTCCTTTATTCAGAGCATATGTGCACCAATTGACATTGTATTGTGAAAGAAGGGCATCTAGGCCATAGGAAACCTCATGAATAAAGAACAGTGGTGTCTTTTTAACCAACCATCATCAGACATTTTAAGTAAAACATTATCCAGCCAGGAGCATCACCTCTCCTGTGTTATAGAGACTACTACAGATCTTTGATTTATTTCGACGCAACATATCGACACGATTTTGTAATGATGTTATGTTACCAATTGTTGTAAATCATTAGTTTCATCCATCTGTATGTCTCTCTTCTCCTTCATGAGTCTTATATCCATGTCCAGTTGATCTATTTCATTGTCATATCTCTCCATCCACATCTCTATCTGGTCAGAGTAATCCTGAAATACACATACACATATTACTTTCAAATGTATGTCTTATCAATAATTTCTTATAGCTCCCGTACACGTTGATCCAAGATTGGAGTTGGGGTATTCACTATGGATGTCCATGCATTAAAGCTTTTGCTTATTATTCAGTTTTGCAAGTAAATATGAGCAAGATGTATGTATATATATATATCCCTTTGATCTGTCTTTATAATACTGACAATTTGGCAATCACACATTACTATGAACGATACTGGACAAGTATACACAATTATTATCCTATCCAAATGTTGAAAATTGGCTATAATCAATGGTAGTCAGCCAATGTGTAGATGCATAGTTAGATATTGCAGATGCTTCTCAGTACAATGACATATTGTGAAATAGCACTGACTACTGTGAATAAAATGGTAGCTATCTATACTACCTGTGTACTGGCTTTGAAATATTTAACGATTTCTTTGTGTATTCTATTTTCCTTGGCGATTAGATCTTGTGTGCCCGTAATACCTCCCAGAGGACCTCCCTCAGTCTTCTCTATGGCCAAGGAATGTTGCTCCATTTGCGCATTCTGCCACGCGTCTACATAGCGAGTCCTTATCTCACTGTTCCATGTGCTGTCCTAAAACATTCATTAGTTAGTGTACTGGCTATTTCAATTATTGAGTAAGTTATTCTTGAATTCAAAATAAACAAGTCCTCTGTTTTTGAAGGATTAATTATGTAACAGTTTCGAGATATTTTAGTTGTTTTTAAAAGAGTACCCAACTTGTTTCATTCATCAATAGTACGCTGAAATCTATCGCAATTTATTTACAATCAAGTAACAGAAGTGCATTTGTAGGATACTCTTTTTATAAACATTCAAAATAAACAAATCTACTAGTAACTGAAAATAACTGATGATACAGACCCATGTGGAGATACTCACCAAGAAAATGCATATGTGAAAGTAAGTAAACTTGTTTAAAGCTAACTCTGGTTAAATGACAAACCCTACGGCAAAATGAAGAATGATTTTTTTCAGATTGTCCTGGGTCTGGGTGTTACATGTATATGTGTGTAGTGCATTGTATATATGTGTATCGTCGCGTTAGTACCCATAATACAAGATTCATCTTAGTTTGGGACTAGCTCGGTCTGTGTGAATTGTCTATACATGTTATGTTATGTTATGTTAATAATTTGTTATTCCTGGTTAAACAAAAACCTTATTCACAAATCAATGTCTTTTTCTCAATATTACAATGCAGGTTTCAATTTTTATCAAAGTGACATATCTGTACGCCGGAGCGAAACTACACTATCTCAATGAACGCCATTTTTCAGTATGGCTGTTCAAAGTTTTTTCAACAAAATTATATTTGCTTCTCACATGTTAGTTAACACAATATTACTATTAAAAATTATTGTGAATGATTGCTATTAATCATATCTCACATTTTTTTGAAAAATTTCACAATATTGCATTAAATAGACGTTCTTTTGCTTTAACAAAAATTTTACATATTTTTTCCATTTACAGATATTTTAAAATATAATTCGTTTTCAAGACAGATGAATATGTCATTTAAAAGAGCATAACAAGGACCACATACTGTGTTTATAAGTCATTTCAGCCGAAATTCGTCATGGAGTAGTTTCGCTCCGGCGTACAGATATGTGTCTGCTATAGTAATTGTTGAATTTTTCAAATGGCAGCTGTTGTTCTACTGTTAATATGCTCCAAAAATATTTGATATTTATAAGGAATAATTTTAGTCAGCTACAAAGAGGGCTACAGCTAATCTCTGTGTGAGAGCAAGATGTTACTTATTCAGGTATAACAGTTGGCATAGAATTTATTCTGTGTTTATGCTATAAAGGAAAATTGTAAAATTTCATACTTAAGCAAGTGTTAGACTACATAAAATATTATACTTACATCAATATCATCCATAAGTTTATATATTTCTCTGTCACATTGAAGAAGTTTATTTTTATGGCCTTCAGTGTCTCTCTGTAGTTTAGCTTCTAGTTTTCTCAGTTTACTAGGAAACAGAAACATAAATTGATACAAAATATTAGTAGAGAAATAAAATTATGCTCTCAACTCGTTTTTTTGTTTAATATTTTTATTCAACGTAGTGTTTATTTAAAATCATCTTTAAGACATTGTTCTGTTTCATCATGGTTCTAAGAGTCGTTTCTAGAATAGGTATCCCACTCTTTACCATAAGTTAAGGAAAAATCAGCATACATCACAAATAAGACTCTTTTAGTATTTTTAATTCAGGAATGAAGTATGCCATACATTTTGATTTTCTTATTTTTTAATAGCACTTTGAAAATGGCTCGGATGTTCGTTAAATGCGGTTGATTTACCGCTATCTTATTTGTGACCAAATATCATTGATATGAACAAGCAATATCATATTTTTTTGTATGAAATTTAACAAGACCTTAATCATATTCTTGATATTGTGTAAGAGAAAATACTCTATTGTACATACATACATACCATCATGCTGCTTCCCTCGCGGGGTAGGCAGAAAGGATCGAGCGTCACTTATTTCTATCCTTGCGTACATCATTCGCTTTCGTCACTGTCATGCGATTCGTCATGCATGCTCTCTTATTTAATGTACTCAGCACGTGACTATCCTGTAGGATTTGATTTAAATGATCTTGCAATTTGATTCTCGGACTACCACGTCTCTGAGCACCATTCCTCTCAGACAAATATATCTTTTTGGTCATTCTGTCCCCATTCATTGGAATATTGTACGTCTCTGAATTAAAACTATACATCACATGCGTCTCGTATGGGATAACCAAAGAAAAAGTAGTCCAGTGTCTCGTCATCTCACCAGCAATACACAATATGGTGATGATAACATGTTGATCTCAAACAAGATTACACATATGATGGATACGATATACGGCGCCCTTGAGGTCATGTTATGAGTAAACGGCGCTTTACAAATTGTCCATATATATATATATATATATACAAAATTATAGTGTGCGAATTGTATGACATTCTTATCATAGTTTAAATTACTTTTGATAGTTTCTTAATTAATTCATCAACACTAATCGAGCACCAGCAGATATTGTTTCTATAGAAAGTAGCTCTATTTTTATATTAAATAATATATAGAGATAAGATGGGTAGAGAAAGATATGCAACATTATTATTTTTTTTTTTACAAAAGATATATCTGGGTTTTGTTTGTTATATACCCAAATACAACCTTATACACCTTTCACAGTAAGCTACTTAAAGCTTGTGTCGTGAAAGGAGAGACAATTTTTAAACATATTTACGTTTTTAATTCCTTGTAATGCATCTCCCTTGCTATGCCCTGGTACGTCTTGGCTGATAGATCACTCAGATGCACCAAAAGGCTTGGAAAGCTCTTGTTTACCCTTAGATCCAAGTAAATCTTGATCAGTGTCTCTGTGATGTAGTTCCTGAAACATTTTACTGCAGTTTACTTTATACTTGTTAGACATAGAACAAAATGAGGTATGATACCCACTCTGAATGAATCAATGAAACATGTTTGTATTTTTTTTGTTTTGTAAATTTAGTTTTGTAATAGAATTTGGAGATGAAATATGTCGCTCATTTTAAATGTTTTATTTTTTATTGACTTCAATAAGTGTATGTTAGGTCTGACTACTTTTATCGATTGAAAAGAAAACAATTGAGATTCCATTTTATCTAGTGTATGATGAATTCAATACTATGGGATTCGCTCACCATTTACATCCACAAATATAAATGACAAAAATGTTTTAAACCTTTGTCCATCCTCATTCGTTTATTTTCTAGGTACCCTGTTTTTCTCCATCCCTTTCTTACAACTATCATTTGCATCTTTATTTCACATCCAAGCTGTCATCTGTCACCATAGATGAAAATCCTTCTATTTATTAATAAAAGTTATCCACCTGTCACTTTCCATCTTTGCTAGTTTAAGTGCTTCGCTGCCAAGCTGTGTGGGCTGTACCTCATCTCCCTCTCTCCTGGGAGTGTTCTTCCCTTCCTTCTTTCCCTGTATTGCCATAGTCTCAAGGAGCTCTCTATTGCAATTATCTGTAGTGTGACAAAGTTATTTAATTACATATTACAGGAAAAGCTTGGTAACTTGAACCTCAATAATTCAGTGAATTCCACACAGAAAATATAAAGAAATTAGCAGTGTGTCTTTCATAAAAGCCAAGCTTTATCTGAGGTTTCCAAATTAAAAAAATAATTAAAATACATGCATTTGATTCAACAAAACAAAATTCATGCAAGCAATTCAATATAAGTAAATTTGATATGACATTGTCAAAAACATCAAACAAACCTCACTATATGTAATTGAACTATACTAGATCATTTGTTTCACTAAATGCATTGTTTCTTACGAGGCCTGTATTTTTGTTTCGCTCAATTCACTCAGAGCACAGATTTGACTAGTGCCCTCACTTTAAAGATTCATTACTCTTAAGTTAAGGTTTGTATCTATATTTGCGGTAGTTCACAAAATCTTGGCATTTCACAATGCTCTGAAGATGGATGGAGTATTATAGCTAGAATATTACTTACTCAGTATAAGCATTTCATAGACACCATCTTGCATAATGATTGTTAGACAATCTGCCTGCTGTTCTGTCAATCTGAAATATTAAAATTGTTCATCCATTTTCTAGAATCATTTTTACGTAACCTTTGTAACAAAATTGGTCACTAACACTTCCATTAAAATTGTGATAAACTTTTAAAGTGAAAAGTTACCTGTGTTGTAATTAAAGTAGAATATCATTTTAACTTGACCTCAATTTTTTAAACTTAAATGTTTATTCCGTAAAAAAGAGCTTCTGTTATTATGCTCATTATTTGGGGGAGGGGGGCAATGATTTTTAAAGAAATGATACCATCACTGTTACTGGGATTATGAAAAGCACCACTTAATATTTTTTACCTCTAATATGTTCATGCTGGAGACTTTGAATTATTTTTTTAAGCTCAGATTTCTGTAATTAACTGTAACTAGTGTTATATTTGAAAAAAGAAATAACGAGTAAGTACTTCAACATTTTCATTAACAAATTAACAAGGTTAATTTTGATTATCGCTGTCCACCTCTGCTTTATCTAACAAGATTTTGATCCAAACAATTTACTTACTTTATTTTCTCGAAGTGTTTTATGTACTCTTGTTGTCGTGATATTTTTGTCTCGGATGATTCGGGCGGAGGAGATATATCCACATTGGAAGGCTTCCTAAAATAATCCGACGCTTGAGAACTCCTTTCCTCTTCTGGGCAGCATCTGTCATCATCGTCAATATCACCATCATTATTATAATCCATTCCTTCCGTCCTCAAGACCTCCAATAACTCCGCTACATTTAAGTGTGATTCGTAGTCTCCACCCTGAGGTAGATTGGCTTCTTTCTCTTCAAAATTATCACCATCTGAATTATCACTTCTATTGAAATCAGATGATCTCTTTTTCTTTTGCATTTGAACCACATCCTTTGCTGTATCTTCCTTTGAATTTGCTTGATTTTCCTTGTAATGTAAAGTAAACAATACATATAGGTATTTATATAATACGTTTTTGTTTGACTAGGTTTGGGCGTGACACAATCAGATAATCTTATTTAATAGGTCTCCCACTTTTTCTATCAGTTTTCAAGTGTCCTGCAATGGCAGGTGTTTGTAAAACTAATGACATACATATTTTTTTTTTTTTTTTGTATAAAATGCGTTATTCAAATAAAAATATTTTCAACCGACGGTACTTGGTGGAAATTCATGTTGAATTAATTAAAGTAAAACACTCGGCTCGCGTCCAATAAAAAGTCACCGTGGATATACTACAAATAAGTGTTTTCTTCTTCTTCTCTAAGTGTCCTATCGGGTCCCCCCGACATTGACGACCACTTGGGAGAAATCCTTCCTGTTCCGGACAGCACGAAACAGCTCCTCCACACCTCTCATCCCGGTCCACTCCTGAATGTTCTGGAGCCAGGAAAGCCGCCTTCTTCCAACCCCTCTATGGCCCTCAATCTTCCCTTCTATGATTAGCTTTAGGATGGCATATTTTTCTCCTCTCATTATATGACCAAAATATGAAGTTTTACGGAGCTTGATTGTTGTGAACAATTCTCTATGAGCATTTGCTCTACATAAAACTTCAACGTTACTTGTCATGTCAGTCCAAGATATTCTCAACATTCTTCGGTGGATCCACATTTCAAACGCCTCCAAGCGGTTAATGGTATTAACCTTGAGGGTCCATGCCTCGACACCATAAAGTGTTTTACTTTAATTAATTCAATATAATTATATACTTATAATAACCACTTATACTAATAATTATATACTTATAATAACATCTTAAAGTCAGCAATGAGGTGTAACACCCATCTTGAATTTTTACAACATTAACTTTTATACTCCTCACATGCAGGCATGTAAAGAAATGTTTTAAAATAATACCAATCTGGAGATTATGGGTTCGAATCCCACCATCGGCCTACAAAAGTAAAAAACAAGCAATAACCATACCTCTAAATCAGAATCCTCCATTTGCAGGAATTTAATTAAATTTTATGGTAAACCTTTATTATTTTCTTGCATAGGAATTTTAGCAAATCAGTAATTTATTATTGTAAAGAAATTCCCATACTTAAGTTAAAGTTTGACAGCTGATTAATTCCATGGAAACAAATATTAATATTATTTTTTACCCTAGCAACACAGCGTTATATTTTAGTATCTACTTCCCCAAGTATGTATTGAGTTTATATACTAACATACTGATTAATTTTACTTATAATTTTACTCTTTAAATTCCTGTTGAGAACCCAGAGAAGAAACAAATATTAAAGTTTAGATACACATTGTAAAGGGAGCAATATAATTATCAAGCGATTTTCTATTGTTTATGGAAATTGCTATTTTTTCATTGTATCAGTCATTAAAATACATGGACCTAAATAGAGTAATGGACAGACACTTTGGTAAACATTTTGTAGCTGCGCGGGGAGGGGAATGACGACCATTTTGTAAGAAATAAATTTTGTTCGGTGCGTCGCATTTGGGCTGCGTTCAGACAGTCACCGAGTGATCAGTCGACGACGCATATTTTGAAAGTACCTATACAATGCCATTCATAGTGTTCATGTACTGTATGTTACTATGTTTTCAAAATGTGTAACAAAATAAGAATTATAGTCTCAGAAAATATACTCGATTTCTGCGTAATTGTCATTTATAATTTCTGACGCTGATTCAGTGAATTCGTTTGGATAAATTTAGGATATAAACTTGTAACAAGTATTTGGGAAGTATACAAGCTCAGAAAGTTAGATAATGGAATAATTAAAAAAAAAAGTATAAAGCAATTAGTTATAAACTAATCAAGTAGTTATTACTTTAACTGTTAATTTTAAAGATACCTATTAAAATAATTTATTCCTTCGTTAGAGACAAAAATATTTTTATCATTTAAAAGAAACACAAAAGTACTTGAATGCTACTATTAAAAGGCGCCAGTCAAATAATAATAAAAATATTAATTATTTAAATATATTCATAATTTACGTCTTTTACACGTCGGCGAATTTAAGAAATTATAACAAAAAGTAAATCCAAAAAAAAAAAATTTTTAAAAGTTATAAAAGCAATAAAAAAAATAATAAAAAGACGTAAAAAATAATGGCGCCATTACGATAACATTGGGTCATAAAACGCTCTAAGTTATTCACGATTATCCGGATTACATTCACCACTCACTGCAACTTCATGGTCGTTCAGGTCAAACGACGCCGAGTGACATTTATGCTCCCGTGAACCAACCCTTGTATGTTTAGTTGTTTTAAAAATGTTTCAAGTTTTTGCACATCAGTTGAATTTTTCATATCAGTTTTTGTTTTTATATCTAGAAGAATAGGAATCATCTTATGATTAACATGGTGATGTGCGCTATAAATGGTTGTGGTTATAAATCCAATCCAACTTTCGCAGGAAACAGGATTGTCATATTTTCGGTAAGTTGTTTTGTATTGTAGTTTTTATTTTAATATATTGCGATTTTAAAGTCATTTAAATTATAATTCGTATACTTATAAATGATCATAATAATGTTATAAACGTTCTATATAATTATCTGTCCTTATTCTCCTATATGTATGTACACATGTAACTTGTTTTCCATTCTGTCATCTGACAATACAAAGAACCTACAATCTGATGTTTGGTTTGTTTACCTGTTAGAATGAAATGTTTCATGCATACAAATCTGATCAGGTTAATGATATTATCGCATGTTTATAAACAAAATCATTTTTTGTAGTTTTCCAAAGGATCCAGAAAGGAGAAACTGGACATTATCCAATATTTGACACCAAGTAAATGTAGTGTTTTGTGTTCAAAAACATCTCGTTTTTCTGCGAGGTTGGAGAAAAACGTCATTCTTACGAAATATCCTGAGTTTCCCGCTCATTTGCAAGTTCGTGTGTTTTATATTATTCATTTAGATATATCCTTCAATTGTCATTCATTCTCTCCATATTGTGTGTATATGAAAACAAAGTTTAAAAATAAATACTGAATGATTTAGAAATGACTCCATTTTATTTACTCATCCTATTCCCTATTTCATCAAATATATGAAAACATTAAGTTATGTGGCATTGTAATTATTTCAAGAAGTAAATATAATGTTTTCTGATACTGTGTGAATAATTTCCATACATTGCCCATACAAATGTTAAATAAAGTATTTCCTACAAAATGGCCACCGTCGATTTCCCTTCCTCACTTTTTGGCTTCGCTGTCATTCATACAAATTACTATAAACGTTCCATCCCCTACCTACATACATCCATGTTAAAATATTACAACTCATGTGGACATACCCAAGGTAGGGCAAAAGGGTCACTAAGGATTTCTTATTATACAATTCAGGATGATAGAGCGGTACTCTGGTATCATCCAGACTCAATAATGTTGAAACATGCAGCTGTTTCTTCCTTCTAGACCTCAGACCCAAATTTCACTGGATGATCTTAGATTCAGTTACGTCCCTCTAGAATGAATCCTGTATTCACTCTTTATATATCTACTCAGCATATAATACATGTTATATCAAAGATTAAACTATACAGATTATAACAAAAAAATATTTTAATCTCCATCTGTGATTTTATAAATGACGCATATTTTTATAGCAGTAATCACATCATAGATTAATTGATCATTTACTAATTAATTATAAATCCATGTGAATGATTAATTACACATTGTTATTTAAGATAAAATAAGAGAATAATTGTATCAGTCATTAATCCTATAAGCAGTATGGATTAGAAATATTATCAGTTTGCACTGGTGTAATTGTTTTATGATAAATATTTCTGATTTACTATTGTTTACTTATCTTATTTATTGACAAAAATATCACCTAAAGATTTTGTATTAGCAAGTGGCCAAATATGTACAAATAATAACAAACAACATCACATTTTGTTAACTTGATGATGCATGCACTATGGAGGATATTTTTGACCCATCTCCATGTGCTGTGCCTTTTGCACAGTACTGGAGATCGGTTTGATTGTTTTTTCTGGGTTTCGACACGATAAATAAATGACTTGATGATTTTATACAGTAGAGCTTCAGGCAAAGAATATATTTTCCATTCTTTTCTGGTGACATTTAACATCTTCAATTTATCCATGAGATGCACCACTTATCCTGAAGTCACAATTTTTTGTTGGTACAGAGAAGAAAACTTCTATGTTTATAAAGAAGCCAGCTGTGATGAATTGTTAATTATTTTTTGAGAAAAGCTGTGCTTTTTGTGTCTAATATTCCTTTTGCTAATCTAGGAAGGAAATAGTATATGTATTTACCATTACGGCATCTCTTGCAAGCAAAGCAACCAGTGAATCAACTGTATGTGGGTGGGAATATGCTTCTTTCATTCAAGGTGACTAAATCTCACAAGGTGACTTTTTATGGTTTTATAATATATATTTTAAGCCAGTGTACAAATCTATTTGATAGGTTTTATGCTTTTACTAGTAATAATTGTGAAGAGAAAAACAACAGTTTAAGTACCTAGTTTAAAATAGTTTATTTAAAGGGAGCTACAGGACATTGCAAGTCAAAACTCAGACAAGGAAACCATTGTATAAACATGTACAATTACTAGTAATTACAGTATCAGGCTATGTTCACATGACAAAATTTTGACGCGCGTTTTAAAATCGCGGGTCTAGAAATCCTTATATTTACCTTACAACCATTCACATAAGCGCGCGTTAATGCAGCGCTTAGAGAAAAAGTCTCAAAACGTTAACGCGTTTTTTGATACTAATGTAAAGTCCGTTTGCTGTTTATATGAGCGCGCGCTTTCATCACGATTCCACGTACTATTTTTGCAATTTTGTTAATTTTCGTAATTGTAAGTTGTTTTTGCAGTAAAATGACTGAATCTGAAGATATTGACATCGACCTACTAATTGATAAACCAGACTGACAAGTTGTGATGAGTACTCTCTCTCATTTTATTTTATTGCGTGTTAACGCGCGTTACATGTGAACATAGCCTCTTGTTTAAAAATAGTAAAATAATAATCTATTTTAATAAATATTGTTATATAAAAAAATTAAACAAATTTTAACTAGGTTTATTAAGAAAAAACCTGATTACACCCTCACAGTAAATAGTATGCTTTTTTGTGTTGGTGAAATCAATCAACTTATTTACACTTCACATTACAAACAAAACTATAACAATTTTGCTTTAACCATTATATAATTAATATATTTTTTAGTCATAGGTAATATATCTATGACACGTGTCGTCATCTAAAACAATTACAAGTCCAATTTAAAATCCTTGGAGTTCATAATCATCGGCAGCACTTGTTCTGGGTTTGCTTGTAACTGTTCAAATAAGAACTTGGAACCGGCAATCGATTGGTTGATTTGATCAATGAACTCTTGTATAGCACTCCTCATAGCTCTCTCAACAAAGAATATAATAACTGTCTTAAAGAGTGTAGTGATTACATCAACCAAGATATTAGCTAGCCAATCTGTTAGAATGTTGCCAGTAAACCTGACTGTCAATTTTCTGAAAATTCATAGAAATAATATCTATCAGAAATGTTTTCTAATTTATTATTGTAATTGAAATTCGGCAATCCACCCAATATAAGTGATATGTGCAAATGGCATGTTAAATTTGTAAATTATAAATGTGAAAAACCTTTCCACACTACTCGGCGACTGTAGCGATCGAATGGTTCTTTCTTTTTTTTCCTCCGTTGACATCGGAAAGAAAAAACTTTTCTCATATACTCATAGTTTTCAAATTAAACGTTTAGAAATCTCTTTGAATTATTTTGTTCTTATGGATAGATATAAACGAGAAGAGAATGTATATATATACTCACCCAATTTTATGCATATAGAATTCTTTCATCTGAATTTCATATTTGTTGAAGTCAATGAGAATCTCAGTGTAAACACTTGCTGTTTTAGCTGATCCTTCAACACCACCTCTTGGACCCAAGTGCATTATTGTAGCTAAATATCTGTATTTAAACTGAAAAATAATTGAATATATTGAATTGATATTTCCATTACCATAGTCACACATTCTTGAGATAGTACACTAACTTTGTTGAGAACTACTACCCCGTGAATTTGCCAGTAAAGAATAGATCTCCCACTCATTTCTGTAAGTTTTTGAGTATCTTGTTGAGGTTGGTATTTATAAAATATCACAGATAACTTATTTAACATCTTAAATTCACCAGAGATAAGGTGTGCCATTTATCCTGAGTGTCTTAAATATTTTGGCACAATGAGGAAAACCAGCGTATTTAATAAATAATAAACTGGACAATTTATTTAGTGTCGTATTTTGATATGAATGATCGGAAGGGTACGTATACATTTTTTTTTATCAAGCCACCAAAATATTTGAGTTTTTGGTGTTTTTAAATTATTATGAAATTTTTGTCACAAATTTGATAGAACTAAATTAATTTTCTTATAGTATATTGGTCTAATTTTAACACTATTTAGAATTAAATATAATTAATCGCTAGCTAACTTTCTCTTGTGATCTTATCATGATGTTTTTGATTGGTAGTTTTCTAAAACAATTATTTATATAACAGCAATACTTACATTGATATAATCCAGGGCGAAATCGGCTTTAACTTTTATAACTCTGTCCACATAACCGACTTCTACATCTCCAGCTCTCCTCAAAGTGCGAAGATTCCTAAAGACACCTCTTGTAAGATGCAGTTTACCATGATATGTGATGAACAGAGGTTTCTGAAATCATTATTTATTTATTGATTCATCATTAGGTCACTGGTCTTTTAAAAATAAATCTGTTTTATGTTTAACTTATATGGTACAATTGTAATTTGAATGACTTACATATTCAAATCCTTCTATGATGTCTGGGAGATCCATTGGATCAAATCCATTCTCCAACATGAATTTAATGATGTAGGGAAGACAGTAGTCTATGTAGTCATTTAGGTTGGCTGTGAGTTCCTCAGAGTTTCTGACTTGAAGACTGCAATTTAATTGTATCGGCCGTCTTTATTTGTGTTGGCCTTTTATCCCAATTTTATTCTAGGATTGTTAATTCGTAGAAAAGTTCACAATATCATTAAATAAAACATTACTGGACTAAAAGAACCAGGAAAGTTAACATAATTTACATAACATGCGTAGAAAATTCACGCAGATCGAACTAGTCCTAAACTTAGATATAATTCTTGTATTACGGGTACTAACGCGATGATTAACACATATATACAATGCACTTAACACATATACGTGTAACACCCAGATCCAGAACAATTTGTTATAGGTAGCCAGCAGACTAGATAGGTGTATTAGACATGCAAGCTGTCCTCTCCGTGCCAAAAAAGTAAGACTTGCAGGATGGCTGGCAAACCTCATCACTGAATTTAAGATGTAAAATATCTTTAATTTTTTGAACACCTGCCTTTTACAGGACACTCAAAATTTTACATTACTCCACAGAAATATAAAGAGATATTTTAATGTAATATTCAAAGTTCCAAAGCAACACGTATTCAAGCAAGGAATAACCAATATTCCAACTTTTACACGTGGCTAAGTTACATCTCACTCACAAACAAAGATTAGCCTCGTTACAACTTTTTGCTTTACTAAAATTATTCTTTATATGATTATGTGAAGTCATAATTTTTAAAGCATATCAATTTAAAATGTCTAATTTTGAGATTTCCATTTTATTTCCGTGGCCGGTGTGGCGCGGAGGTAACGGTCTTGCCTTTGAGTCACGAGGTCCCGGATTTGATTCCCGGCCAGGGCAGATTGAAGAATGACCTTTTTAAAATTGTCCTGGGTCTGGGTGTGTGTGTGATTAGTGTTGTATATGTGTTTAGTGCATTGTATATATGTGTATCGTCGCATTACTAGCCATAATACAAGATTCATTTCTTAGTTTGGGACTAGCTCAATCTGTGTGAATTGTCTATAGGTGTTATGTTATTGAGTTTTGTTTTATGAGTCTAGTTTTTCATTTAATCATGGCTAAATTTAAACAAGTCTAGTTAATCCGGCCTAAATATGATTTTGTGAGTATTTATTTATTTATTTACATATATTTACGGCCAAAGCCTTTAACATGTTAAACCTCTGTATACATACAAAACATGTAAACAAAGGAAAGATCTGTTACAAAAAAAGACACAAAACAATTAGACTAAAGAAACGAAAGTTTTACAGACAATATAACATTAATCATGTTATAATTATAAAAAAGGTACAAAAATGTTAAAAAATTTTGGTAAAGACATCACAAAGAGAAATCAAAGGTATATAAATGTCAAATATAGTAAAAAGTCAATTAGTTAAAATTCATAATTTAAAAATTTGGTCAAGACATTACAAAGAGAAATCAAAGTGGTATAAAATTAAATGTAAAAAGTGAGTTAGTTAAAATTCATAAGTTAAAAATTTGGTCAAGAACATTACAAAGAGAAATCAAAGTGGTATGAAATTGTCAAATATAGTAAATAGTCAATTAGTTTAAATTCATAAGTTAATAAAAGATTGATATAAAAAAATTTATATAAAAAATTTCAAATAATAGAGATCAATTAAAAAACATAAGTTTAGGATGCATAAAAACATAAGTGGTTAAAAGAGCAATTCGCCACACAAAAAAAAAATAACAATTAGTCACATGAACATATCCAGTTAGAGGCATAGAATACCAGAGAAGATCAACGTAAATAAGCAACTCTAAACCTCGACTACCCATTGTCAGTTTGTACACTCAAGTATTTGATAATGTCAGATTTGTATTTTAGAAAACTGTCGGCAAAAATATCAGTGCTTTCACCCACCAGATTACCAAGTCTGTGAAATCTGTTTATTGGAGCATGGTATGTGTAGTTGTTTTTAGTGTAAGACTCGTGAAAAGTTACAGATTGTCTGGTACTTCTGACGGGGACATTAATTTGGATTAATTCAATCAGCTCAGGAGAATCGATTGCACCGTTTAGAAGCTTGTGCAGGAAACAAAGGTCGAACATCTTCCTTCGATTCTCAAGACTAAGGATACCGAGCTCGCTCATTAAGACTGAATATTCAATATTCTCTATAGGTATTCCCATTTTGTAATTAATTAATCTTAAGAACTTTCTCTGTACCCTTTCCAGACTTTTACTATGGACGGCATAATTCGGGGACCACACTGCGGTATTGTACTCCAGTAATGGTCTTATAAGGGAGACAAAGAGCAGTCTGCAAGACCGAATCAATTGAAAGTCTGTCGCCAGTCTGAATATAAAGCCCAGAGCCCTCATAGACCTGCCAACAGTTTCCTCTATGTGTAAATTGTAAGTTAGATCCTCAGAGAATGTGATGCCTAAATCTTTCAGATTAGAGACAGAATCGAGTATAATTTTATTAATTGAGTAATTGTAAACAATTGTAGATTTAGTTTTATGGAATCTAATGACCTGGCATTTTGTGATGTTTAGGCAAAGCTTATTTTTTTTACACCAGTCATTTAAAACATCTAAATTATTTTGTAGCATTATACAATCTTCAATACTATCGATACACTTGTATAGTTTTAAGTCATCGGCAAATAATAACACTTCTATGTTCCTGAAGATCTGAACTATGTCATTGATAAATACATTAAATAGTATTGGTCCTAAGTGCGAGCCCTGAGGCACACCACTATGAGCAAACACGGTATCAGAAACACCATCACCAACCCTGACTTTAAGTGTTCTCTCCTTAAGGTAACTCTCTATCCAGCGATAGAAAACTCCAACAACTCCGTACCCACGTAACTTACAAAGTAGAATGTCATGTGACACCTTGTCAAAAGCTTTTGAAAAGTCAGTGTACACGGAGTCGACTTGGCCTCTTTTGGTGAGTGCATTGACAATATAGTTTTGGTAAATAAGTAGGTTGGTGAGAGTGGACTTCTTTGGCAAAAAACCGTGTTGCTTTGTGGTGATTATGTTGTTTATTGGATTTCTTATTTTACAAACAACTATAGATTCAAAAAGCTTTGGAATAGCAGATAGTATACAAATAGGTCTGTAGTTTGTTACCTGGCTATTATCTCCCTTCTTAAAAATAGGGTTTATGAATCCCGTTTTCCATTTATCAGGAAAAATACCCTTACTTAGAGACAAATTAAAAAGGAAGGCAAGATGTTTTGCCAAGACCATAACACAGTTTTTTATGAAAACGTTAGGTATACCATCTGGACCCGCTGCTTTAGATATATCCAAAGCCAGGATCGCACTTCTGACCTCGTCAACTGATATTGTAATGCTGGGCATGTCGATGGTTTTGTCGGAGGAAAAATCATAGCCAGTATGTATAGAAGGGGTGTCGTAGACTTCTTGAAAAAAAGAAGCAAATAAGTTAGCAGCACTCTGAGGTGAGTCAGAATGCTGATCTATATAATTTAATTTGGATGGTATGTCTACTTTGTCCTCCCTCATTCCATTTACAAATTTCCATAGGTTCCGAGAATCCCCTGGTAAATCTCTTTCAATTGAATCAATATGTTGTTTATAACAGATTTTTGATAATGAAGAACACTGAGAACGTAAATTGGAAAAATAATCATAGTCATTCCTATCAAAAGTCTCTTTATATTTTTTATGAGCTAATTTCTTCATTATAACCAATTGTTTCAGTTCAGCACTGAACCATTTTGGATAATGAGAATGTTTAAAAGATGTTTCAGGAATATAAGTGTCAATACATTCTTGTAATTCAGAATAATAGAGATCGATTACGCTATTCACGTTGTTCTCAGTATGTAAACAAGACATATCTATGTTCTCCAAAAATGTGTTAATTGCAGAATAATCGGCCCCATGAAAATTTCGTTTGACCATAGATCTTTCCTCCGAGTTATACATTTGGGATGAAATAACAATGTCGAGAGGAGGGTGGTGAGTATCAACCGGTAATAAGATCGAAGAGGAGACGCTTACAGTAGTTATATCAGTATGGCTGACAGTGAATGAATTCATTTGTCTATCATATCAGTATTCCAAGACAAAATAGATGAATGATGAAAATAGAAAGTAAGGCAAATGTATCCAATATTTTATTTCAAATATTTAGTAGCGTTCATTAAAAAAAATATTTTGCTAATTAAATAGTTCACTTACGCATTCTCTACAGGTGTCAAGGCCAATGCAGACCCAACGAAAAATAAAGTCACAAATATAATCTTCATGTTTAGAGAAATGTTTGCGATTACAACAATCAGAAGAATAATCCCTTTTATATTGTGTGCCCCTACTTATAGTTGTGTCAAATGTGCAATATTAATATGCGTTGATTAAATTTTGCAGATTGTGATCATTTTCTCTTATCATTGTGTGTATTTTATGTCAAAATATTTGATTATCATGAATAATGAGTTAAGTTAATATTAGAGATGCAACAAATACTAGGCAACCATTCGGTATTCTGCTTATTCGGCAACATTTTTATTATTCGGCAGAATACCGAATATTTTGTCTATTATTTGGTGTTCTACGGAATAGTTCAAACGTAAAACTGGAAAAACAGCTTGCAGATTGTTGCTATTTAATTGTCAGCTACAGATCCTCAAATATCTAATTAATTAATTTAATTTGATATAGAGTGAAACAACATAATATTATTATTGTTATTATCACTGTTGGAACTCAAAAATTTCAAAAAAATGTACCGCGTTGCAAGTCTAGTACATAATATGTCTATGATATACCTACACGAAGATGCACGATCGGGAGTACCGCACGCTCTCATCATTGTTTTGTCGAATATTCGGTCTTTCGGCACATGATCTTGCATAATATTTGGTGTTCGGTCAAATATACCTACTATTCATTACATCTCTAGTTAAGATATATTTGAATTATTATCAATAATAAAAGAGTTAGTGTAGATAAAAAAATAAGAAAAACAAACTGGAGTAGTGCTCATCATTAGAAGTTGCACTATACCAAGATATGTACTATACTATACCATCACGGCATATCCCACAACTGGGGTAGCCAGCAGATCAGCTGCATGTAAGAAACATGCAAACTGTCCTCTTCGTGCCAATATAAAATCAAGACATTCAGGATGGGTGGCAAACCTCATCGCTTAATTTAAGATGAAAAATGTCTTAATTTTTTCGAACACCTGTCTTTTACAGGACACTCGAAAACTTACGCAGAAGAGTGGGAGACCAATTCTTTACCGGGTGCTCCACCGGATAAGATATGTCAGTTTTCTATATAGCTGTTCAAAGTTTTGTCAACATAATTATATTATTTACTTATTTGTTAACTTGAAATAACTGTCAAAGGTAAGTTATCGCTATTGGCTGTAGCTATTACGTTTTTTAAATCCAATGCAATATGACTTTCTTTTTTTATCTATTGATATCACGAAATATAATATGTTTTCACATATGTGGTATAAGTTAAGGTTTGCTGGAAGACATTACCTAAAGGCAGTATGTGCGCCTTTGTACAAATTTATTTTGTCAATAAAGTGTTTACCATTATGTGAGTATTAGAAAAGGCGAAACAAGGACTACAATGCTATTATCATAAATATGTCAATTTGGCTAAATATTGACATAGAGTAGTTTCTCTCCTACTTATAAAATAAAGTCAATGGTGTTAATCAAAAAGATCATTTATTAATTTTACAAACAAAATAACATTTTATCATAAAATAAAAGTTAGGGTTAGGTAATTTCAGGTTCAAGATATTTACTATTTTAAGTCATAGATAATATATCTACGACAAATGTCATAATTTTTTTTTATTCAGAGTTGTCTACAACAATAATTTACAAGTTCAATTTAAAATCCTTGGAGTTCATGAGCATTGGCAACACTTGTTCTGGATTGCTTTCGAGCATGTCAAATAAGAATTTGTTACCAGCGATTGAGTTATTGATACCGTCTATGAAATCTTCCAAAGCACTCCTCATTGCTCTCTCAACAAAGAATATAATGACAGTCTTGAAAAGTGTAGTGATTACACCAACCAAAATGTTTGCTAACCAATCTGTTAGAATGTTGCCAGTGAATTTGATGGATAGTCTCCTGAAAATACAAAGAAAATTTACTTATTTTATGAATGTGCAATAATTTAATGATTTAAATAATTTGAATAAATAACTATACTATACTTTTCGCTCACGCCGTATCTCTAGTGGGGTAAGCAGAGAGAATTGAATGCCATATAGATCTGTCCTTACACACTTCTCTCGCTTCTTCTACATTCATACAATTTCTCTTGCTCAATACACAGCCATCCTTGAGAATTTGATCTACATGGCCAAGCCATGTAGTTCTCAGACACCCGCGCTTCCTCACACCCCTCCTTTCAGACAAGTATATCGTGTTTGTCATTCTTTCCTCTTAAAAATAAAAAAAATTTGTTAATAAAATAAATTCCATTTGTTCTACATGACAGAACCATCTGAATTTATTTACACGCATTCTGTCCACAACACTCTTCTCCTCTCCTCTTGCATCCACTCATTCTTCTAACTAATAAATAAATAAAATAAAATATTACTGAATTTTATATTATTTAGATTTTGCTGTGCAACAATGTATCAAGCCATAAATAAGTTAGTGTCATAATACAAATTTAGAAATGATATAATAAAAATGTAAAAAATATATAATATGAACTGAAATTAAAGTACATAATAAGCAACTAAAATTGATCAATCTCTGTCATAGCTTCTAGATAACCAAACTACTAAGGTAATTTGAGATATATTGTGTTTGCGAATTTGGTAATGAATAATAATATTATATATTATGTATATTCTGACTTACCCAATTTTGTGCATGTAGAATTTCTTCAATTGAAGTTCATATTTATTAAAGTCAATAAGAATCTCAGCAAAAACGCTAGCTTTTTTCACAGAGCCAATAACACCTCCTCTTGGTCCCAAGTTCATGATTTTGGCTAAATATCTGTAGTTGAACTGAAAAATTAAAGTAGTAGATAAGACAATATTTAAAAAATGTAAAAATCTTAAATTGAATTTATATTTTATAGTCAATTAATACTGATTGTCAGTATTTGTAGTTTTTAGGAATATTAAAAAGTGTGTTTCTTTTTTTATCGAAAGTGAATATGTCTATTCATCCTATGCCTTCACTGTCATATCAATACTAAGGGTCATGTTAGAGGAGTTAACCCCAACCGGAGCAATCAGAGACCCAAAAAGCATTGATCTTAATAACGATTTTCTCACAGAGAATCTAAAAAAATCTTTTGAAAGAAATTGTCCTGTTAAAACCAAAACAGAGAATAAAGATGTCCCTTGGTGGAACAACCATCTTTCCACAATAAGGACTAAAACTAGAAAGCTTTTCAATAAGGCTAAAGCACATGGTACCTGGGATGAATATAGAATGTCCCTGACTGAATACCATAAGGCAATCAGGAAAGCAAAAACAAACTCCTGGAGAACATTCTGTGGTACAATAAAAACCACTACAGAAACAGCTAGAATCAATAAAATCCTAGCAAAACAAAAAGAGCCAGAAATAGGGTTCTTAAAGAATCAAGATGATTGTTATACTGAAACAGAAAAAGAGACTCTTATCCTGCTCGCAAAAACCCACTTTCCAGGGTGCGAGATAGTAGAAGAAATTGAAAAAACATATTCTGAAATCAGTAAACCGGGTATAGAAGATTGGAGAATTGCATCGAAAATCTTCAGACCCAACGAAGTCAAATGGGCAATCAACTCATTTGAACCTTACAAAAGTAGTGGAGAAGATGAAATATTCCCTGCTCTATTGCAGTACGGAATTGAAACAATAACTCCAACACTACTTAAAATATTCAGAGCAAGCCTAGCATGGGGTTATATACCACAAAGCTGGAAAACTGTCAAAGTAACATACATTCCAAAATCTAACAAGGAATGTTATGATACACCAAAAGCATACAGACCAATAAGTCTATCCTCGTTCATGCTTAAAACAATGGAAAAAGTAATCCATAGATATCTTGTAGACAACACCCTACAAAAATACCCTGTACACATAAAACAACATGCGTATCAAGAAGGCAAATCAACAGAGACTGCCCTCATAGAAATAGTGGATAACATACAGAAATCACTATCAAACGGTGAAATTGCTTTATGTGCCTTCCTAGACATAGAAGGGGCCTTTGATGGGGTCCCAACAGAAGTCTTAATAAATGGACTAAAGCAAAAACAGGTAGAACCCACCGTAATAAAATGGATCAATGACATGTTGTCAAACAGATACATTAAAATAAGCCTACAAAATGAAACATTAAAGGCTAAAACTGTCAAAGGATGCCCACAGGGAGGTGTTCTTTCACCTCTACTGTGGACACTAGTTGCAGACAGTTTAATATGCAAGCTCAATGACAATGGTTATAATGCACAAAGCTATGCTGATGACATAGTTATAATAATCAGAGGTAAAGAATATGACATTATCTCTGAATTAATGCAGAATGCGCTAAAGATGGTAGAACACTGGTGCATTACGAATGGGTTAACAGTTAATACTAGTAAAACAACTCTAATCCCATTTACAAGGAAAAAAAAGCTAGAAAAGCTTACCAAACCAATCTTTTTTGGAAATACTATAAACTTTTCCAAAGAGACAAAATATCTAGGTATCACACTAGATAATAAACTCACTTGGACTGAACATGTTAATAAAGTAACACAAAAAGCTACAAAGGCTTTATGGACCTGCCGAAGATTGGTAGGAAATAATTGGGGAATAAAACCCAAACTTATGCTCTGGTTATATACTGCGGTAGTAAGACCAATTGTATCATATGCATCAATAGTTTGGAATAACAAACTAGAACAAAAGGGATGTATTGAAAAGCTAAACAGACTACAAAGAATGGCCTGTTTATTAGTAACAGGAGCACTACATACAACTCCTACAGCTTCATTAGAAGCAATGCTCAATCTACCGCCGCTACACCTTTACTTAGAAAAGGTAGTAAAAGAGGGAATAATAAGATTGACAATTGGAGAAGCACATAAAATAAGCATGCTCTCTGAATCAAAACTAAATATAGAAATAGAAAAAGATGATATAATTAGTTTACCAAAAGATAAAATGAAAAATATCTACCACTTTGCCAAACCATACAAAGTAGAAATCCAATCCAGATCAGATATCAAAGAAAATTGGTATCAGGAACCTAATGGTGCCTTGATTTGGTATACAGATGGATCTAAAAAGATAAACGGCACGGGCTCAGGTGTATATGGTATATCACCAAAAGCAAAAATATGCAAACACCTGGGCCAAAATGCAACTATCTTTCAAGCAGAAATAACTGCGATAACAATATGCGCCTATGAAAATATAAATAGGAGATACAGAAATAAAAAAATATACATTTACTCAGACAGTCAAGCTGCACTTAAAGCACTAGACTCCTGTAAAGTAAACTCTGTTACAGTTCAAAACTGTATCAATGCATTGAACAAATTATCAATAGAAAATAACAATAAAATTGTATTAAGATGGGTGCCAGGACACTCTAACTATGAGGGTAATGAAGAGGCGGATAAAATGGCCAACAAGGGGGCTGACATGCTGACCTATGGACCAGAGCCTCACTGCCCCATTACAAATAGCACTTTAAAAATGGCACTCTATGGGAGAATGCAAGAAAAAGCTATTAATAACTGGTTAACAATACCAGGACAGAAACATGCGAAAACCCTGATTAAAGGTTTCTCATCAAAGAAAAGTAGAGATTTTCTCGAACTTAATAAAGAGAACCTAAGAATTCTCACCAGAGTACTAACGGGACACTGTAGACTCAATAAACACTTATGTATAATGAAACTAACAGACATGTATCTGTGCAGATTCTGCATGAACGAACATGAATATCCTTTGCATCTACTCACAGAATGTGAACCTATAATGCAAACAAGAGCCAAAATAATTGGCTCACACTTTCCTGATCAAGAACAGATCAAAGGAACTAACCCACACAAAATTTTGAATTTCTTTCAGGTTTTAGGTCTGTGGGAAGACATCTAAGGACTAAATCCCACAATGGACTACATCTGGAAGTCGAGGTGGGCAAGGTCTTTGGATGGAGGAAAAAAAAAAAAAAAAAAAAAAAAAGGGTCATGTTGTCTGTGGTTTGTGTAACAACAGCAAAGCTAAGTAGGGGGAGTACAATAGATATTATAGGTCGCGGTGCATACTATACTCCAACAATAAAATAAATAAATAATGAGAAATTGTATGAACATGATGGAAGCAAAGAATTCATGTAAAGATAGAATTTTCTGGCATTTGCTGTTTTATGTCTATCCACAACAGATTTGTGATGAGGGGGCTATATCAATAAATAGATACTTACGGAGATTTTGTCCAAACCAAAGTCTGCTTTTACTCTTACTACCCTGTTCAAATAGCCGACCTCCACATTACCTGCCCTTCTTAGAGAACGGAGATTGTGGAAGACTCCCTTGGTTAGGTGAAGTTTTCCATGGTATGTAATGAATAGAGGTTTCTGGAAAAGATAGACGTTTAAAAGTACAAGTGTTTCCAAAAATTAATTTATATAAATTTGAGGAAAATTAAATTATTTTCTATTTTTTTTAAGTAAAATATGGGTTTGTTGGTCTTATGATAAAGGTGCAGATATTTCCTATCTCTTGTGAGTATAAATAGTGTGAAATATTGATGTTCTAAGAGAAATCTTTACAATCATATAATTAGGTTGTCTATGGTACATTTCTCATTATTATAATTTTAAGATAGATTCATTGATACTTTATCATTCTTCATGAAATTTTATGAAAAAATCTTTTCAAATTTATTGTAAGACAAGCGGCCTGCACCGGTAAATAGGTATTTAAAAAAAATAGTTTTAGTAAAGATCCCTAATTTTTTTGAATAGGTATATAATATAGCCTATGTCACCCGGGGATAGTGCAGCTTCCCAACAGTGAAAGAATTTTTCAAAACGCTTCAGTAGTTTCGGAGCCTATTCAATGCAAACAATCAAATTTTTCCTCTTTATAATATTAGTATAGATAGACATAAAAAGCTGCATACTACTATGCCATCACGGCATATCCCATTAGTGGGTAGCCAGCGAACTAACTGCATATTCTATACATGCAGATTGTCCTCTCTGATTCAATAAACAATTAAGACATTCAGGGTGGGTGGCATGCTTCATTGCTGATTTTTTATATCAATTGTCTTATACGTAAGGTTTTACAAATACCTGCTTTTTACAGGACACTCGAAAACCTACAGAAAAGAGTGGGAAACCTATTCTAACAAATAGTATATACCGGGGACTACATGGAATATATTGACTCCAATATACTACTAAGCTATGAAAGTGTCTATTAATGTGAGTATATATATATATGTAGGTATTTACTTACATATTCAAATCCTTCAATAATATCAGGCAGATCCATTGGATCAAATCCATTCTCCAACATAAATGCCACAATGTACGGGATACAGTAGTCTATGTAGTCATTTAAATTGGCTGTCAATTCTGTGTTTCTGACTTCAAGGCTGCAAATTATTATATATCATAACAGAATTTTTAACATTTTTATGTCAAAGATCTTGATCTTCGATATTCTCTCTTATAAACCCCAATGACAGCTTCAAGTTGTTAAATTTACATAATTATGTGACCTCATACAATGATCTGTTGTAAAAATAACATTGACAAACATACAGTATCCTTAATATCAAATAGCTATTCTTAGTTAAAAAATTTATTCCGTCATTATTCCTTATACCATGTTTTATATATATTTTTAGTGTGTTTTCAACTGATTGAAAACCACTTTTAAACTTCTATAAATGTTGTGTTTCAATAAGATTATATTTCTATAATGAGCATGTAGATATTTTTTGCAGTGCATTTCAAAGAAAAGGGTGTTATTTTTCAAAATTGAAACCTCGGACATCAATGCAATATGCAATGAACTATGTAAATTTGTTAGTCAATCAAAATAGAGCCATTTGTATTTTTTGTGACATTGGTATAGGTAATTCTTATAAATTGAAATTATTTAAATCAAAATTATGATGCTTTCAACATTTAAATATTTGCACAGAAATCTGAGGGTGTATCAATCTTCTTTGTACGTTTGAAAAACTTAAAACACAATCAACTTACGCATTCTGTGGAACTTCAAGATCTTGTGGAACTTCCAAATCTTGTGAAAATTCAAGATCTGGTGAAATTTCAGGAATTAAGGCCAATGCAGACCCAATAAAAAACAACACCACAAATATGTTCTTCATTTTACTCCAATAAGTGTTTGTTTGAACAACTAATGCAAGAATATCTCACCTGTGATATTTTATTCATTCTTATAGCTTGTCAGGATGCAAACATCTGACATATGAAAATAAGTTAAATGTCAAAAAAGATTCAAATTCCCCGCCATAAGCAAAAACCACAAATAATAATTAGCTTCAATGTTGTCAATACTGTGGGCAAGTAAGGAACACCAACCTAAAAAATGCTAAATTGAACGGTAAAATATGTGCCCCTTTCTCTTTCCGTTTTGCAATGGCGTGCCAATAGGACACGTTGATTCACGCTCTACAAGTTTAAATAACATAAAATACCAAAAAATTGTGTAAAGTGCCTAGAAAAGACACGATGAGTGTCTGATCAAGTGCCGAAAGCAGGGATGGTGAACGAGAGCTGATAGAACCGTATCTGTAGTGCCCGCAACAAAGACACGAGGCGTCCCCGGCGTGTCGGCCAAAAAACGACGCAATGATTCAGTAATACCGTAACATCTTGTGCAACGGACTTTTGGGTAAACTATGATTGTTTTACATTAAACCCCAGTCCTCCTGATTTTGAGGCTACGGAAGTGCCTTGAGGTAACCGCCTTCCTGGGCCAGCTGCAACCTAACCTTAAATTGACAAGCGCGTGCATAGAGCGCCTAGCCATTTAGGAGAACCCTTTACCCGGCCTTCGCCTGGAGCCCCGGAACTTCATCATTATGTAACCTAACTTCTCCCACTTTTATTTGTAGACATATACAGTGGTGCTTTCTCTCAACGCCTAGTTTAACCTATTCATCTTTGTTACAGTAGAACATTTTAGATAGTACTTGTATCTGTTTGAGTTTTATGTAAACAATAACCATTTTTCAATAGATTGGATTATAACTGAAAATATTCTGTTCTTTATTTGTCCTCTCCCGAACTATTCACAGTGCCCACATCACACAACACCACGGGGATTTCGGATGATCACGACCCTGGGAAAGAGCTAGCCGGCCCAGGCAAAAGAGTCGTCATAACCACACCCTGAGTGATCATTGGAGTTATTAAGTTTGTACCGTGACACTTGCGCCCAAGTGTGTTGCGTGTTTGTGTTGTGCGGTGTGGATTGTTGCAGAGGTTTTATTATTGATGTAAATCTGTTTGTTTCAAAGGTTAGCTTACGTGCAAACAAAATTAACCGTCAAATCATAAGGCCAACATCACACGATAGTTAGTAAAGCCGACATCACACGGTTTTCGCAACTTGTGCGGAAATTTTTGAAATTTCTTTTTGAATCAATCCTTTTAAATTCTTTTCACAAATTGTTTCTTAAATTAAATTGAAAAAATAATGAAAATTTAAATTCGCTCAGTGGAAAAACTTCATTTGCGCACAAATAAAAATGTAAATTTTTTAAATATTCTGTTCTAACTTTTAAAACTTTTGGAGATACTGCATCACCTTTAGAAAATTGTGAGAATTCAGAAACACAAAATCAAAGTTTTCTCATTTCGAATTTTTCGAATTTGTCACTTCGTTTTTCAAAGTTTTTCGGGAAAAATCCGCTTTTGCGTTTTCTTTTTCCGAAAGCTTTTCTTTCATCAACAATTGACAGGAATTGCCTCTGGAAATTCTTGCCGTCGAGCATTTCGAATTTTTTCGAAATTTGTCACTTCGTTTTTCAAAGTTTTTCGGGAAAAATTCCGCTTTTGCGTTTTCCTTTTCCGAAAGCTTTTCATCAGCAATTGACAAGAATTTACTTCTAAAATTCTTGCCGTCGAATTTTTTCGAAATTTGTCCCTCCGTTTTTTCAAAAGTTTTTCGAAAAAATTTCGCTTTTGCGTTTTCCTTTTCCGAAAGCTTTTCTTTCATCAGAAATTGACAAGAATTACCTCTGAAAATTCTTGCCGTCGAATTTTTTCGAAATTTTTTTCCCTTTTCACAATTTCTCAAAATGGAAAACATGTTGATTCAAAATACCAATACATCCAAACCCACAACTCTCATCCGAGAGTTGGCGCTTCAGGGAGTCGCGCCGGAGCGCGCTTGGCAGGCTTTGCGGGGGCAGGCTGCAGTCTTTAGTATCCCTCTTTAAATTTTCTCTATTGCTTGGTTTTTTCAATCCCTGACTTGCGGCTGTGTCAGTTGTCTTAAGTGGCTGACCCAGCATCGTAATTGTCGTTTTATGAATATTTCCAAAATGAAACTGATCACTTCACGAAGAAATGTTACATCAAGGGACTACAGAGTTGATAAAACTTAAGCGAAACAAAACTTAAATACTGTAATTTTAAAACTGTCAGGGTGGAGGCGATAGCCTTATGCTGTCTACCTGAGAGCCCATATTTTTTTGTCCTTTTTGGTGCCATGGCAAAACGGAAGGAGGCGCTAAAAACTTTTCTCCATAATTGTCTGTCAATTATGAAATATGTAATTGTATTTGTAAAAATTGTGTAAGATTTTAGTGTTGAATTATTGAAAGTACTCCTGTACCAATGATCAACACGGTGGCTGCTAAACAACCACAGAATTTGTATTTGTAAAACTTGTGTAAAAATTTAGTGTTGAATTATTGAAAGTACTCCTGTACCAATGATCAACACGGTGGCTGCTAAACAACCACAGAATTTGTATTTGTAAAATTGTGTAAATTTAGTGTTGAATTATTGAAAGTACTCCTGTACCAATGATCAACACGGTGGATGGTCAACAACCACAATATAATTGTATATGTAATTGTATTTCTAAAATTGTGTAAATTTAGTGTTGAATCATTAAAAGTACTCCGTACTAGTGATCAACACGGTGATTGACAAACAATCACAAAGAAATTGAATTTGTATTTGTAAAATTGTGTAAATTTAGTGTTGAATCATTAAAAGTACTCCGTACTATTGATCAACACGGTGGCTGCTAAACAACCACAGAAATTGTATATGTATTTGTATTTGTAATTGTGAAAAAATTTAGTGTTGAATTATTGAAAGTACTCCTGTACCAATGATCAACACGGTGGATGGTCAACAACCACAATATAATTGTATTTGTAAAATTGTGTAATTTGTGTAAATTTAGTGTTGAATCATTAAAAGTACTCCGTACTATTGATCAACACGGTGATTGACAAACAATCACAAAGAAATTGAATTTGTAGTTGTAAAATTGTGTAAATTTAGTGTTGAATCATTAAAAGTACTCTGTACTAATGATTAACACGGTGGTTGGTAAACAACCACAAGGTAGTTGATTTTCTAATTGTAATTTGTGTAAATTTAGTGTTGAATCAATAAAAGTACCTTGTACTATTGATCACCACGGATGGTTGGTAGACAACCACAAGATGTTGGAAGATTCATTGTTTTGCTTATGTAATTTCGTGCTGTGCTTTGGTACGTGGTACCATGAGAAGCCAACACCAGTGTTACTGTGTTCAGAATTTTCTTTCTCTTCTGGGAGGGGGAAAGGATTGTCAAAATGGTGACAATAAAAGAAAAGAAATATTTAAAAAAAATGTATAATTTTAAGAAAAATTGAAAATGTATAATTTTAAGAAAAATTGAAAATGTATAAGTTTAAGAAAATTTCAAAAATGTTGTATAATTTTAAAGTAATAGAAATTGAAAACTTTGTAAAATTGAAAGAAAATTTAGTTGAGAGAAATCACCCATACAAACCAATAAACCAATAATAATAAAACAGCCGCAAGAAAATAAAAAGAAGATAATTTGAAGAACACAACGAAATTTTTTTTGAAATAAAATAATAATAATAACCAACAAGTGAAAAAGTCCTAGATGCTTGCCACATTACTAGGCAGTGAATGGTCAATTTAATAAGGCATAGAGTGATAACAGAAAAATACATCAAATTTTGTAACATTTCATGTGATACTTTTAACAGCTGAAAAATTTGCTCATTGTAACTATTATAATGTATGATCCATTGTTGAACTCTGTAATACTGTATTGATAAGAATTTTATGTCCATAGATTTCCTGTAACCAAATGAGAGAAACCACCCACGCTTAAACTCATTAGGGGTTGAGTTCATTTCTTTTGTCTTTTCCGAGAAGGGGGAATGTGTCAGGATGCAAACATCTGACATATGAAAATAAGTTAAATGTCAAAAAAGATTCAAATTCCCCGCCATAAGCAAAAACCACAAATAATAATTAGCTTCAATGTTGTCAATACTGTGGGCAAGTAAGGAACACCAACCTAAAAAATGCTAAATTGAACGGTAAAATATGTGCCCCTTTCTCTTTCCGTTTTGCAATGGCGTGCCAATAGGACACGTTGATTCACGCTCTACAAGTTTAAATAACATAAAATACCAAAAAATTGTGTAAAGTGCCTAGAAAAGACACGATGAGTGTCTGATCAAGTGCCGAAAGCAGGGATGGTGAACGAGAGCTGATAGAACCGTATCTGTAGTGCCCGCAACAAAGACACGAGGCGTCCCCGGCGTGTCGGCCAAAAAACGACGCAATGATTCAGTAATACCGTAACATCTTGTGCAACGGACTTTTGGGTAAACTATGATTGTTTTACATTAAACCCCAGTCCTCCTGATTTTGAGGCTACGGAAGTGCCTTGAGGTAACCGCCTTCCTGGGCCAGCTGCAACCTAACCTTAAATTGACAAGCGCGTGCATAGAGCGCCTAGCCATTTAGGAGAACCCTTTACCCGGCCTTCGCCTGGAGCCCCGGAACTTCATCATTATGTAACCTAACTTCTCCCACTTTTATTTGTAGACATATACAGTGGTGCTTTCTCTCAACGCCTAGTTTAACCTATTCATCTTTGTTACAGTAGAACATTTTAGATAGTACTTGTATCTGTTTGAGTTTTATGTAAACAATAACCATTTTTCAATAGATTGGATTATAACTGAAAATATTCTGTTCTTTATTTGTCCTCTCCCGAACTATTCACAGTGCCCACATCACACAACACCACGGGGATTTCGGATGATCACGACCCTGGGAAAGAGCTAGCCGGCCCAGGCAAAAGAGTCGTCATAACCACACCCTGAGTGATCATTGGAGTTATTAAGTTTGTACCGTGACAAGCTACATTTGTAATATACTATTTTAATCCTTTTGATAATGGTATTATTGTAAACATTTATAATCCATATTATTTGGAATTATTCAACATGTGTGTTTTTTTTTGTTATCATGGATATTGACGTAATAAATATATGATATTGGGATTTTTAAATGTGGGTAGGCGACAGGAATATGGTTGTAACTAAATTGTTTCAGTATGCATAGCAATAATAAATTGTCATTAGATGCGTCCACGCTCAGAGAACAAATTATGCAAATAAATGTTTTGTCTCTCTTTTCATCTTTTTCATGTGTCATTATCAAAATATTGACGTGGTTAAATTAAACATATTATTTATAATTATAAATAAAAAAAAAATGATATTTATAATAATATAATAATAGAAGACAGAAAATATTTTTGATGTTGAAAAATTGGTTTGTTATATGACTAACTTCAAAAATGCAATGAGGAAATATTTAATTCTGTTGGCATTAATTATTCATGCCTTTTGCCAATAACTTTTTTCAAGATGAATATTAGTCTTTGATAAACCTAAATACACCCTCATTGTATGTCAGTATTTTTTCTCATGTCAGGGGTTGTTCATTTATTTAATCTTTCTTTACATCAATAGTAGAAAATATTAATCCTCGTATTTTCTCCCTTTTGATCTTGGAAATATACCTATAATATGATATCCAACTGTTTGAGTTTGACAATGACCTCATAAGTCGAAACCTGGTTACTTATTTAACAAATAAAACATAGTAAAACTAAAAACAATTTTGTTTTCGTTATATCAAATATAATGGAGTTTTACAAAACTAATGTCAAATCAATAATACTTATTATTGGTATCAGAAAGACTGATTAGTATGTTAGTTACTTGCAGTAAATCCACTGGCTAACTCAATGCCATGATGGTACAGTTAATGATTGGAATGTACTTCATATCTGGAAGTTTTGTAATTTTTTATCATACTTTCCTTCATGTACCACCCATACTTCTTGATCCATTCATATTGATCACTGTGATATATTGTGCAATATTTTCTTACTATTGACATCAATAATCATGATATATACTTATCTCGTAGTCGTATAATACATGAGAAGCATAATATGTTGTTTCCACTGTATAATTCATATTTGATAGAGCTGTATACAGAAGTTTAATAGATAAATTATATTTGGAGTGAAAGAAATAAAAAACAAATTTGAATTGATATAATTTTATTTTGAGTAAAAAAATTGTAATTTTTGAGACAATATGTTGTGTATTTTTTTTTGCATATCAATCTATCTTTCTTCATTCAAAAACAATTGAGTATTTAATGACCTATAAATCTTTAAAGTTTTTGGCTTCCATGATCATCGGCAACACTTGTTCAGGGTTTGCTTGTAACTGTTCAAATAAGAACTTAGAACCGGCAATGGAATTGTTGATTTTATCAATAAAATCTTGGATGGCACTCCTCATAGCTCTCTCAACAAAGAATATGATGACAGTCTTGAAGAGAGTTGTGATCACATCAACCATTATATTGGCTAACCAGTCCACTAAAATGTTGCCAGTAAACTTGAGAGACAATTTTCTGAAAATACACAAACAGAATCAGATATAATTTTCTATGGTTTGTCGTGTTTGAGATCGCATTGGCTGAAAGCTGTAAAGGTCCCAGTAGAATATGGTGTCTTTTCAATTATAATAATAAAATATATAAAAGTTTCGATTTCTTAGTGTTACCAGTATGCAAATGATGCATTTAATATGGGAAATTTATTGTCAAGCGCAATAAGGTTTCGCCAGTACTTTTGTATATATGTATTCAAAATACAACACCCCATTTGCAGGATAGTATTAGCTTGACAGACAAAATAAGAAATAAAACAGAGGTTACAGATGTCATTGACAAAGTATTTAAATTAAAATTACTATAGGCTAGTCACTTAGTTAGAAGAGAAAGTAAAAGATGGGGCACGAAAAATCTGGAGTAGAGACCATGGGAGAACAAGAGAAAGATAATAGAAAGACTTCAAAAGAGATATGCTGATAATATTGTTCAAGTGATGGAAAGAAGTGGGAACTGTTGCTCAAAACAGAAAATAATGGATAAGTTTTGAAGAGGCTTATGTCAAGCTGAGAAGAGATGAGTGCTGGTATCAAGTTAAAGTTTAACTCAAGACATTGTTAATGTTTAATTAATTAATAATTTTTGTAACTATTGCAATTTAAATTTTAGCAAAATTGTATTGTTTCTTACCCAATATTGTGCATATAGAATTTCTGTAAATGCAGCTCGTAATTGTTGAAGTCTATTAGAATCTCTGTGTAAACACTGGCAGTCTTAACTGAACCTTCAACACCGCCTCTCGGTCCCAAGTTCATGATCTTGGCTAAATATTTGTATTTAAACTGAGGAAAATATAAGTATAAATTATAACAATTTTGCATGTGTCAATTTGATAAATCTTTCCGAAGTTTATGCAAGGGTAGAAATTTTGGATAATATTTTTTGATAAAAGTGTGAATCATAGTGTAATTAAAATTTTATTACTTTATTAATTGTTTCCTGAAAATGTGAGTAGGTATGGCAATAATCTTGACGAATGAGAGAACTAGCAGTAAAATGAGACAGTTTGACAATTTTTCTCTGAATTTTTCACAAGAGCATACAAATGACATACAGTTGAAATTTTTTGGTATTTTGATGTATGAGTATATGATTTTTGTAACTTAATTAATGTACAGCTGTATATATTTTTCTACTTACATTGATGTAATCCAATCCAAAGTCTGCCTTAACTCTTACAAGTTTGTTAAGATAAGCAACTTCTACATCTCCAGCTCTCCTCAGAGTACGGAGATTCTTGAATACTCCTTGGGTCAAGTGCAGTTTACCATGATATGTGATTAAAAGAGGTTTCTAAAAATTATGGTTTTGGTTTTATATTAAAAGAACAGAAAATTCCCATCTTTTAGGACTTTTGACCTTATTTTAAATACCCTTGCATTAAAATTTTGACATTGTAATAGAAATGGTATAATAATAATAAAGCGTTATTGACAGAACATAGATAAAAAAATTGAATGAATAACACATAATAAATAAAAAACGGTGCTCTGTCAAATGGCGGACTTGTTGCAGAGCAATATCTTCCAGCCAACCATTTGAAAGAAGAAAGTTGGTATACTGTGAAAGAGGGTTCATGGGCTGTCAGGAACCTTGCATGTGAAAAATAAACACTTAGTCAACTGATCTAGTCTGCCATATGATCTAGTCTGAATTTATCAACATAATGTTAATTTTAAGTAGAAGTAAAATTTTATATTGAGACTTACATATTCAAATCCTTCTATGATGTCTGGTAGATCCATTGGATCAAATCCATTCTCCAACATGAATTTAATGATGTAGGGAAGGCAGTAGTCTATGTAGTCATTTAGGTTGGCTGTGATAAACCCGGGCTCTTTAACTTGAAGACTGTAATAAGAAGAGATGAAATTTGTTTACTTGAAATAGACGTGATGATCAAAATTTGACAAACAGATTTGTACTTATAAGGTTTTAACTGATTTACATAATATGTATCTTTGATGTTCTCGACTATTTTTCACATAAATAGGATGCAACTGTTTTGGATAGTGCAGTTCAATAGAAATGAATACAAAAAAATCTACATGCGTATTTGTCCTATTTCAATATGAACCTATTCTATTTTACAGCAGCATTTTCTACTAGAAATTTACGAGGGTGGGTCAATAAGTCCTTAGAAAAGCCGACAGGTGGCGCGACTAGTACTGTAAGCGGTTTGTTTTCATGCAGCGGCACTACCGATTCAGTATGCTGCGAAGTTTCAATCAGATTGGTCGTGTTGTTGTGTGTTTCTCGTACATTTGTTTGTTTACAAATTTGCTTGTTTACAAAAATGGAGAAAATTGAGTTTAGAGCTGTTATTAAACATTTTAATATAAAAGGGTTAACAGCAAAGGAAATAAAAAATGAGTTGGATTTAGTTCATGGCACATCTGCTCCTTCACTTGCAACTATTTATAACTGGTTAAATGAATTTAAACGTGGTCGTACATCAACAAAGGATGAACCACGCTCAGGACGTCCTGTAGAGGTGACTACACCAGAAATGATCAATAAAATCCACGATATAGTGTTAAATGACCGAAGATTAAAGTTGAGTGAGATAATTGAGGTTGCAGGGATCTCAAAAGGTAGCGTCATTTCTATTTTACATGACAAATTGGGCATGAAAAAAATTTCTGCAAGATGGGTGCCGCGTTTGCTCACAGTCGACAATAAACGCAATAGGGTGGTGGCCTCTAAAGCCCTGTTGTCGCTCATGCAACGCAATCCGGATGAATTTTTTCGTCGCTTTGTGACTGTAGATGAAACATGGATACACCACTATACTCCCGAGACGAAAGAACAGTCAAAGCAGTGGATTGCGAAAGGCGAACCATGTCCAAAGAAGGCGAAAACCGTAAAATCAGCTGGTAAGGTTATGGCTACTGTATTTTGGGATGCACGTGGAATTATTTTCGTTGACTATTTGGAAAAAGGAAAAACAATAACAGGGGATTATTATGCATCTTTATTGGACCAGCTAAAAAACAAAATTGAAGAAAAACGGCCTCATTTAAACAGGAAAAAAATCCTCTTTCATCAGGACAATGCCCGTGTTCACACATGTTTACGATCAATGGCTAAAATTGAAGAATTGAAGTTCGAATTGGTCGACCACCCACCGTATTCGCCAGATTTAGCCCCCAGTGACTTTTTCCTTTTCCCAAACTTAAAAAAATGGCTAATTGAACAACGTTTTTTTTCAAATGAAGAAGTCATCGATCGGACAAATGCTTATTTTGAGGACCTTCCGAAAACTTATTTTTCTGACGGTTTAAAAAAAATTGAGAAACGTCTAACCAAGTGTATTGAGCTCCAAGGAGATTATGTTGAGAAATAAAAAAAAAAATACAAAAATAAAAACTGTTTTAATGCTTTTTTCTAAGGACTTATTGACCCACCCTCGTATATGAGAGCCTACAGAATGCACATTCGTAAAGTGTTCTGTATTTCAGACACATGTTAATAGATTTTTGTCCCCTATCCTTATAAGGAATATTATAATATTTTATCATTATGTATAATATAATATTTGGTCTGCGTGCTTCTTTATCTAACAATTGTCAGTAGCCTGGATGTAGAATCTCGGTCTCGTGAACATGAGGTCCGTGGTTTGATCCAAGGTGCCGACAAATTCCTCTTTCACGACACAAGCTTTTAGCTTACTGTGTATTAGGTTGTAATTGGGTTTGGGTTTGTAACAAAAACCCAGATATATTTTTATTAAAAAAAATTATCATAATGGAAGTTCGTAGTAGTTGTTAGATAAAAAGTTCAATGAAAATTGAAAATAATAATTTTATTATATCTGTTGATAAAATATAATTTTACAATTATTTAATTATAATCAGGTGTGTGTATACAGGTGCCAACATTGTTTGGATTTGATATAGATCTTATCATCTTATCTATACAATACAAATTATTAACATTGTAAATCAAATCATTTTACATATTAATTTTATCTTCATAGCTACCAGAGTTAAGACAAGATTACGTTTGTAAAATATGACCATATTATGTTTAACAGATAAAGACATGTGTTTTAGCAAAGTCAAGGGTATAGGTTTATTAAAGATAACATATTACCTCACAACTGATCTAATTGTAATCTATCAAATCAAGTAAAAACATTAGATTTGAAGTTTTATTTAGTTGGTCTAAAAATCAAAAAAAAAACATTAGATTTTAAGTTTTATTTAGTTGGTCTAAAAATGCTCAGCAGATCTTGTAGCTTTGAGTACTCACAACAAATGTATATTTAGATCTGTATTGCTTAAGTTATTTTATTTGCAGAACAATTTGTTCTATGTATTATTCGGCTTTTTTTTGTGAATGTACATTTTGTTCCACATTATTTTTAAATTTTTCAAATAGAAATTACTGTTCCCAGTGATCTAAATGAGAACAAAAACAAATTGGATTTAATAATGGATATTATTTTAATCAGGCATAAAGGTTCTAGTGTCACAGACAGGTGTAAAAGTTGAAATATAGTTTTGTTTAATCTGACCATTCTCTAAATTAATTTTGTTTAATCTGACCATTCTCTAAATTAATTTTGTTTAATCTGACCATTTTCTAAATGAATCTTGTTTTTTTTTAATTTAATTGTATAATGTCTTCATGTAGGTACTGATAAAAAGATTATCAACAAATCTGTGATGATGATATAAAATCAAGCAAAGCACATGGATTAAACGACTTAATAATAATAAATAATATATAATTGTATTGACTTACGCATTTTGTGTAAGAGGAGGAGATAAGGCCAGTGCAGACCCAATAAAAAACAAAGACACAAAAAGAATCTTCATTGTATGTAGCGTTCTGAACAGCTGTGAATGGAAGAATATTACCTTTACAACAATTCTTATACTATTTATAACCTTATGCTAGATAGACAAACATATGTAGAATTATTTTATTGTATTAAAAGATAATGATCTATCGTTTTGTTATCTTTGTAATCTCATATTGGTACAACAATGTTGTTTTGCGAGTAGACAGATAGCCCCTCCAAGATATTATTCATATTAAGATATCAAAGGGTAATCCATCTTCTTATATTCATGAGGGATTTCTATGGTAGATATCATGAGCGATTTTTATCTGTGGTGACAGATGACAGCTTGGGAGTGAAAGGGAAACAAAGATGTATGTGATAGTGGTATGAAAGACTTGGAAAATGACAGGATATAGAAGGTTGAATGGTTGTTGGTGAAGGTTGAAGTAATCACAATGGGCCACTTGCAGTCGTGGGGGATTTTAATAAAAATTATCGAATTTAGTAAATTTGAGGTCGGAAAACACAAATATGTCAGTTGAAAATTTTTAAATATCTAAATTATGAAGAATTTCCAAAAATAAAACCCAAAATTTTTGACGTTTGGTAAAACACTCTAAACAGCTGATGACGTCATGGAGTCCCGTGAATCATAGTAACTTTCGCAACCACAGATAATAATCTCATACACACATGGGACTCCGTGATGTCACAGCGCCGCCATATCGTTTTTGATCATTCCGAGAAAATCCAATTTTTAAAAGCTAATATCTAAGAAAAATTAAAATAAATTGTGGTTACACAACCTTCTTTCATACTAATTTACAATTTTATGTAATAAAAAAAAAAACTGCAAGTGGCCCATTGGTTGTTGGTAATCTGATTGGGCTAGTCGTGTGAGTTGTATACAAAGGTTTTTCATCAGTACAGTTGAGTTGTCGCAGAATTCTGTTTAAAAGTTAAATGAACAAATTTATATTTGATGTTTTTTTACCTCCCTTTTTTCACAAAACTCTAATTAAAAAAATCAAGAGATGTGTTTCAATTTAATTGAGTTAGAGAAATTGGCGTACATGTATGAAGAATTTTATGAATGTGGAACAAGCAAAAATTAAATAACCGTACAAGACAGGTTGAATTGGTCTGTAAGGGATTCAGCATATGAAGATAAAAAGATAAATAATATTTGAACAGTTCTGCTAAGACACTGTTGCGTGATTTACAAAATGATAATAAATGAAGGAACAAATAAAAGAAAGATATATGTTTTTATTATTATTTTGTATTGATTGATTATTGTTTTAAGTGTATATTTTTTACTGAATAAATATATTTGAATTTGAATATTTCAAACAGATGTGTGGACATCTAATGCAAAAAAAAACAAAAATTATAATATTTTGCTTTTGGAATTAATAGAATACCACTACTTTATCTTCACGACATATCCCAGAAGTAGGGTAGCCAATGGACAAACTGCAAGTGATAAACATGCAGATTGTCTTCTTTATGCCATTAAAAAGGTAATGTATTCATGATGGGGGCTTTAGCATGCCTCATCGCTGAATTGTAAATGTTAATTGTCTTTTATGTGAGGTTTTAGGACACCTGCCAGAACAGGATACGTAAAAACTTACAGAAAAGGATGAGAATTCTATTCTTCACCAGAGACTCTACAGGAAAATATCGCTCTTTAAATGGAATATATAAGAAACTCGATTTTGAGAACTTTAGAGTTGATGATCTAAGGAACTAAGCAGTCAATATGATTCAACATTACCATAAAAGAAAGAAATGTCATGTTGGTAGAAAAAAATACATTTGTGTTACAATATTTATTAAACAACATCAGAGCGCAGGGAATGTCGTGGAAAGAGGTGACGTAATTGGCGCAGAGACGCTCTGAATGGAGGAGGCTGGTTTTTGCCCTGTGCTCCCGAGAGGAGCATTGAGGGCGATGAAAAAAAAAGTATTAGAAATTTGAGCTATATATTTTTTTTTTATAATTACAATGAATTATTGTTATTTCAAATTGTGTTATCTATTTGGAGTACATTTTGATGAGCAGAAGGTGATAGTGTCACTCGACTTGAACTTCCATGAGTAAAGTTGTACTCTTCAATAAACTCCTCAATGGCTGTTCTTAAAGTCTTCTCTACAAAGTAAAATATGACATCCTTGAAAAGTGTTGTTACAACTTTAGACAGTGCGTTGGTCAGCCAATCCAAAAGGGCATTCCCAGTGAATTTTACTGATACATTACTGTAAGCAAAAAAAAATGTTGGTATAAAATAAATATTGCATAAATTTTAACATTTGTATTAAATATTTAGTTGAATTGCATTTTTGGTGAGTGAGGAAGCAAATAAAATATAACTGCTACTTATTAAAACCTATTCATTCGAAGTTTTAACACAATGTTAAACATCTTGACTGTTATTAACTAAAAACCCTTACAAATATAATACACACTAGCTAAACATTTAACCATTTTTCATGTCTGAAAGTACTTAACTATTCTTCTGTCACCTCACAATTTGTAAATATCTTTTGAAATTATGTTTTTTTTTACTCAAAAAACTTTCTTACCTCCTGAAAGAGATATTGAAGAGAAAGTATAAAAGGCCCATTCGAGGGTATACAACCAAAATGCGCTAAGTCAATTTAGTTTTGAGATGAGATCATGGCAGTTTAATGAAAAAAAAAATGTTTAGATCTCAATTGGTGGACCTTACATTGTGACAGTGAGAATGGTGGAATTGGTGAACGTTATCCATGGACACTGAAAGTGATCACTTGGGCCAGCCTACAGCCAGTTCGTGAGCATTGGGACACCTTTCTCACTTCTTCTGATTAGATTTTGTTGCATTGTGTAGACATGATTCTCCAATCGAGGATGACTTTTAAGCTTTCCAAACAAATACAAACATAGGAAAAATGTTAATTACTTGAGAAGTTTTTGATAACTTCTGTAACACTACTCTGACTTAGTGCATTTTGGTTGCATATCCTCGAATTATAAAAGGTACAAATGGCCCACCAGTGAGGACAACTTTGGCTTGAATGTGCACACCCGGGTGTGAGGTGGGTCTCTCTTCAATGTTCTTCCATCCTATCACTCATCTTCTAGATACTCTGTTATTCTATATCACTTTTACACAACCATCACTTGCACCTTTCTTTCTCTTTCACATCCAAGCTGTCAACTGTCGCAACAGCAAACATTCCTCTGTTACCATAGACAATGTATAAGAAATAGTATATGTGCATAATACACAGATTAGCAGATAATGTCATAGCTGAGTTTTATTTCTACAGGTTTATAAAGAAATACAAGAGTTTGATTTTGTTACCCAAGATTTGAGAGATGGAATTCCCTCAGTCTCAACAGCTTCTTGTCTGTGTTGATGTGAATCTCACAGAAGACATTTATGGTTGTAACAGATCCAATCAAGCCTCCTTTGGGCCCAATATTCATGATCTTCGCCAAGTAATCGTAGTCAAACTAAAATGAATTCATTTGATAAATGGACAAATAAAGATTATAAAAATAATCAACAGATGGCACTAGCATAACCAATTGTTACTAAATGCACCTAGACTAGGACTGCAAATGAACAAAATTAATAATCAAGAGAAATTTATTATGTCTCTTTTGTCAATGGAATGAAAAGAGACTGAGAATATTTGTTCGTCCACTTGCAGGTTTAGTATGAACTGGACTATTTAAAATTGATTGATATTTTATCTTATCAAAGAGCACAAAACAGACGATAACTACGAATTTAAATTTAGTTACCAAGGCAATCTTTCAACCAAGCCAGCTATCATCCAGTAACATGTGCCATAATTATTTTTAAATTATGGAAACTATATTCACAAAAAATATGATATTCTGTTTTATTTGATATAACCACTAAATCATATTTTGATATGTGTGACTAAAGTAGGTATGTTAAAAGCTATGATTTATTTCATAACGATAACAATTTTTATAATACCCTTAAACTTTCTTCAAAAAGAAATATTTTTACAGAGAGTAACTTTTATAATGACAATTTCTGATATATTAAATTATACTTACAGATATGTTATCCACAGCAAAATTTCCAGTCACTTTGACAATGTGTCCTTCTTTAGTGGAAGTGACATCGCCTGATCTTCTGAACGACCTCAGGTTTCTGAACCATCCGTTGGTCAGTTCCAACTCTCCGTGATATGTAACAAGTACAGGTTGCTAAAAATATTACAATAAATACTAAATATTGCTACCATTGGCATCACTGAATCTTCTGTAAATGTAGTACTCAGAGGATTCACTCCTCAACACAATCCATTGAATTATTTATTTCTTGAATTAATATATACTTATTTGGGTTCACGTTACTCTTGTCTTTCTAATGGCAATCTTTTGATGTACAGATCATGCAGAATTATGTAAGATTTTTTATTTTAATTATAATTTAAATAATTAATGGTTTCTGCAGGTTCACTAGGTATCTTGTCTCGTTGTCATTGCTACACATCTTTAAGAGTAAATTTTATAAAAAGTTTATTCCAATGCATAATAATTTATAATATATGGAGTGTCACAATTTTTTTTACAAAAACGATTCTTAAAGACTAAACTAATGACTTTATCTATGAAAAGATACCTAAAAATACAAAACTGATATTCTGAGATAATCACTCTCTTTGCTGTTTTATACAAATTGACTATTGGGTGATTTTCATAAATTTCATATGTGGCGCAGTAATTTAGTGAAATTAAATAAATAGGATAAAACTATAATTAGTTTAAAAACAATATTGAGATTTACCACACTAAATCCTTCTTTAATATCAGGCAACTGCATGGGGTCCAGTCCATTCTCTATAATGTGTTTGATAATTGAAGGAATCATCGAGTCTACATAGTCATTTATATTCTTCCTTGTAAAGGACTCACTGGGGCTAAATTGAGAAATGAAAAATAAACACAAATTTAATTCAGATACAAAAATTTTAAATAGCAATTAGTTCATCAGTTTAAAGAAGAGACAAATCAAATAAATACATATTTGAATCCATTTGAAATGTAGATAATTTTTGTGTATCTATTGCAATAGACAATTTTTATAAGTAACAGGGTAACTAATGCCCTCTATGCAAACTTTCATTATTGAGAATGTTGGATATTTAATTTATTTGTGACTTATAAACATTTCTCAAAAATTAGGATAGTCTGGTTAGTTAGAAGATATTGCTATTGTAAAATAGAGATGAAATCCCTCTCTGTACATTAAATTGTAAATAATTATGCATTTTTTTTTTAAAGATATATCTGGGTTTTGTTATAAACCCAAAGACAACCTTATACACCTTTCACACTAAGCTAAAAGCTTGTGCCGTGAAAGGGGAGTTTGCCGGCACCTGGGATCGAACCACGGACCCCTTGTTCTGAAGGCCGAGACTCTACCTCCAGGCTACCGATTATTAACTCAATTTTCATTGATATTAAAGGCGTAAGCTGTATATATTATTATAAATAAATAAATAAATATTTAAAATGATAAATCTTGTAGCCAATATAATATAACAAAACTCATTCACATAAAACGTTTTCAACTAGTGTTGGTGAATATCAATGAGTTAGAATTTAAATACTTCAATAGATGATGATGACTAATAACACTCTAGGAAAAGTGTAGTCTACAGCAAGTAAATAAATAATAAAAAAATATTAAGGATTAAAAAAAAATCTAAAAAAAGAAAATGAAAAATTTCACTTACTCTTCATGAGGTAGAATTGAAGCCAGGGAAGATCCAAAGATCAAGAAACTTGCTATCAAGAGTTTCATCATTTTTCCAAATGTATTGTCAACTCAGGTTACAAAATTTTTATATGCAACTGCATTAGATAGATATCATTGAGTTTTTATACAAAAAATATCATATGACATTCTCTAGACAAGTGGACACTTAAGTTTTTAATCTTAAAAATAACAACATATTTTCATGGTGACAAATTCTGATTTCCTTTAAATATTATAAAATTAATTAGTTTCCAAATGTTACATATTTCTATCCAGAATTTATTAAATCAAACTAGATTTCTAACTTCATTTCAGTAGCGAAGCACCTCAAGTGAGGTGAATTATATTTATGTTTAACCCTTTCGAATCCACAGCCGTGACATACACGTGTGACATTTCCTTACCTTAGACATCCACACCCGTGATATATCGTTTTTGATTTTTCGACACTCCCAGAGACATCTGTGTTGGATTTTTTAAATTTAAATCTGTACCGATATATACCTACATTCATCCTTTATCCATTCCTGTGAAGTCGGTAAAGATGTACCTACGAATTTCGTCATAATGACGATTTATAAAAGTACTGACAGCGTACATGCCGGAAATCAGTCGCCGTTCATTACCATTATAGTACGTTCGCGCGAATTGTATCATACGTGTGGCATTTTTGATACTCAATCAGTTATATTGTTTATATTATTTATTTTGTCACTTTTGTTGGTGTGGATTGGTTTAATTTAATTATTTAACCTATATTTATGTTCAATTGATGTTATTGCTTATTTTATATTTTATTTTGACCCTTGACAAAATTTGAATACTACTTAGTAGTCCCTACACAAGTGTAAACATTTTTTCGATTTCGAAATTTATCAACAGTTTTGATTATTTTTATTCTCAGTGAAGTTTTGAAAAATAACTGTGTATAAAACAAAGTAAAAAAATAAAATAAAATAAAAAACTGTGTGCAGTACACTGAAAAAAAATCAATCGACCGTTGTTTTCATGAACAGACTATAAACTATCTTTGTTATGTATGACGCAGGCTAGGCGAGGACACTTGAGGTTCAAATATCCCGTGTTATGGGAGTGCGTTGAGATTTTAATGACTTATTTGTTTACATGATGCTAGTAGAAGGATGAAGGAGCTCAAATAACCCGCCAATGTGACTATGATATGCAATTTTATATTAAATAAAGTAAATTGAAACTAAAAAAGTGGATTATAAATATCACGCGGTATTGAGGGCACGATTTCAATCGGGAGGGCTCGGAAATCAAAAGGTTAACAAACTTATATCTACAACTATCTATACCATCACAACATATTCTTAATAAATATACAAGAATTGTCTTCTCTACGCCGATAAAAGTTAAGGCATTCAGGATAAGTAAATGAGTTTTCTAGAGTTAGTTAAAGTTATTAGCATTCTATTCTACAAAATGTGAAATCGCTGTATGCAAAATAAAAATAGGACATTATAATGCTCAAATTATCAAGGACGTCTGCGTGTATGAGGAATTGTATGAACATGGAGGAAGTGAAAGAAGTGAGCAGGGATAGATCTATATGGCATATCAACCTCTCTGCCTTGAGATATAGCATGGGTTTGTAATATAGTAAATCAGAATGATTTATCCCGTGGAGCACCCGGTAAAGAATTGGTCTCCCACTCTTCTCCTTAAGTTTTCGAGTGTCCTGTAAAAGGCAGGTGTTCGAAAAAATTAAGACATTGTACATCTTAAATTCGGCGATGAGGTTTGCCACCCATCCTGAATGTCTTGATTTTATATTGGCACGGAGAGGACAGCTTGCATGTTTCTTACATGCAGCTGGTCTGCTGGTTACCCCACTTGTGGGATATGCCGTGATGGTATAGTAGTAGTAGAATGATTTAAAGTTCATCTTTTGTGCTTTTACAAACTTTTATACCTTCCATCCTAGATATCTTATATTTATGGTATAGAGAGAACAACCATTAATTGTGTGTAGTTAGTCTACTGGCTACCTCACTAGTGGGTAATGTTGTAATAGTGTAAATATATAGAAAAACTTCACATGTCAACACTCAATTGACCCTAAAAGGACAACGGGGAAGAAGAATTTAGTCTATGCAGAGAAAAAAATTCTTCAATAAATATTGTCAATTTTAACTGAATTGTTTAAAGATCTTTGAAATATTTTAATCTGTAGATTATTTAGTAGTAATCAATCTATTAATTTTTGTAAACAAGATCAAAAACCCTAATATACAATGTTGTTCCGCATTCTTTAATGCATTTACTACATTTAATGAGGTCACAATGTTTTATACGAAACAGATAATGTGATAAACGTGAAGTAGGTACCTGAAAATACTGAGTGAGTACATTTATATATACAAATATCATTTGGAGTATCAGAAAATTATTTTTCAGAGGAGATTTATGATCTATGTATCTATGTATCAAAAGATCTAGTAATTTGTGTATCTATGAGGAAATAATGATTCTTCTTAGAGATTAATAAATCATTGACATATTGTATTTTCCCTTTAAACACAATAGATATATTAAATCTCTTTGTGTTATAGTAAAGTAGATGTGTCCTGTTGCAAAATATTGTATAAACTTCCGTTACTGGATGTATATTTTATTATCAACGTAGATATTATATACTAACGCTGAATGTGTTCTGATAATAGGATGAGATAAGATGTGTTATGTCGGGATGAGGATGTGATAATGACACGTTTAAGTCAATTTTAAGTAGCAGCATTCAGATTGTTTCACTTTGGATGATCATCCGGAGTATAAAGGTGAAAGCTGTTCATCGAATGTGAAGACGTCTATTCACATTTATTTATCCCATGCTTATACTACCATGCCAAAACTCACAGTCATATTGTCTATAGTTTGACATATGTAAATAAAAATAGTTATTAATAATTAAAATAAATAAACAATATTCTCATGAAGACACAACAGCTAGTTCATTTTGTTGATGATTCTGACACTCAATACTAATTCATAGAGAATAGGATAATTAATAAGTGAAAACTTGTTTATAATCGTTTCAGTGACAGCGCCTTTCATCAAAATTATATTGGACGGTAAATCACTTTCATTCCTCATCGCTTGTGATTACTAATGATGAAACGTCTATTCGCACCTTTTCAATTAGGAGGATCATCCAGAGTGATCATAGAAAGTGAACAAGTCTGAATTTCCCTTTATTAAAGTGAATGTTGATAAAATTAACAACTATTAATTAGTAGTGTCAATATTATTGCCACCTATGGTTCATACATAATGTACACATATATGTTAATCTATCTACGTATGTCACCCATCCTGAATGTCTTATCTGTTGCATGCCATGCCATGCCGTATCATGCCAATGCATGACTTGTATGTATATCACATGCAGTTGGTTTGCTAGCTACCCCATTTTTGATAGATGCCATGATGGTATGAAATGTAAGAATACATCCTTTTCGCCATTCTTTCATCTTGCATACGCTCAACATGTCCAAACCATCGTAACTTATTTACACGCATTCTATCCAAAACACTCTTCTCGCATCCGCTTAATCTCCTGATATCCTCATTCTTCACTTTGATATTGTATACTTTAAAATAAAGAATTCACCTTCATAAATTTAATTTAATTTAATAGGTGTTGAATCTGTAAATTATTATTTTTGCTGTCAGGTTTCCTACTAAATAAATCATGATGATTTTAATATATGACCAATCATAAAAAGGAAGCAATACAATATGTATGTATAGTAACAACAATAATATATTTTAAAGGTAGGTATGCATTATAATAAAATATATTTGGCAGTGAAGCGTCACATCCTATTGTTATGGTAACTTTGCACAGAGATATTCAACTGAATGAAAATAAGGAAAAAGAGTAGTCAAGTATCAAGCTGTGTAGAATTCCAAAAATGTTTTTTTTTCAACTATGTTTTCAATTCTATAAATATGTATTTATCAAAACAGTTAGGTCGTATAAATTTTAGGCGACAGCTACAAAGTTGAGAAAATCAAGTCTTTATTAACATTTTAGTATAAATTAATTTGTTAAGTTTCAATAATCGGTATTTCAGATTGTGAGATGAACGTTGTAACCAGAATGCAAACAGATAGGCTGTGACATACAAAACATGTTGAATGAACTTTGGATGAGGGAATCACGAAGAAAAGGTTTAAACAAAGGATATAAGAGAAATGAGTATCCTAGAATCATAATTATAGCTTAATATTTTGAATGTTGCATGTTATGTTACAGTTATTAACTAATTTGAAAGAGTCTCGAGGTATGTGTTAAAATTCATCTATGGTAAAAGTCATCTATGGTTACAGAGTACACCTTGAAAGTGAAAGAAAAAATGATGTAAATAATAAGGAGTGTGAAAGAGATAGCGAATGACAGGATTGAAAGGCTTAATGATAATGAATGTAAGGAGATATTTTTGAGTAATAAGTCATTTGACAATCTCCACACATATGACAGCAGCGAAGGTAGTATGGAAGGGTAAGTTTGTCTGTAAATCTATCTTTTATCTGATCTGTTATCCTTACAAGAAGCATCACAAGAGAAGAGATTTTTTAAAATATTATCACAATTGAAGTCCTTCACCTAAGTGCCACATGTGCATGCATTTATTGCATTGTATAATATGTGCATCGTTGTGTTAGTACCCACAATACAAGGTACATATTTAAGTTTAGGATTAGTTCAATATGTGTGATTTGTCCATATATATGTTATGCTATGAATTAAATTTGCTGTATCATTGTAGTAATTTATATTTCTTTATATTAAGATTTTCTTTCTATTATCTGATAATAATAGGTTGTTTATTTTCCACACATGCAATGATGTATGTGTGTTTGTCTGTACTTATTTACTTTTACATTTTATTTTATATGATTATGCCTGATGAAGACTATTTTTATTATTATAATGAAATATGCACACAATGTTGACAGCCCCTGTCACACAGACTTCATGCACGACATGCAAATGTCTTTGATTGTGAAATTTGTGACATTAAATTATATGTATTTAATTTTATAAACCTGTCAAATTATTACAATTTATCCAATTTTATAATGTTGTGACAGACAAACAATATTTCAATATATTGCATTGACATAGAAATAAGAATTTGTGAACTATGAACAACAATATGCAATACAAATATATACTAGATTGGTAATACAAAAAAAAATCGGTCATGCAGCCAATCAAAATTTTTGCATCCAGTTTTATACTGACGTTGGTTGTAAGACAATTTATTGCTAATGCTTGAAGGTCATCGATGTTGGAACACAAAAAATCCAAAATAATGTACCGCGCTGCAAGTCTAGTATGTCTATGATGCAATAGCTGAAAAATATAGTTGAGCAAGTCATGCATATAAATACTTTCAGAAATAACAATCAGGAATATGTGGAAGTAATACTACAGTGAGAGCCTCCGGAATATATAGAAACAAAAACTTTTTTTATATAGTATTGGTATAATTAATGGTATAATTTTTAGAATAATGGTGCTCGGAAACATAGCCTTCCGAGGATTAATTGGCATGATTATATAAATCAGATCCTACTAGACGGACAGGTGTTGAGCACGTTGAATAAGAGATTGTGCATGAAGGAATGAGCACATTGAATTGGAAAATATGAATGAGGAATTGTATGAACAGTGATGAAAGCAAAAAGTGTATGCAAGGATAGGAATAAATAGCGCTCTATCCTTTCTGCCTACCCCGAAAGGGAAACAGTGTACTTAATGGTAATGATGATGATAATATTTGGTAATCAGTATTACTTAACTGTATGATTGGTAGATGAAAAATTTAAAAGTTCATTTTACAACGTCTATCTATACTATCATAAATTTTCTACAAAAAGGGTTGCTAGTGGACTAACTGATTATGAAAACTCTAGACTCTCCACCACAATATACGGGCTACACGCTCACCTCTGTTTTACAATTTTTAAATTCAGATTCTTCAAAACAGTTTAAAAATTATTCAGCCCATTGACTATTCCATCTGAAAAATACTAAAATGATACAAATAGATAGATTTTTTTTAAAGAACTCTATCCAACTGTTCATATTGAAATGGAGTAAATTCTACTCCTTTATATAATCATATAAGCTAGTCAAAGCAATATGTAACATTGAAAAAACAGACTTATGTACTTTAACAATCAACATCAATTAATATACAATAGAGGAAAAACTCACACTGTTATATTATGTACATCACTTAGTTAAATAAAAATATATTACATACAAATGGTCGCAGTGGCAATGTTATATAGAAAGAACAACACAACTAAACAATCACATACATAAAACACAGATTAGCTAAACGCGTATAACTGCAAACTTGTATCTAAATGTAATATAAAATTAAATAAATCTTGTTTATTTCACGGGCAACAGAACGGAAGGCATAGAATGATTGAATTAACTGACAAAACTAATTAAATCGCATACATAACTAATAATTTTATTATAATCATTGCTAATTGCACACAGACTGCCATGATAATTTCCTGATATTATCCAGCAATGAGTAAAATATACAATTATGTACTATTATTATTATAAACAATTTAAAAAGTCATCTCATGTCTTTGTTGAACGTTCTTTCATCCAACATAATACTCTGCAACTGTGAATTCCTTTTAAATGTGTTATACCATAATTAATTCTACGTTATTTAATTAGTTTTATATAATACTATAATAAACTTCATTGTTGTCTGGTTAATTGACAAGTAGTTGTGTTGCAATTGTTTTGTGATTTTTGTCTTTATTTTGTTTTCTATTATTTTTTTGTTTGTTTCAAAAGCAAATAATGAATCGTGCTGTGAATTTGTTATCCTTTGTGTCATTTTTATTTTGTTTTTCTCTCAGTTGTGTTAGAGGTGGTTTTGATGATTGTGAGTATTTGTAAATGTACATAATAACACTGTTCTTTTTTTTTTAAATCTAGAAAATTGCGAGTTGCAGAGTCATGTTAACAAGTATAATATCACAGCATCTCTGACAAATAATCAGAAGGCTTCTACTTAATAAATAATTTGATTGTCTTATCTTGATGTTTTAAGAACACCTGTCATTTACAAAACACTTGCAAATCAACAGAAAACATAGGGAGTCCTATTTTTGAAGAAAGTCTACTAGTTAATTAACTTTCTGTCAATATTCATCACATTTTTTTTGGGATGAGATCTTCTCAGCTTTTTTTTCGACAAACTAGTATCATTACCGATTCTGGTTTTTTGAAAAGGCAACCTAAGGGCTATTTTTAGCTTACAATTTTTCCAAGCTGGGAAAATTGGTTATGGGCTCTCTGAATTTTATTTTATTTATTTAGTTATAAAGATATAAAAACAAAAATTCTGTCATAACTTAAAAATACTTGAACTGACTGTAACATGCATTATTATTTTTTTAATTAAAAGGATACATTTGAGTTTTTGTTATAAACCCAAATACAACCTTGTAGGTACATCTTTTACAAAAAGCTTGTGTCGTGAAAGGGGAGTTTGCCGGCACCTGGGATCAAACCGCCCACCTCTTGTGTATGAAATCAAGATCCTACTTCCAGGCTACCAACAAAATCAATTGTAAAAAAAAAAATTATTGCTGTCATATTTTTTGCAGTGGATAATTTTATAAATCCCGAGGACATAGACTTGTTGTCTAATATCTTTGCTACCACCACTACTCAGGAGCCCACCACTGAGAATAGTGATGACCCTGAGTTCCTTGAGAAGGATTATCTGGATGTATCATCTATTAAGAAGAAATATACTCCACTCAATGTGAGTACTGAGTATACATTGCATATTGTAATACCAAACTAAATGTATATTCTTAACACAGACAAACATTGTTGAAGATAGAACATTATCATGTACAGCGTCCTCGAGGTGCTATGGCACAAAGATGGCGCTTTAAATACTCTCCGTTATATATATATTATATTTCTAAATAGCAGTATTCACAAAGCCTACAGCAGTATTCACAAAGAAAATCCTTATTTAGGTCTGGCTAACTGGATATATCTTAAGTTAACCCAGATTAAATGTAAAATGATGGATGTGGTTTTTTTTCTTCTCTTTTTGGTTTATATAGCGTTTTTTTCATATTCTTTGTTATACGTTTTGTTTTAATATGACATGGTTAGATGGAAGAAATCACTAATACAGAGGTAATCTCGCCACTGTATATCATCATATTTTTTTATGTAAATTGATTTTGTTATATAAATGATGATGCACAAAAAGAATAAAATTCATAAATTTTATATGTGATGTATCTGCTCACTTTTTCTTCTAAAAAATATAAAATGCTTTTTGAATTTTTTTTATTAAACTCTTTTCATCAACTATCATTAGACTTTTCAAGACAGCTCACATATTTTATGAAGAGCGTATCTAGCTGTTGTGTTGATATGTGTTCCATTGTAGTTATAAATAAATAAATATATAACACAATTGTTTAAAACAGTGTTTGTTTTATAGTTTTACAGTGAATTTTCATGCTTAAAATCCAAATACAACAACATTTGAAAATAGTAGCACTATTAACAAAATATCATTTAATAATTTTTACTCTAATATAATACAGATAATGATTCTCTGAAAGATTACAGATACTTCAGACTGCTTTGGTCTTGGCTCCATTATGTCAAAATTCAAATGGTTCGTCAACTTGAGGCCTCAACATTCAGATGAGATTGAGGTTGAGTTCTTCTTCCAAAACAGAAAAAATAAAGAAAGAGTTCAAGTTGTCCCGGATGATCAGTTTGGTTTGGAATGGACATATTTTGATCCTAATAAGACAACTGTGGTGATAGTGCATGGATTTCTGAGCTACAGCAAAGCTTCCTGGGTTGTTAATATGACAAAAGCATTTTTAAAATGGGTATGCTTGAATAATTTATACAATTAAATTTATTTCTTGTAAATCTATTATTAATCTAGGTATATTTATTTTGGGTTAGTTGGAAGAGATCGCGCCTTTGCGATAAACTCGCCCTCTGTATATTGATTGTATTTAATTTGAATGTATACCTTTTATGTAATTGTTTTTTATCAATGTACAGTAAAGAATGAATAAATAAATAAAAATAAATATTTGCTTTTTTTGTGATTATGTGCACATTGTATATTTCAGGATGATGTTAACATCATAACTGTGGATTGGAGTAAAGGAGGAAAAACTTGGAAATATTGGAGAGCTGTAGCCAACACTAGAACGGTAGGATCAGATCTAGCAAGGTGGGGATTCAAATCATTCACTCATAGTGTTAGAAATTTTCTATGGCAGAAGAGGAATATTTGTCTGTGGTAATAGATGACAGCTTGATAGTGGAAGAGAAAGAAAGGTGTATGTAACAATTAATGTAAGTAAGAGATGGAGAATGACAAGATGTTTGGTAAATAAATGAATGAGAATGGACGAAGCAGTTTAAAACTTTCAATTGTTTAAGATGGTCGGGTTTTTTGGCAGTGGGAGTGGTGCATGAGGTTTCATAAATAATTATTACAAATCGAGACACTGTAGCACATTATTATAAAGTTGTTAAATAAAAAAAATCATTAGAATGGTAATTTTTACAAATAATAAAAGTTATTCTTAATTATTTTACTTATAAAATCAAGATATTTTTTTATGAAAGACATTAAAGTCGGAGATTTCTCTATTGCAAATTTGTGTAAAGCTTTCTTTAATAATTTCAATACTGGATTAATAATATTATTAGGCTAATAAACCAAGTGTCACACAGAACAAGTATGACACCTTGAAAATTAACCGAATATAAAAAATGTGTCTGGAAGAACAGTGACTAGATGTAAATCTTATTATCAAAATTACTTGTAATGATTTTATTGTTTTTAAGATTAATGAAACAAGTAATAAAAGCGAGTGGAACAACAAGAGATAAATTCCATTTCATAGGACACAGTCTCGGGGCTCACATTTGTGCCTATGCGGCAAATATGTTGGGAGGAGTAAGACGAATAACAGGTTGGTATAAGGCTCCTATCATTGAATAAAATATGTCTATGGTAGAAAAATGATGTTTTTCTGTGGTGACAGATGACAGCTTGAGTATGAAAGAGAAAGAAAGTTAAAAGTGATAGTTTGTGTGAAAGAGATGGAGAATAACAGGGTGCCTAAAAACTATAAAAGTAGTTGAGAACTTTCAGTCAGGTATTTGGCTAGTGCATGTTGTGTGTGAGCATTTTTAATCAATACAGTCAAGTTATTGCAGTATTGTGCCAAGCTGTCAAATAAAAGGTTTTATTTTAAGCAGCTCCCTTCCTATCCAAATTGGCAACATTATTCACTCAAAATTTAATATTACAAATAACAAATCATTTTTTTTTAATAGGATTGGATCCAGCCCAGCCGTGCTTCATAACTACGGATCTACGGATGCTTCTTGATAAATCTGATGCAGACTTTGTAGATGTGATACATACCAATGGAAGAGATCTTTATAAATTAGGATTAGGAGTTCCCGGAACATGTGGTAAACAATAACTTATTTATGAAATAACTCATGAAAAGAATTGACAAAGTTTACTTGTATTATTTTTGCGTATATTATGTTCTTTGTTTTCCTTCGTTCTTTCCATCACCAATTAAGCTTCTTCACATTCAATTTGGTAATGAGTCCACCCCTTTAATTTCATTTTCTTCATTTGACAATATAATGTTATATGAATGATGATGTGCAAGAAGAATAAAATAAATAAATAAATAAATAATGTTTTGGGTTTCAAATTTTCATACATAGAAATATGTGCTGAAAGATCTGCTTTTTCAGGAGATCAAGACTTCTACCCCAACGGAGGAAGCAAACAGCCGGGATGTTATATGGGCAAGGGATCTATCATCAATAAATTCTTACCAATATCAAAAAGCAGTAAGTATACATAGAAAATTATCAATGGTAGAAGAAGAATGTTTATCTTAAAAAATAATATGATATAGAAAAATGGTATGACGGGAAATGGTAACAGGATATTTTGACAACTTCATAGAGAAAATTGTAATGATTTAAGTTAAAATTTGATAAACCAATATTTCAGAAATGCTGAGAGCAATATGTAACCATGGGCGAGCCTACAAGCTCTTTACAGAAAGTCTCAAAAATCACAATTGTACTCTTATAGGGCACAAGTGGGATCTATCAAATAACAGGTAAATCCATAAAGGAAATTAGTAATTCTATTATTACCTACATATTGTAGTAGTCACTGAAATATCTTATCTATTGATTTAATGATTATCTATGTATTGTGTATGTATGACTATTCTATATTTGTTCTAATTTTTATGTTCAAATTATAAAGAAGACTCCACTGGTGATATTACATTATTATCATTTGCTGTTTGTTCCAAATAAATAATTCAAATATCAATAAAAGAAAAACTTCTAGTAAAATTTAAATATTTGACATTAAAAAAACACACACTTTTAAATATTGTATTTTTTATTCGAGTGCTTTCGTCAAGCTACCTTAACATTTCAATAGAACTTTTGAAAATACGAAAGCGACAAAAGCGCTCGAGTAAAAAAATTATATCAAATAGGTATCTTAAAAATGTCTTTTCACAATGTGAACACACAAACCCTAAATCATTTAAAATTTAAATATTTATATAGAATACCAGATTTCGATCTTCAAATTTAAAATGATATTTCACTGTCATAGATTGAAATTAAAAAAATATACACTTATAAGGAGTAATTAATCACAATATGAAAGTCATTGTGAGGGAAGTCACTATAAGGGGTGTTATATTATATTTTAGTGTGAATGCCAGTATAAGTACACCTTGTAATGTAAACACATGCTCAGAGCTGGGTATTAAAGCTGATCTATACAATGCAACTGGAGCCTTCTATGTTGTCACCACTGATAAGAAACCATTCTGTGGTTAGTTCAAAATTTATTTATATATATTAGCAAACAAATTACAACTTGCTGTTGAAAAAGACAGAATATCCAAATAATAGTGTGAAAGAGTGATGTAGAATGAGAGGGTGTCTATTGGATAAATAAATATGATGCAAAATCAAAAGGTTTAAGTTTGTATAACTTTCACAGTAGCATGGAGGTGTAATTTATTTAAATGTTTGAGTTAGAAATATGACCTAATGAAAATATTAATATTTTCAGAGATAATGCCTAAAATAAGTAACAGAATGGGTGTAGATGACACAGATGGCAAGAATATAGAAGAAGTGAGATCATTAGAAGAGGCAATTGTTACAACTACTACACCATTGAGCAATGAAACAAAAACTACAAGCAAACCAAAGAAAAAATGGTTCTTCTTTGGGTAATTTGGTATAATAAATCATCTATGGATGAAATAAGTTTCATTTTAGATAATCAAATACATAAGCCGTACTCACTAACACAGAATAAGAGATATTTTACTAACAAACAGAGATTATTTGCGTTGATTCGACTTAATACCTGACTAGAATTATTCCTTATAAATATCAAATGGTCGTCGAGAGTTTGTGAGTTCGTCGGTAGCCTGGGGTAGAGTCTCGGCCTCCGGAACAAGGGGTCCGTGGTTCGATCCCAGGTGCCGGCAAATTCCCCTTTCACGGCACAAGCTTTTAGCTTGGTGTGAAAGGTGTACAAGGTTGTATTTGGGTTTATAACAAAACCCAGATATATCTTTTTAAAAAAAAAATTGTTGTTTGCGCATACTAAACATAGAACAAGAGCTGCCATTTGAAAAATTCAAAAATGTTATTATGGAACAATATTCATATTGATAAAAAATCAAAATTTTCCGTATAATATTGGGTAAATGCAAAGTTTTTATGTAATTTGAAACAAGTGTTTCTTTCTACTATACAATATTGATTCCAAGAGAGACGTCTTCCGACTTATCAGGTCATTATCAATCCTGATAAGTTGAAATGTCAGATAGTCGAAAAGTCAGATTGATAATGACCTGATAACTGGAAAGATGTCTCTCTCGGAATCAATAATCTATAGTAGAAAGAAACACTTGTTTCAAATTACATAATTATGGAATTCTACTATGTGTGCACCGACACAATTAATAAAGCAAAGTTTTTTCTATTTAACCAGTGATAACAAATAGTAAGGTTTTTCATTTAATCAGAGTTAACCACATATATAATCAATGCTTAGTTGAACAAGTCTAAATATATGCATTTTCTTTGTAAGAACGGGGTTATTAGATTTATGTTAGATAAGGTTTTCAAAAGACATGTGATATTTAATAGAACGTGGGAAATGATGTGGAGTGATTGCGCTGTGAAAAAGTTGCCATAGAACTTAAAAATATTTTGTGAAATTAAAGTAGGTATGTCTTATGTTAAGTAATATTTTATGTGAAAATTAATAAAATATTGTTACCGAATAGTTCTTTTATTACTTCTTCTATCTATCTATATCAGGGATGGTGAACCTTTCTGAGTCTTGAGTGGTAAAAAAAAATTCAATATAATAATATGTCGCGTGCCACATGTTAAGGAAATAAAAATGCATCAAATGTTTGTGTAACTTCAGATTCTTTATATAAACAAAGCATTAATACATTGAAAAAAATAATTAAGTTCTTATGATTCTTTTATACTATTTCTAAAACTTCTTTGAATTTTTCGTACAATCACTTTTATTTTTTTTCTCTTCATTCGCCTGTCATAGGTTTGACATCCTTGATCTATTTTTATTTATTTTATTGAACATAACAAACAATACAGATATAACAATATACAGACTATTTGATAAAAACTTTAATCTAAACATCCTCCTTATAGAGACAAGTCTTATGTAAAGGAGGGTTGTCTTCACAGCATCTTAAGGAGGTACCCAGATGAGGGGGGGAGGGGATGTAAAAGCAAATAAAAAGTATCAAAATAGGTTATTTATTCATGATCAATAGTTACAATGAGAGCAGGCCCATTTCTGTGCCATTTTTTCATACTTTAGTACAATACTTATTAGTTTCTATCTCTCCCCTATGAGTATGCTATTGCAACATGTACCAAAAGTGATATTTCTTCTTTTTTGTTGTCGGTCCCTCAGTGCTGAGGATCGTGACCATCATTTGTATAGGTGTGGACAAAATGCTTCCAGCAACTCCGATCCTCTGCTCTTCGTAGCGCCTCATGCAAGGTCCCCCGTTGCCCCCTTCACCTGTTCACTCCATCTCATTGGTGCGCGCCCCCTAGCTTTACTGCCCTCTACACTTCCAGTCATAACAAGTCTCTCCAGGTTGTCTGGTTCTCTCCGTGCGATGTGCCCAAAGTACTGCAGGACACGGTGCATGCACATGGTGGACAATTGTTCCTTTATTTATTTATTTGTGAAAGTGATATAGCCAGTGGAATAATATTGCTGCATTTAATGAACATAGAGATTGTTTTCCATTAAGCCATTGAAGGTAAGAAAATCAAATTGTCTTCATCATGCCATAAAAAGTAAGACATTCAGTATGGGTGACGCGCCCTGTAGCTGTACTGAAGATATTAAATATCTTGTACATGATATCAATAATAATAATAAACTTTACTGTACAAAATATTTGGATACAAATAATAAAGTTACTACATGGTATAAACAAATAATTTTGCACAATGGGCGAGTTTATCGCAGGGACGCGATATCTTCCAACTAACCCAATAAAATAATATAAATAACAAATGAAAACAATGATCGTGGTTAGATGGAAGAAATCACTATATAGTGATAATCTCGCCACTGAAAATCATCACATTTTTTCTTATGTATACTAACATAACATAACATACAAAGACAATTCACACAGATGGAGCTAGTCCCAAACTAAGATGAATCTTGTATTATGGGTACTAACGCGACGATACACACATATACAATGCACTAAACACATATATGTAACACCCAGACCCAGGACAATTTGAAAAAGGTCATTCTTCACTTTGCCCTGGCCGGGAATCGAACCCGGGACCTCGTGACTCAAAGGCAAGAGCATTACCTCCGCGCCACATCAGCCGACTGCTTTATTTATTTTGTTATATGAATGATTATAATTTATTTGGGTTAGTTGGAAGATATCGCTTACACGCGATAATCTCGCCCATTGTGCATGATAATTATTGGTATTTATAATCTGTTTATATGTAAGTATGTTTTTTAAGCACAATAAAGTTTATTATTATTATTATTAATGATGATGTGCAAGAAGAATAAAATAAATAAATAAATAAAAATAATAAATAATTAGTCTTTAAGATGAATCTATGTTTGATTATAGTTTTTTTTTTTATCAAATGGACCTAGATTTGTATTCTACTTAACGTAAACACCATCACAGTAAGCGATATGCTTGTGTGTGAGGGTGGAAGAGATTGACAGCGGGAAGATTTGAACTTGGGATCTGTTGATTGCGTGACCACTAATTCTATCATAATCAATTTTTTTTTTATCAAGGCAAAAACAAAACTATAAAAGTTAATGAGTTTTGCATATTTTTCCTTCAATTTTCCATAGTTTGTAAGTGTTATAAATTTATTTTCACCGCCCCACGGTATAATTATTCAGCTTCTTTTATATAAAGGCGAGCACGCTTTATAAAATGGTTGCATTTTGACGATTAACTGTGTAGGGATTGTTTAAATATATTATTTTTTGGATCGGATGAAAGATGTCCGTTACAAAAGTGTTCTATTTTGTAGCAGTGTTTTGTTTTGTTCTTCAGATAGGCAAATGTGATGACGATTATAGTGATATACTAAATAAATGTAAGTATTCAAAAAACTTTGAATGAGTATTCTAAACAAGGCAGACGATACAAGAAGTTAAGAGTTCAACATTTTTTTTTTTTTTACGCGGCGGCAGAATTGCCATCCACACTTCTCAGCATTATACAACCAGATAAGTCTCCATACAAAAACTTAACAGTCTAATACCGGGAAAAATTCACCCTAGTTTTATTATTATTAAAAAAACATGCTCAGGTTTTTTTTATCATAATTACCTTTGAATTCAATTTTCAATTATATATATCGAAACTTTTCAAAATCTAAGATATTCGATTTCTACAAACTAAAAAATTCTGTTAACATTTTAAAATCGTTTTTTGTAACATTAAAATATTTAAACATATTTTGAAAAACTTCAGATTAATCATTCCAATTGATCACAGTCATCAATTGGAACAGTCATCAGTCAGGTAGTAGGTATGTTGTAGGTATATGATACACATACATATGTATGTGAACTTCCTTAAGGAGTGCACAGCACAGAGTTTCGACGCTTATGACTCGACTTAGGCTTGGTTAAGAGTACTCTTTAAACCTAGGTAACATTCCCAATTCCTCTGTGCCATGCTTATCACATGACTTGAAATTTTTGGAAGTTGTATATATAGTTCAACTTTGTTAAACTTCTATTTTGAAAAAAAAAAAAAAAAATATGTTTGACATCTACACTTCTAGTAAGTAAAAAATCCAGTTCCTGACATCCAATTGTGTCAAAAAATTCATAACATAAATTAAAATATCTCTTATGGCTGAGTTTATGCAAGATTGTGGGTTTCAATTATCTCAATAACATTGTTTGATTTATCAGTATAAATGTTTTTTATTATATTATTTTCCAGTTAACGAATATTTACGCCCTGAAGATGTGCAACTGCTATCCGAAATCTTCGCCAATTACTCAAAAGAACATGAGACAACGTCTCGGGAAAGAAGGGACACATTGTACACACCATACAATGTAAGTCATGAAAAATAATATGAGTACCTACCTATATCAAATATTCAAATTAATATGTATCAAAACAGAAATAATAAAAGTAATTAAACTATTTAAATATCATAATGCCTTTCATTGTGATAGTAAAGGGATGAGTAGGGAAATTTCACATATGTTTATTTTTATAAAACAAAAAAGTAATTAAACTATTTAAATATCATAATGCCTTTCATTGTGATAGTAAAGGGATGAGTAGGGAAATTTCACATATGTTTATTTTTATAAAACAAAAAAGTAATTAAACTATTTAAATATCATAATGCCTTTCATTGTGATAGTAAAGGGATGAGTAGGGAAATTTCACATATTATGTTTATTTTTATACAACACACTTTTTTCATGAACGAGTAGACAATTGTTTAGTTTCTTACTAAAACATTATCAATGCTGTTCAGATATTTATTCATATATTTAATTTGGATACATTAAAACAAAAATAATTCACAAATCACAAAATATAAACAATGTAATTATCCTGTATGATCTTATGAAAAATTTTGCGCCTGCAACGCCATCATCAGCTATAAATAGCGAATCAAAGATGCACGACAAACAAGTTTGCTACGAGCTGTTGACATACACGTTACAAGAAACCTGCGCCCGCTGCACATAGAGTTTCCAGCCATAATAATAATAACGTTTCGAATGTGATAAACAGCTCGCGTACACCTACCCCTGAAGGTGCCCACACAGTTGTGGGTGAAAAGTCGAGACATAAATTGCCCTGGAGACCACGGCCACTCAGCCCGGAAGAAAGCTTTCCTACTAATACATTATACCTACTACTGAATTTGTATGCATAATTTCACAATTTGTTATTTTGCACTTAGCCCACAAGGTTGTCATTTATAATAAAAGTTAGAGTAAGAAAAAAATATTAAAACAAAACACCAAATTTAATTAAAAATATGGCAAAGAATTGGTCCCCCACTTTTTTCCGTAAGTTTTTCAGTATCCTCTAAATCAGTGATTCACCTTGGTACGCGTACCACCAGTGGTACGTGACAATTATTAAGGTGGTACCCAAGCAGCCATGGCCATAGGACATACACAGTAAATAATTAGATATGTTGTTGTTGCAGTTTTTATTACTTTACCATTTTGAAGGTTTTTTTAACGGTTACAGTTCAGTGGTACGCTACTGATTTATAATTTCATGTGTAGTACGCGAAATTGAAAGTTTGGGAACCACTGCTCTAAATGAAAAGTGCTCGAAAAAAAAAAAATTACATAAAAAAACACCCAAATATTAATCGATAGTATTGACAATGTCTCAGTAAGAGACGAAACAATTGTGTACTCATTGGTTAAAAAGAAGTATGTATTAAAAAAAATTGAGTGTTTTACATCCTAGTAAGATGAAAAATACACAAAAATACTTTTACTGTCAGCTGTCACCACAGACAACTCTATTTATTAATCGAAAACGTAATTAATCTCACAGAGTTCCATATGAAACCCCCACTCGTTTACGAAAGTGAAATGAAAATTTATGAACTTTTGACAGAACGGTTGGCGAAAACGTGTAGTGTATAGTACATTTCTTGGTGTCTTTCTTGCATTTTTATAATAATATATCATTTTCACCTTTATATAAACGAAACTGGACATTTTTTGAAGTTTTTGTCAATGTAATTAAGGTTTTAGCACACTTCTATTTGTCAACCGTTCTGACAAAAGTGATGAAAAATGAGGCTTTACTTTATTTCAATGAAAATACATACGAGTGCTATCGTCTAGATAGTTAAAAATAAAAATCTATGATTAAAATTACAACAAAAAAAAACAAATTTAGTATCATAGACAATAATCTTCAATAATTATTTTTCCAGACAATTTCTTTAGCAGAATAAATTAACAAAAATTTAGTATATAGACCATTAAAGGATGACATCACAGAAAAATGTTTGGAGGGTGGAGTCCCAACACAACGGAACAAAAACAAAACTATAATATATTATTTGATCGTTCAAAGATTAACGTAACATTAAATAACATTCTTTCCGTAAAAGGATAAAGTGTACCACGTGAAAGAAAAAGCTTAAAGTGGTATCTCTTTCTAACTGCGTAATTCTAACTATGCGTGAAAAAGAGATAAAGTACCATAACTAATGCTATCTCAGATAGTAAATTATTTCAAAGAAGAGCGTTGTTATATATTAAATCCTTACAACTGTCAGGGTTGCAAAATCACTCAATATTGGGTGGAACGCCTAAAGAATACCTAATAATCAAAAAAAACTGTCAGCGTCATTTTTGTAACTACTTTGCTGTCTGACTTTCTTTTTTTCTCTTATGGCATAACATCCTACAAGGATGATTTGCGCAATTTGACTTTCAACTGCCATGACAATCGAACGTGTGTTACGGTTTGCCCTCCAAGCAAAAGCAAATCCATAGACAAGACCACGTGACCTTTCATGGTCTATAGGTATTTTGTATTCAATGTAATTTAGCAATGACCTTAACAATGCTTTGATACAGTGACTTTCATGGTCTATAGGTATTTTGTATTCAATGTAATTTAGCAATGACCTTAACAATGCTTTGATACAGTGACTTTCATGGTCTATAGGTATTTTGTATTCAATGTAATTTAGCAATGACCTTAACAATGCTTTGATACAGTGACTTTCATGGTCTATAGGTATTTTGTATTCAATGTAATTTAGCAATGACCTTAACAATGCTTTGATACAGTGACTTTCATGGTCTATAGGTATTTTGTATTCAATGTAATTTAGCAATGACCTTAACAATGCTTTGATACAGTGACTTTCATGGTCTATAGGTATTTTGTATTCAATGTAATTTAGCAATGACCTTAACAATGCTTTGATACAGTGACTTTCATGGTCTATAGGTATTTTGTATTCAATGTAATTTAGCAATGACCTTAACAATGCTTTGATACAGTGACTTTCATGGTCTATAGGTATTTTGTATTCAATGTAATTTAGCAATGACCTTAACAATGCTTTGATACAGTGACTTTCATGGTCTATAGGTATTTTGTATTCAATGTAATTTAGCAATGACCTTAACAATGCTTTGATACAGTGACTTTCATGGTCTATAGGTATTTTGTATTCAATGTAATTTAGCAATGACCTTAACAATGCTTTGATACAGTGACTTTCATGGTCTATAGGTATTTTGTATTCAATGTAATTTAGCAATGACCTTAACAATGCTTTGATACAGTGACTTTCATGGTCTATAGGTATTTTGTATTCAATGTAATTTAGCAATGACCTTAACAATGCTTTGATACAGTGACTTTCATGGTCTATAGGTATTTTGTATTCAATGTAATTTAGCAATGACCTTAACAATGCTTTGATACAGTGACTTTCATGGTCTATAGGTATTTTGTATTCAATGTAATTTAGCAATGACCTTAACAATGCTTTGATACAGTGACTTTCATGGTCTATAGGTATTTTGTATTCAATGTAATTTAGCAATGACCTTAACAATGCTTTGATACAGTGACTTTCATGGTCTATAGGTATTTTGTATTCAATGTAATTTAGCAATGACCTTAACAATGCTTTGATACAGTGACTTTCAATTGTTCATGGATCATAAGTAACTCTTCAGAGATTTCAAATTAATTCCTACATTTAATTTAGAATAATTACAATTTTTTTATTGTTTAACCGGATTTGTGTGCAGATGACAAAACTAATCAGATATCTGGATTGGAGAACCATGTTTACACAATGTAACTTTGTGCAAAATGTAATCGGAAGAAGTGAGAAAAGTATTCCAACGCTAACAAATTGGTTCTAGGCTGGTTTAAGTGATCATTTTCGGTGTCCATGGGCAACGCTCATCAATTCCGCCATTCTCACTGTCACGATGTAAGGTCCACCAATAGAGGAACGCTTTATGCAAACCATAGAAGCAACCATCTTTTTAGGATCTCATATATCAGATCTCAGATGGATCGCAATCTCCCTTTTAAATGGCGCTGGAACAATTACGTTCAATACTTTATCAGCTACTAGTTCTATGGACACCGAAAGTGATCGGGACGCCTTTCTCACTTCTTCCCATTATATTTTCCACAATGTTATATTGTGTAAACATGGTTCTCCAATCGAGCTGATTGGTTAGATTTTTTTTTTTTAAATTACCTACTTATTTTTATAACAAAATCGTAAATAAATGTTAAAGTTTTAAAAAATTTAAAAATATAAGGTGAGTTGTGTGTCTGATAAGAAAATTTTATTACAAAGACCCAGATACATCTTAAAAAAAGTACAATCTGAAACATTTATCTTCTATCACATACATCTTTCTTTCTCTTTCACTTCCAAGTTGTCATCTTTCACCACAGATAAATATATCTGGGCAATGGAGCACCGGCAAATAATTGGTACCCCACTTTTTTTCCGTAAATTTTTAATGACAAGTGCCCGAAAAAATAACATTTTACATTTTTAATTCAGCTATGAGGTTGGCCACCTATCCTGAATATCTTATTGTTTCGTTGGCACAGAGAGGAAAGCTTGTATGTTTATTACATTCTGCTGATTTGCTGGCTACCCTACTTATGGGATATGCCGCGATGGTGGTAGTACAAATATACCTCTTCCATAATAGAAAATACAGTGGAACCTCTCATAACGAGTTTAATTTGTTCCAGACTCTTAGAGCTCGTTAAGCAAAACACTCATCAAGCGAAACATTTTTTTCTATAGAAATCAACATAGACATACTAGACTTGCAATTCAGTACATTATTGCGGAATATTCGTGTTCCAACTTAACGCATTAATAATAATAATAATAATATTATGCTGTCTCACTCCATATCATTGAGATGATAATGGTTATGCGCTGTCTAACTAACCGTCTCAACGGACGCTAGTTTAAAACTGGCTGCATCGGCTGTATCGGTTTCACGACAGATTTTTTCTTTGAATTGCATATCTAGTATATCTTTGGAAATCAATGTAAAATACGATAATGCGTTCCATGCCGAAAGAATACTTGATGAATTTTTTTTAATAACGTTTATTCAAATGAAATTACTTATAAAGGAGTGTAACAACTTATAATACAATTTAGATTTGGAAAAAAAACGTAAATAAAAATATGAATTTATGACAAATAATTAATCATCACGCTAACGGAAAATAACAATCAACGCGCTAACGGAAAGAGTGCTAAACACAGACTGATGTACTAGCGCGGAAGTCTCGGCTTACAAGATCATACGTGAATGTCATGAAAAAGGGACTTACCCTTTCTCTGTAACTCGTTATGCAAAATGTCGCTCGTTATGGGAGCAATCTTTTCACATTTTATTTGTTCGTTTTGCGAATTACTTGTTATGAGAGGTTCCGCTGTAGTTTCTAACAAGTTTATTATTATGAATGTTTTAAAGAATACCCAAGACTCAGATTGCTTTGGATGGGGCTGGGTGGGATCATTGATACGAAATACTTTGAACAATAAGCCGGCCAATGCGGAAGATCTAAATATAATATTCAGATTACAAACCAGACAGACACTTGAAAGTAGAAAGAAACCATCAAGAATAATTAACCCCCGAGACAAATCTCCGGACAATTGGAAAGATTTTAAAGCTGACAAACCAGTAGTAGTGATTGTACATGGATATAGTAGTCATGGATTAGCTGATTGGGTTCTTGGCCTTAAATCCAGTCTTTTGCTTGCGGTAAGCCACAACATACTGTTACTTAAATCCAGTCTTTTGCTTGCGGTAAGTCACAACATACTGTTGTCTTTGGTGTCTCTCTCAAGAGAATAGGACGGCTCAAATAAGATTACATATAACAAGTATAATATGTACATTTAAATTAATGAATAAAAAGAAATTGATATGTTTTAGCATGACGTTAATGTGATACTACCGGATTGGAGTGATGCATTCAGTACTTTCACATTCTGGAGGGCTATAGCCAACACAAGGACGGCCGGATCTGAGTTAGCAGTGTATGTGTTTTATATAAATCATTATTAATAACAATCCTATCAGCAGAAGGTGTAGACTTTATAATGTTTTGTGCACGCATAGCGTGGAAGGTGTGGATGTCTTTGGTGACTCACCAACAGTGTTCAGGAAGTGTGTTGCTGCCAACTTTAATGTTCTTGTAGGTTAAGTTTATAGGTTTAATTAATTATATAATTATATTTTTTTTTCGTCTTATCTTTTTATAATTTGTTGTTTGCGGTAATGTAAGTCTGGTTAACTGGACTTGCATTGGTTAGTTTTTACCCTTAGTTTGTTTTTTTTGATATAATTTTATTTGAACGTGCATGATGTAGACACCCTTAATTGGGGGGTTGGCCACACCAGATCAATGTCTTTTTTTTCTTATTTTATGAATGCTTTGTCAACTCTCTGTGTGTGCCTCTGTAGAATAAATAAAATATTAATCTGGGTTTCAAATAAACCAAAATAGACTTCTAAACAAGAAGTACGTTGCTTGTGTTGTAAAAATGGTGTGGGCCGGCAACTGGAGAATTCTAACACGGAAATTTTTGATTGAATGTTCAGCCTAATATTACTCTCTTTTTGATGTTTTAATAATTGACTCGCTCATTCACTGGCTTTTGCTGGCATTCAGGGCTCATTGCGAAGCCCAGTGCACTGGCGTGAACATTGGATAACTCACCATCTCATTATTGAAGACCAATATACTGACGGTCATGAAAATTATTACTAACCCAACTAACACAGCCAATAATGACTCATTCGCAGACAGATTTCACTCATTGACATTGCTAGATTATTCTCTGACCCATTTTTGTATTGTAGTGTGTGTTTATTTTTGTAATTGACCGTATTGTGGAGACATGTTTGTAAATAATTGATTTTGTTTGACTAGATGTTTTTTATTAATTTATTATAAGGTTTTAGCTTTCTTTTTTATTTTTGCTAACTTCAAAAACTCTATTGTTTTGTATCTCATTTGTATTTCTGCCACAACACAGCCCTATGGCTAGTGTGGAAGACATTTTTTGTGATTGTTTTAAGTATGTTCAACTGTGTTATAATGAAAATGTAAAGACGATATTATTGTTTGAATAAATTATTATTATTATTATTATTAAACATAATCCTGAGAGCCATTTAGTCTTAAGTACTAAAATGCCATTTTCAAATTCAATTTTTTCGTCGAAAAAATCTCAACATTTTACTAGTAATAAGCTGTATATATTATGTACAGCTTATTACATAGACCCCATAGTTTAGACCCTAAACATTTGTGTACTAAAAACTCACGTCTGTTGTGTTATTTCCACTTTTTTTTGTAAATCTGTTATTTTTGTCAAAAATGCACTTGAGTCCTAATGGCTCTCAGGTACAGTATTAACATAACATAACATAACACGTGTAGACAATTCACACAGACCGAGCTAGTCCCAAACTAAGATATGAATCTTGTATTATGGGTACTAACACGGCGATACACATATACAATGCACTAAACACATATACATGTAACACCCAGACCCAGGACAATCTGAAAAAGGTCATTCTTCATTTTGCCCTGGCCGGGAATCGAACCCGGGACCTCGTGACTCAAAGGCAAGTGCGTTAGCCTCCGTGCCACACCGGTCACCAAATATTATGATGTGTGAATAAGTTTTTGAATTCTGTAAAAGCAGTTATTTGTAAAACATAAATAAGATATTTAATAAAGTTGATATTTTCAACCGACGGTACTTGGTGGAAATTCATGTTGAATTAATTATAAATAAAACACTTATTTATAGATGATGAGAGCGGAAACTCTTGAAAGCGAGCTCGCGTTAAATAAAAAGTCACCGTGGATATACTATAAATAAGTGTTTTATTTAAAGATATTAAATAACTATTAAGTTGCGGAGTTTGGTGAGGGTAAGAGTACTCAAACAGGACTGTTATAATCAAACCATTTATTCAATCCAACAACATTTACAGTACAGTAATGCGACAACTCGACTTAAATACTTACACGCGTACTATAAATCCCTCACGCACACGACCATCTCGCACGACTGCGAGTTCTCAACTGTTCGGCCATCCCCATTCATACTTTTTACTTCCGGGCGCCCTGTTATTCTTGATCTCCTTCACGCCAACATCTTGCATCTTTCATTCTCTTTCACACCCAAACTGTCACCTTTTATAGAAATATCTAACAAAGATATCCAACACGTTCATTTTACTAGTTATGCAGTGTACCATGCCTATCCCAGATGGTGTGGAGAGGATGACTTGCATATTTATTACATAGAGTTACCAGTTGAGTTATGTGTTGATTGATAATACTACGAATAATGCTATTGATATTGTAGATTTTTGAAAACTATGATGGAAGTAACGGGCCAGACCAATATTCATCTTATAGGGCACAGTGTTGGAGCTCATATGTGTGCTTTTGCAGCTAATATTTTGGGAGGAGTAAAACGGATAACAGGTGATGTGCAATTATTCAGTTACTAATATAAAAGTATGCCATTTGCAAAGCACTGAATGTTCAATGATAGTTGGCCAAAAGAGGAGTTCCGACAGCTCAGAAGTCCCTCTATCACAATACACAATGAAATTCTATGACAATGAAATTAGAGCACTAGGAATGTCGTAGGAAAGGGTGCTCAATTAACGTGGAGACACGTTAAATGAAGGAAGCTGGTTTCCACCCTGTATTCCCAGGAAGAGCAAATAATGTCAATTTTAAAGGAAGTCAACGTGTAAATCTATTAATCCTCAATGCTCAGCCTTGGCCTTTGATGATTTATTATTAATGATTATTTTATTGTTCAGGATTGGATCCAGCATTTCCATGTTTTGATACAGATGATAAAAATGTGATATTGGATGCTAGTGACGCCGAATTTGTGGATATTATTCATACTAATGGAAGAGCAGATGATAATTCAGGAGTGGGAATATTGGAAAGATCTGGTAATAAATTATATGTACCATAAACATCTAGTAACATACATCTACTTTACATACACATCTGTTGCAAAATATAATCCATATATGGTAATAAATATAATACACACACAAATATACATACATATCTGGTAATAAATATACTTTACATACACACATCTGTTGCAAAATATAATCCATATATGGTAATAAATATAATACACACACAAATATACATGCATACATACATATCTGGTAATAAATATACTTTACATACACACATCTGTTGCAAAATATAATCCATATATGGTAATAAATATAATACACACACAGATATAAATGCATACATACATATCTGGTAATAAATATACTTTACATACACACATCTGTTGCAAAATATAATACATATATGGTAATAAATATAATACACACACAAATATACATGCATACATACATATCTGGTAATAAATATACTTTACATACACACATCTCTTGCAAAATATAATACATATATGGTAATAAATATAATACACACACAAATATACATGCATACATACATATCTGGTAATAAATATACTTTACATACACACATCTGTTGCAAAATATAATACATATATGGTAATAAATATATGTGTAAAAATATATTAAATGAGGACTGACTAGGTAATCTTACATATTAAATAACCCATTTCCATCCACTGTTGAATGTAGATTTGCCAAATAATTCTCAAAACTTTTTTGTCTTGGCATATTTCATTATTGAATTAATGATGTTAAATATATTTCACATATACCTATCTTTTAAAAGGCTCTTGAAAATTTATAAAAATAAAATATTGGATCCAAGCTATCCATTCCTTTTTCATTCATTCCACAACGGGATTTCCCACAAATGGGATAGCCCGTGGACTAACTGCACAAAATAAACATGCAGATTGTACTCTCTATGCTATGCCAATAAAAAAATAAGACATTCAGGATGGGTGGCATGCCTCATCGCTGTCTTATACGTGAAGTTTTACGAACACATGCTTTATACAGTTTTACCAGAATCTCCATGTGATCTAAACTGTTTGAAAGATTATCAATTATATTGCATAGTGTTTTATGTAATAACATGTTTTCAGGACACCAAGACTTTTATCCCAATGGAGGAAAAATACAACCTGGATGTGAAGTCCAATCACTTTCAGAAACATATAATCCATTACGATATGCAGCAGAATGTGAGTGTTACATAATATTTTATTAATAATGTACCTACACACACACACACATGCAACACTTGTTTGTATTCATAGGTACAACAGTAGGGAGCTTTCGAATGTAAACTTTCCGTGTATTAATTATTTCAAATATCTCGTATCAACTTACTCTGTATTATATGAGATGTCAATGCAAGAGTGTTCTTTTAAATCCTTTTACTTTGGGTTAGTTGGAAGAAATCGCGCCTCTGCGATAAACTCGCCCTCTGTATATTGATTGTATGGTTGTCTTTGTTTTAAATGTATTTTTGTGTGAATTTGCAAGTAATCAATGTACAGTAAAGAATACATAAATAAATAAATAAAATGTAAACATCTTGAAATAATTCAAATTCCTATATTAAGTCGAAAACCCAGTGGGGGGGAATGGGTAATTATTTTTACTTAATCTCCACACCACGTTTCGAAAGATCAAATACAGTCAATTCAGCTTAATTGGGACAAATCTCAAAGAACAGAAACCAAACCAAGAAACCAATAGTAAATTTATATTTCCGCTTAATTGGGACAGTAAATTTAAGATCACAGCACATATTATGTTACACATATTCTCATGTGCTGATTTTGTAGAAGTGAAATGTTACAAAAACAAAAGACAGACTACACTTGATTAATTTTTGCATTGAATTAAAATTGTATGTACCTACCCATTTATTATTTTAATAAGGAATTTATTTTTTTCTTAAAACTTTATATTACATATTTGTAATTTATATGATAACTAGCTTAAATACCCGGCGTTGCACGGGAATACGGGAAATATATATATAAAAAAAAAAAACAGTAAATAGGTATATCGTTGCCGTGGAGGTGATCCAAGCCACACTTTTTTGAAAAATGGGTTTAGTTTGCAGTTTTGTTCAGAAAACCACGGAGAACATAGTGGTGAAGAGAAATAAGTGATTTGATATTCCTAAAGGGCATTTTTGGAAGATTTTGAAGAGATGTTAAGTGTTTTTACAATCATTGCAAGTATGTTAGAGCATTTCAGTAACGCATATAGGAACAAATAGTTCAATTAAATTATAGAAGTGAAAAGATCTAAGCCGCATAGCGCGTAACTTTCCAACAATTTTTTTACAGGTGGATCTTTCTCAGCTACAGTGGTGAAATAACCCAAGTGATAAATTCGTGTTTACTTCTAAAATATATAAATTCTTTAATATTTTGTTATTTATATTAGTGGAATATGTGATCAGGAATATTGTGTAATTTTTTTAGCGAAATCCATGCAAAAATAACTTGGTTATTGTAAGATTAGTATTTTCGGATGTAACAGCGTAACTTCAACACCCCTTTTCTCGGAATGTCTGTCTTGTGGGTTGGATCACTTCACATCCACGGCAACGATATATAAATAAAAATTATTTTATGTAGGCAGCAATAATTTTTGTATCAACTATATACACAGTGTCACATTAAAGTAGAGAACATATAATAGAATATATGTTAGTGAGACTAACAGTATATAAAATTATAACAATATACCTACATTACATACACATACATACCATTACGCCGCTTTCCTCGCGGGGTAGACAGAAAGGATCGAGAGCCACTTCCTTCTATCCTTGCATACATCTTTCGCTTCTGTCACTGTCATACAATTCCTCATGCATGCTCTCCTGTTCAATGTGCTCAACACGTGACCGTCCTGTAGGATTTGATTTAAATGAGCTTGTCATCTTAACTTATTCACATTCATCCTTGTAATTACACCAACTTTCATTCCACATTCCTTTTGTATATAACTGTTACGCACACAATCTCTCAGACTTTTACTACACATCCTTTTCAGCTCATATTTATGTAAATTTAAAAAAAATGGGTATTGAAATCTTGAAGTTTGACATCCCACACGGCCATATTTCAATAAAAAAATGGGAAGTATCTACGTGGATAAAGGTACTAAAATCCTCTTCCCACTGTAAAATCTTGAAGTTTGACATCCCATACGGCCATATTTCAATAAAAAAATGGGTAGGTACCTACCAGTCGCGTGCCTGCCATACATGCAAAAAAGCACAGCATGCCCAGAGAATCTATGAAGAAAATATTGAAATCATCAGAAACTAATTTGAATTTGCCGCGTAATATTTCGTCGGAAAGGAAACGATTCGTCCATGCACAGAAATATACGCACCAAATATACAATTTTTGTAAGTTTTTATCAAAAGCGCGTATTAAATGTATGAAAGTACGCATACAATTGATACGTCATTTTGACTTTTTTTAATAAAATCCAATAATTTACCGTAATAGCTAAATTAATGGAATAGTCTGTTAGTTTATGCTTTATACGTTGCTTTTTTCTCACCGACACAAACTTAAATTTTAGTGTGAATACGTACTATACAATGACGCGCCATACAAGTGTGTTATTGTGTATGTTGGTTGGATTTGTGCGATTTTAAAGGACAAAAAAAGCAAGCATCCAAGAAGAACGGTTGGATGCATACTGCAAAGTGTACCTACCTATTATGAGTACCTATGTTTTTATTTGTATTGTGTGATGATTGTGTGAGTCGTGTAGCAACGTACTTCCTACTGGTATTAGGCAGTTAAAAATAATTTGAAGGTAGTACTACGTGCAACCGCTGGTATATGTAGTTTTTAGACTCGAAACGTTCTTCATAAAGGATTAATATTAATATTATGATTTATGATGGATGCGAATAAATTGTGTAATAATTGCGACATTTAACTTTAAAGTTACATATTTTAAAATTGTATTTATTTGTATCAGAGACTTCTTGTATTTTATTTATTTAAGGACTAAGGACCTAAATAAGGACTCCTCCATTAAGTCTTAGGCAAACAATAGATCTCCCACTTAGGTTTTCAAAAGTTCTTTAAGAGTCATCGCATATACCTACACCATTGAATATATTAAATTCATCAAAGGGGTATGTCAACCATTCTGAATATCTTATTACTGATTTGTTTAAAGTTTTATTACTGATTTGATTAATGTTTCATTCCTGATATGTTTATAGTTTTATCACTTTTATGATTAATGATTTGAGTAACGTTTTATTACTGAATTGTATTTGTTTGGAAATTTGTATCTTTGTTCATAATATTATGAAAGTGTAAGGGCTTACGCCGTAAATGAAATAAATAAATAAATAAATATATTTCATTTATTTATTATAACGAATGCAAGACTAACATGAACAGCCTAGTCCCGTTTCCGATTTATATATTATAATATTCTCAAGGACATCCACTCATTTGCGAGTGAAATAGTATATTTATACAAAGCATGCCCGATGTGAAAAGCCTAGTCCCGCCACTGGTACCTACGTGGATAAAAGTACTAAAATCCTTTTCCCACTGTAAAATATTGAAACTTGACATCCCACACGGCCATATTTCAATAAATAAAATGGGTAGGTACCTACGTGGATAAAAGTACTGAAATCCTTTTCTCACTGTAAAATATTGAAACCTGACATCCCACACGGCCATATTTCAATTAAAAAAATGGGTAGGTACCTACGTGGATAAAAGTACTGAAAACCTTTTCCCACTGTAAAATCTTGAAGTTTGACATACCACACGGCCATATTTTGATAAAAAAAATTGGTAGGTACCTACGTGGATAAAAGTACTAAAATCCTCTTCCCACTGTAAAATCTTGAAGTTTGACATCCCACTCGGCCATATTTCAATAAAAAAATGGGTAGGTACCTACGTGGATAAAAGTACTGAAATCCCCTTTCCACTGTAAAATCTTGAAGTTTGACATCCCACTCGGCCATATTTCAATAAAAAAATGGGTAGGTACCTACGTGGATAAAAGTACTGAAATCCCCTTTCCACTGTAAAATCTTGAAGTTTGACATCCCACTCGGCCATATTTCAATAAAAAAATGGGTAGGTACCTACGTGGATAAAAGTACTGAAATCCCCTTTAAACTGTAAAATCTTGAAGTTTGACATCCCACTCGGCCATATTTCAATAAAAAGAATGGGAAGGTACCTACGTGGATAAAAGTACTAAAATCCTTTTCCCACTGTAAAATCTTGAAGTTTGACATCCCACACGGCCATATTCCAATAAAAAAATGGGTAGGTACCTACGTGGATAAAAGTACCGAAATCCTTTTCCCACTGTAAAATCTTGAAGTTTGACATCCCACACGGCCATATTTCACGGATAAAAGTACTGAAAACCTTTCCCTCAGTAAAAGCTTGAAGATTGACATCCCACACGGCCATATTTCAATAAAAAGAATAGGTAGGTACCTACGTGGATAAAAGTAGTAAAATCCTCTTCCCACTGTAAAATCTTGAAGTTTGACATCCCAATCGGCCATATTTCAATAAAAAAATGTGCAGGTACCTACGTGGACAAAAGTACTGAAAACCTTTTCCCACTGTAAAATCTTGAAGTTTGACATCCCACACGGCCATATTTCAATAAAAAAATGGGTAAGTACCTACGTGGATAAAAGTACTAAAATCCTTTTCCCACTGTAAAATCTTGAAGTTTGACATCCCACACGGCCATAATTCAATAAATAAAATGGGTAGGTACCTACGTGGATAAAAGTACCGAAATCCTTTTCCCACTGTAAAATCTTGAAGTTTGACATCCCACACGGCCATATTTCAATAAAAAAATGGGTAGGTACCTACGTGGATAAAAGTACCGAAATCCTTTTCCCACTGTAAAATCTTGTAGTTTGACATCCCACACGGCCATATTTCAATAAAAAAAATGGGTAGGTACCTACGTGGATAAAAGTACTAAAATCCTTTTTCCACTGTAAAATCTTGAAGTTTGACATCCCACACGGCCATATTTCGATAAAAAAATGGGTAGGTACCTACGTGGATAAAAGTACTAAAATCCTTTTCCCATTGTAAAATCTAGAAGTATGACACCTTTCACGCTCATATATCATTAAAAAAATGGGTTGGTACCTACTTGGATAAAAGTCCTAAAAAAATATATGTATATATAGGTACCTATAAGGAAAACAGTTCTTAAAAAGGAACGAAACAATTAATGTTTCCTATATAGGCATTCCCTCCCTGTATTCCCAAAAGAAACCTTGATGAATGAATGTACATTCTTCAATATTCTGAAGTATTATATTTTTAATTGAAATACTTCCATCAGATTTTTTTTAAAGACTCATGAAAATATTAGGTCAAAATAAATACTACTCGTTGATTGAGAAAAGTACCTACCTATGTATTTATTGGAAAACGCATACCTACAATATTGTCTATGAATTTCATAATTCCATTTTCACAATTATTTTTCTTTGTTTTTTTTTCTCATGTGTCATATTTAGTCTGTCATATGTGGTCTATGAAATTGAATGAAAATATGCCGAAATTATGCAATTCTAATTTACACAAATTAGTAGTTTTCATGATGTGCAAGCATGATGTTTTAAAACCAAAATAATCTCCAAGCTTTAAGATTCAGTTTTGTTGTATTTTTTATCACTTCCATTTTGAAATTAATTCAATATGATGAAAATGTTTTGCTTACGATTTCGGCAATCAGGAAGTCAAATTTTCATTCATTACCTCATTAAAATGTTGATATCTTTGTCAATAAATAAGATATTTGAAATATTTTTGGCCTGGAGTCTGTGATTATGTATAGAGTTTATTATTCAACATGCCTTTCCTAAATTAGGGATATGTACGGGCTCAAATATTTGTGCCGATTCCCACAAATACTAAGAAATAATAAAGGTCTACTATATTTTTGAAATCTGAGGCTTAAAAGCATTTCAAAATAAGTCAAAATTTTCATCTTTCCACACAAAGCATAAAGGGAACATTAAAATAGAAGAACAATACATACCTTCTCCTTTTTTGTAATTAAGATACTTTGCAAAAATATAAATCATGTCATGTCACATCAAAAAATATAACCAGAACGTAATCATTGCAAAAAAATAATGGATACTCACCTATTTTTTCTTAATTTCCTATTCAACTACATATTTTATAAAACATCATAGGAAAAGAGAAAGTTTTATTATGTTAATTCATTTATTGCATCAAAAATTCATAAAACAACTACTCGATCAACCTTCAAGATTTTCCTGGGAACGAAGAGAAGAGAATACAGTCTTTTCCGTTCAGATTCTTTGCAATGATTGTCACTTCTTCCCACGACATTCCTAAAGCCATAATGTCGTTGTCATTAATTTATTATCAATTTAATTTCTTATTTCTTAATCATTAATTTCATCATTGAAAAATGAGCATCCAGATCGCAATGCACCGTTTTGTGTTTCTGCAAAAAATATACTGTTAACTCTTTAGTAATAAAAATGTAAAGCAGGTTTAATAGATTAAATAGAAAAATTAATTAGATAGAAAACGTAAATTAATTCTCACCTGATGTTAAATTAAATATTGAACGTACTTTTTGACACATCGTTCATTAATCGCCATTTTGGAATGTTATAATGACACAAATAATTGCCAGACGAATAACATATTGTTTTTGGCTTTTCAATTAGCACGTGCTTAATATTTTTAAATTGGATTATTTACGCAAAAAATATTTTAAATGTATTTATTTGCACGAAATTAAAAATATTTTAAATGTTTTTATTTGCATGAACTTAAAAAAGTCTGATTGTGCTTATTTTTTAGAAATTAATCATAAATATTTATAGTACTTTTCATAATTAATTTTAATATGGCAATATCTTATGGCACACAATTTTGGCGGTAAAGAACATTTTCGCACTCTTTCAAACTCGCGCAAAAAACGTATTTTTTATCTCATTCACACTTTTTTTTTACACTCTTTTTTGCTGTTTTTCTCGCTTCTGTAAAAGAAAGTACGGCATTTAGTGGGTTTTTATTTGAAATAGATACCTCATCTTGTAATGGTCAGGTCAATGGAACGCAAATTCCTTGAAATGGGCGAGTATAGCCCGGTCTTCGTTAGTATGTAAATTCAAAAATCATTTTTATAAGATATAAGGATTTATATTACCTACTTATAATGTAATTTACAGTTTCCAAGAGTTTACAAAATAAAATTGTTGAAAAAAATATGCATTGTTTAATTTTATGTGTATATTACTGGTTAATGGCCTTAGAGCCAAAAACAAATAAATGAATTTAAAAAAAATGTGAAATTCGCTTAATTGGGACAAAATGCTCAAGTCCTGATGTGTCCCAACTAAGCGGAATCGACTGTATTCATTATGAAAGACTCATTTTTAATTTTCACATTTCAGCATTTTTGATGATTTTTTGTAACCATGGGCGTGCCTACAGGCTATTACGGTCAAGTCTGCGCAAACACAACTGCAAACTTATGGGACACTTGTGGGACCAATCTGAAGAGAGGTAATTACATAATTAGTAATATACTGTCGTAGCACATTCAAAATGGTGTATGTAACTAATTATGACATTAAATTCATTTTGTTAAGTAATTTAATTTTAATTTTAAAAAAGATATATCTGGGTTTTTGTTATAAACCCAAATACAACCTTATACACCTTTCACAGTAAGCTACTAAAAGCTTGTGTCGTGAAAGGGGAGTTTGCTGGCACCTGGTATCGAACCATGGACCCCATGTTCACAAGGCCGAGACTCTACCTCCAGGCTACCGACGAACTCTGTGTTCGTGATTCTTAATATCAAATTACTGACGAAAATACCGACGAAGTGATTCTTAATATCAAATATTATAATTTAATATTTAAAGAACAATTTCAATGCCCTAATGAACAGTTTTTCAAGAGCATGCCTAAATAGAAATGCTCCCACATACGCCGCAACGACGATATATGGATTGATTATTTGCATATTTTGATTATTTTTATAGAATTATATGTTTCTTGGATATTTTATAGGTTTATTGTATAATTAGGTTATTTTTGTAGATTTTACACATTTTTCCCATTTTATAGGTTTTTGCATACTTATTTTAATATTTTATTTGCAACAAAGGCCATAAAACAGACAATAGCTACAAATTTAAGTGCAGATAAAAAGGTAATCTTTCAAAGGCCAGCTATCATCCGACAAAATTAATTTGATATTATAGGTAATATTTCAATTAGGTGATTTGTATACATTTTCGCATATTATTGACAAATGTATGTGTAAAAATTGTCTATGGTAGAAAAGAAAAGTTTATCTGTGGTGAGAGATGACAGCTTGAGCGTGAAAGAAAAAGAAATATGCTAATGACAGTTGTGTGGAAGAGATGGATAATAGCAGGGTGTCTAGATGAATGTTGCAAGATGGTAGAATCAGTAGAATTTAAAGATATAGAAAGATGTGTAGGTTTTTAGCCAATACCGTTGATTTATTACAGCATTGTGTTCATTTTCAGCATCAATTTGGATTATATTACTGTATTAAAATTTGTACACCTGTATTTTTTCAGTAAAGAAACCAGTCTAAGTACACCGTGTGATGAAACTAATTGCGCTCTTATGGGTTTTTACGCTGAGAATAATTTAAACGGAGCATTTTATTTAAAGACATCAGGTGGAGAACCATATTGTTAATCAAGACTATTTTCTTTTGAAAAATAAAGCAGACACCAAAGTTTTAGAAATTCATATTCCATAAAACATAATCTGTATTAAATTGAAACAGCTGTATACACAAATAATATGCATATTTACATGTTTAAATAGAAACACTTATAGTCATACCTAATTAAATGTTTTTTTGTTTTATAAAACAATTTGTTCTATAGTTATCTATCTATTACCTATATTAAAAATTTCCTTTAATATAAATTTTGTTACAACAAGTCATTTTTGTTACATAATATAACATGTTTTTTAAAAAGTTATTTAATCATTATTTGAATTGAATAAAGTGACTGATGATGCAGCGAAGGGAAGAGGTAGAGTATTAATAAGATTGAACATCAGGTAAAAAGGTCACCTAGAATCCATCCCATGTAATTATGGACGTGGCAGGAAAATTTACTAAATGAATGGTAAATAATATGAGGCAAAAAATAATTAAGATTTTTATCCCAACGGGGGAAAACAACAAACGGGATGTGAACCAGATGAAGAGGCCGGCATTATTCAGAGAACAATAGAATGTGAGTAAGACTTCTTTGAGGTTATTATAATATAATTAGTTAGTGCAAAAGTAGCACTCTAGTAAGTTACAAGGTCTCCAATTGGATTCTCGGCTAGGGTAAAATGGAAATTGATACCTCAATTCGCAAATTTGTTATCTCTGTGATTGCCAACTTATGTTTTCTGAATTATATTAAAGATAGATTACTCAACTCTGATCACTAAATGTTTTCAAAAGACGTCCTCTTAAGCTGCCTTCTATAGAATATTATTGATAATTGTAATTTATGTTTGAAATTTTTGAAAACAGCAATTATGACATTGGTAAAATTAAAAAAAAAACTCCCATTCATTCCTGGAAGCATCAATTTTGACAATTTTGAGTGCATTGAATAATTAAAAAACAAGTCCATAAATAAAAAAAAAACATTGTTAAGAATATTGCAATAAACTAAAGATATGGTGAATTATGTTTAATTATGCTAAATCTTTAAAAGAGCACTTTACACATGTGACCAGATCTTAAACAAAATGGTGGAGTTAAAATTTTTGTCTTGTTATTTTAAGTGAGTTGGAAGTTGCCAATTTTTTGAGATGGTTTTTAGAAACATTCTTAATGTTTGAAACGGCACAAATTTTATCACCATCTGTATTCGAACACAAAGAACAAGTTTGCATCATTTACTCATTTTCACTCAGAAGTGGAGTTAGCAAACTTGTGAATTACTACTACTATACCATTACGGTATGACCACGGTAGCCAGCGTACCAGCTGCATGTAATAAACACCCAAGCTGTCCTCTATGAAACTTGTGAATTAAGGTATCCAAATGAACCTTTTCAAATTGTTCTGGGTCTGGATGTATGTATCAATAGTATATGTATTGAATCTTGTCAGGATGCAAACATCTGACATATGAAAATAGAGGTTAAATGTCAAAAAAGATTTAAATTCCCCGCCTAAATTTTGTAAACCAGAGAATATTTAGTTCAAGTTGTCCATACTGTAAGCAAGTAAGGGACACCAACATAAAAAAATGCCAAATTCAACTGTCGACACAGACGCTTCTTCCTTCTTTCGGTTCAGCCATTGTGCTAACAACACGTTTGGTCCGTGTTCTCTGATAATTAATATTCTGAAAAGTTAGACTCCTAGTGTAAAATGGCTGGTAAGGAAGCCATAAGTGTCTAATTGAGTGCCCTGATCCAGACCTCCTTGAGGACAACCATCTCTGACCTCTTGAACCCTTACAGTAATACGAGAAGTGCTTAGGACGTGGTCAAGTTCATTGATAACCATCGGCAAGGTTTGTCCACCATGCTGACTGCTGGAAGTTGGGTAAATACGTAACTTGCCTCATATAAACCCCCAGTTCTCCTGTTGCTGAGACTAAGAGGAGGCCTCTTTAAATAATTGTCCAATCTACACTATCGATCATATGGACCTCAGCGCATAACCCTTTGGGAACCCTTTACCAGGCCTTCGCCTGGAGTCCAGGAACTTCATCGTTATACTGCATTACTTTTTGTTACTTAACCTATCTCGTTCTTATTGAAAACCTACATAGGGGTGCTTTCTCTCAGACGCCAATCAACTTTGTATTGTAATAGTAGTAAATTGCCATTGTATTGATTGTACATAATTTAGTAATCACAGTTTAAAATAGACCTGTACATAACCGCATATTTCTGTTCTTTATTTGTTCCCTCCAAACTCTTCACAGCGCACGGGGCAAGCAACAACACAAAAGGGGCACCGAACAACCACACCCTGTAGATTAAGAGTCACTCAGCCGGCACCGTAAAGAATCACACATGAGATAACGGAAACTAACCGTATATTTATTTATGTATATGAGTGTGACACTGGCGCTCAAGTGTGTTGCGTGTTTGTGTTGTGCAGTGTGGATTGTTGAAGAGGTTTTATTATTGATGTAAATCTGTTTGTTTCAAAGGTTGGCTTACGTGCAAACAAAATTAACCGTCAAATCATAAGGCCAACATCACACGATAGTTAGTAAAGCCGACATCACACGGTTTTCGCAACTTGTGCGGAAATTTTTGAAATTTCTTTTCGAATCAATCCTTTTAAATTCTTTTCACAAATTGTTTCTTAAATTGAAAAAGTAAATGAAAATTTAAATTCGCTCAGTGAAAAAACTTCATTTGCGTACAAATAAATATAAATTTTTAAATATTCTGTTCATAACTTTTAAAACTTTTGGAGATACTGCATCACCTTTGGAAAATTGTGAGAATTCAGAAACACAAAATCAAAGTTTTCTCATTGCGAATTTTTTCGAAATTGTCACGTCGTTCTTTAAAGTTTTTCGGAGAAATTCCGCTTTTGCGTTTTCTTTTTCCGAAAGCTTTTCTTTCATCAGCAATTGACAAGAATTACTTCTGAAAATTCTTGCCGTCGAGTATTTCGAATTTTTTCGAAATTGTCACTTCGTTTTCCAAAGTTTTTCGGAAAATTTCCGCTTTTGCGTTTTCCTTTTCCGAAAGCTTTTCTCTCATCAGCAATGGACAGGAATTACTTCTGAAAATTCTTGCCGTCGAGTATTTCGAATTTTTTCGAAATTGTCACTTCGTTTTCCAAAGTTTTTCGGAAAATTTCCGCTTTTGCGTTTTCCTTTTCCGAAAGCTTTTCTCTCATCAGCAATGGACAGGAATTACTTCTGAAAATTCTTGCCGTCGAGTATTTCGAATTTTTTCGAAATTGTCACTTCGTTTTCCAAAGTTTTTCGGAAAATTTCCGCTTTTACGTTTTCCTTTTCCGAAAGCTTTTCTTTCGTCAGCAATTGACAAGAATTACTTCCGAAAATTCTTGCTGTCGAGCGTTTCGAATTTTTTCGAAATTTTTTTCCCTTTTCACAATTTCTCAAAATGGAAAACATGTTGATTCAAAATACCAATACATCCAAACCCACAACTCTCATCCGAGGGTTGGCGCTTCAGGGAGTCGCGCCGGAGCGCGCTTTGCAGGCTCTGCGGGGGCAGGCTGCAGTCTTTAATATCCCTCTTTAAATTTTCTCTATTGCTTGGTTTTTTCAATCCCTGACTTGCGGCTGTGTCAGTTGTCTTAAGTGGCTGACCCAGCATCGTAATTGTCGTTTTTATGAATATTTCTAAAATGAAACTGATCACTTCACGAAGAAATGTTACATCAAGGGACTACAGGTGGTTGATAAAACTTAAGCGAAACAAAACTTAAATACTGTAAATTTAAACTGTCGGGGTGGAGGCGATAGCCTTATGCTATCTACCTGAGAGCCCATAATAATTTTTTGTTTTTTTACAAGAATGTTGCATTCTCTTAACATTGGGTTTCTTGCATACCCGGAGACAAAAAGCAAGTGGCGCTCAAATAGGTTTTTCCCAGAGTTGTCTGTCTAATTGTTAAATATGTATTTGTATTTGTAATTATGTAAAAGTTTAGTGTTGAATCATTAAAAGTATTCCGTACTATTGATCAACACGGTAGTTGCTGAACAACTACAGAAAATTGTTGTAATTGTGTAAAATATGTAAAAGTTTAGTGTTGAATCATTAAAAGTACTCCGTACTATTGATCAACACGGTAGTTGCTGAACAACTACAGAAAATTGTTGTAATTGTGTAAAATATGTAAAAATTTAGTGTTAAATCATTAAAAGTACTCCGTACTAATGATCAACACGGTGGTTGATAAACAACTACAAAATTGTTAAATATGTCATTGTTAAAATTTGTGTAAATTTAGTGTTGAATCAATAAAAGTACCTTGTACTATTGATCACCACGAATGGTTGGTAAACAACCATAAGATGTTGGAAGATTCATTGTTTTCCTTATGTAATTTCGTGCTGTGCTTTGGTACGTGGTACCATGAGAAGCCAACACCATTGTTACTTTGATCAGAATTTTCTTTCTCTTCTAGAAGGGGGAAAGGATTGTCAAAATGATGACAATAAAAGAAAAGAAATGTTAAAAAAAAAATGTATAATTTTAAGAAAATTTCAAAAATGTTGTATAATTTTAAAGAAATAGAAATTGAAACTTTGTAAAATTGAAAGAAAATTTAGTTGAGAGAAATCACCCATACAAACCAATAAACCAATAATAATAAAACAGCCGCAAGAAAATAAAAAGAAGATAAATTGAAGAACACAACGAAATTTTTTTTTGAAATAAAATAAAAATAATAGCCAACAAGTGAAAAAGTCCTAGATGCTTGCCACATTACTAGGCAGTGAATGGTCAATTTAATAAGGCATAGAGTGATAACAAGAAAAATGCATCAAATTTTGTAACATTTCATGTGATACTTTTTAACAGCTGAAAATTTGCTCATTGTAACTATGTAACTATTATAATGTATGATCCATTGTTGAACTCTGTAATACTGTATTGATAAGAATTTTATGTCCATAGATTTCCTGTAACCAAATGAGAGAAACCACCCACGCTTAAACTCATTAGGGGTTGAGTTCATTTCTTTTGTCTTTTCCGAGAAGGGGGAATGTGTCAGGATGCAAACATCTGACATATGAAAATAGAGGTTAAATGTCAAAAAAGATTTAAATTCCCCGCCTAAATTTTGTAAACCAGAGAATATTTAGTTCAAGTTGTCCATACTGTAAGCAAGTAAGGGACACCAACATAAAAAAATGCCAAATTCAACTGTCGACACAGACGCTTCTTCCTTCTTTCGGTTCAGCCATTGTGCTAACAACACGTTTGGTCCGTGTTCTCTGATAATTAATATTCTGAAAAGTTAGACTCCTAGTGTAAAATGGCTGGTAAGGAAGCCATAAGTGTCTAATTGAGTGCCCTGATCCAGACCTCCTTGAGGACAACCATCTCTGACCTCTTGAACCCTTACAGTAATACGAGAAGTGCTTAGGGCGTGGTCAAGTTCATTGATAACCATCGGCAAGGTTTGTCCACCATGCTGACTGCTGGAAGTTGGGTAAATACGTAACTTGCCTCATATAAACCCCCAGTTCTCCTGTTGCTGAGACTAAGAGGAGGCCTCTTTAAATAATTGTCCAATCTACACTATCGATCATATGGACCTCAGCGCATAACCCTTTGGGAACCCTTTACCAGGCCTTCGCCTGGAGTCCAGGAACTTCATCGTTATACTGCATTACCTTTTGTTACTTAACCTATCTCGTTCTTATTGAAAACCTACATAGGGGTGCTTTCTCTCAGACGCCAATCAACTTTGTATTGTAATAGTAGTAAATTGCCATTGTATTGATTGTACATAATTTAGTAATCACAGTTTAAAATAGACCTGTACATAACCGCATATTTCTGTTCTTTATTTGTTCCCTCCAAACTCTTCACAGCGCACGGGGCAAGCAACAACACAAAAGGGGCACCGAACAACCACACCCTGTAGATTAAGAGTCACTCAGCCGGCACCGTAAAGAATCACACATGAGATAACGGAAACTAACCGTATATTTATTTATGTATATGAGTGTGACAATCTATATATTTTGTATCGATAGTATATGACAGGTATCAAGGTGTTAGTACCCATATTTCATAACTTCATTTGGGATTAGCCTGATTTGTGTGAATTGTCTATATTATGTCTAGTATGTTATTTATAGAAATTATATGATCTGTTTCAGCGGTGTTTTTAAATATCTGTAACCATGGACGTGCATATTTACTCTTCACGTCTAGTCTCAAGAAACACAACTGCAAACTTATAGGACACAAGTGAGATCTAAATAAAGAAAGGTATAATAATAATTAGAGATTTTTTTTAAGATGCGCCATTTTGTGGAAAAACCACAGCAAGGGCCCATTCAAAAATCAAAACACCACCTGAACAATAAGGTCTTTAACCCTGCTTTGCACCTTCACAATCTCCAGAGTTCGCAAATCATAGGGAATATTGTTCCACAGTAACGGATCAGCCACACAGAAGGCACGGTCAACATTGTTAGCTAGACTCCGTCTACAAGGCACCACAAGTCTATTGACAGAGTCTGTGTTAACAGACCTTAGTGATTTTTGCCTTTCCGTTTCCTCCTCAGAAATGCAGAACTCTGAGATGTACACCGGCGCCATGCCATGAAGTGCCTTGAACACAGTCACTAATTTATTTATTTATTTTATAGCTGCTTCCAATTGACTTGGAGACACTGATTATATTTATTTTTATCTATTAAATTGTCTATGTATAATTTCAGTCAGAGCAAAAGCCTACAAACTCCTTGTGATGCTACAAATTGCTCGGAAATGGGTGTTAAAGCTGATCTGAGCACGGCAAGAAGAGTCTTTTATCTCCAAACCACCGCTAAAGAACCATACTGTTGAATAAATATATTTTGTTTTTTATTTTATATACACATCACTCTATTTGTGTGAAATAGAAACAAAATAAATAAAACAATATAGATGTGAGACAAATGCTCCAAAATTGTTTTCAATTCACAGAGTACATCTTACCTTGAATAAAAATATTTATTTCACCTCATAGAGTCCTCCACAAAAAATGGTCTCGCACTCTTTCTGTTTTTGAGTGGCATGTAAAGAGTAGGTATTGACGACTGAGGGTTTTTGTTTTTTAATACTTGAAAAAATACACACACAAAGTAGTAGTATCAAACTTGAACTGCGATGCTGACACATTTGTGTTTTAGGCCCGAAATTACAATCAGTAGCTTATCGTGGAGCTTTGGTGAGGAGGCTTAAAAGTTAAGTCGAGCTTACTGCTCAAACGAGAATTTCAATCAATATTCGCTGTGACTTGACTGAGCCGCAAATATGGTTAGGTTGGGAGCCCTACTAGTTGTTTTATAGTGATTTTGTCTATGCATTAACCTCACATCTGTCATGTTAACGGGGACGCGCGCCATTTTTTGTGGTGTTGTTTTGATTTCACGAACACTCTTGGATTTTTCATTACCAACGAAACAGTATTGGTAACAAAAAAAATCAAATAGAAGGGCAAATGAAACAACCTTAGCAACAACAAACAAAAAGCGTAATGATGGCGCGAACATATGACATTAATGTCAGTTTGTTCTTATTGTAACTAGTGGGGCCTCCTGGTGATGAAAAAATTAACTGAGTTTAAGCGAGCTTAACGTTGCTGAGGACACCCCCGGGTATTCCTTAACTTAACAAGTAGATTAAGCCGCAAATTCGTGCTAAGGAGACATTGTAATTCGCGTAATTTTGGTAAGCGAAGCTTTATGTGTTCCTTAAGATTAAGGAGGATCTTAAGCCTGCATTGTAATTTTGGGCCTTAGTAATTACTGTGTTTTTACTTAGCAGGGCAGTATACAGCTGTTAGTTTGCACGAATTAGATGAATACTGTATAATAATAATGAATATGAATACTTGAATGCTAGTCGAAGTATCACAAATGCAATATTATTACTATGAGAAATTTACACAATTATATTGTTCAACAATTTATTTAGAAAAATATGAATTAAATAATAAAAAGTATAATAAAACTTAAACAATGCTTAAATAGTAAATAATATTACAACCTTTACCTGAGAGTCAGATGAGTATAGGACTCCCACTTGTTGGACTTGCAAAAATATCTACTCAATCAAATTCCTAAATAAAATATGATATTAATAAGAAATAATTTTAGTTAGACATAAAGTCAAAACAACGCTAATGTATAATATGTTTGTGAGTGAGGTATCACTTTAGACAGGCATAAAAGTTGGCATGACCAAAAATCTATTGTTATATTTATAATAAGAACTAAATAGAAAAAAATATTTATTTTGATTTTTCATTTCTGTGTAAAATTTAAACCATTTACAAGATAATATAAAATATAAAAAACACTGTTTTATGTTTCACATTTATGTATACCAAAGTATACTACAATTACGCCTAGCGCTTTCACCAATATATTGGCATCATCAGGGCGGAGTATAAACTAAATTTACAAGAGAAAACAACGTCTATATATACATAAGATATTAAGGGATGTTAGGTGGGGGTGTTTTTGAACAAAGCAATGGCGAAGTCAAAGGAGTTTGGACATTAATAATGTCCACTTTGTTGGATAGACATTTATTAATCTCCAATGATTCCAGAACGTTCAGTTTACGTCCCTTACCCTCAGAATGTAAGACCATTACATTTTCAACATTAAAAGAATGGTCATTCTGAAAGCAATGGTCTGCCATTTCTGAAAGTGCAGAAAGCCCCCTGAACGCTCTATGATGTTCCTTTAACCTCGCATTGATTGCTCTTCCTGTTTGTCCTATATATCTGGCTTTACAGTCATTACACCAGATGCAATATATTCCACTCTCATCCAACTTATTCCTCTTGTCTTAATTGTTAAAAATCAATTTATTAATATTGTTGGTAGTGTAAAAAGCACAACGATAATCAGGTTTTAAGACATTTGCAATACTTGTAGAAATACTACCCATATACACTAATTTTCTCCACGGTTTATCGCATGAGTTAGTGGAAATTGGATATATATATATTTATTGAACATTAATCTCTTTTTTTTCTTGTTTAAAATATTCATAACTACTTTTTCATCATAACCGTTAACTATAGCAAGCTGTTTGAAATAGCAAGAAAGCTATAGCAAGCTGTGGTGAAAGCGCTAGGCGTAATTGTAGTATACTTTGGTATACATAAATGTGAAACATAAAACAGTGTTTTTTATATTTTATATTATTAAAATGTTGTTTCACAATGTCAACACTGAAACATTAAATTTAATCATTTACAAGATATTTTTTTTTTTAAAAAGATATATCTGTGTTTTGTTATAAACCCAAATACAACCTTATATACCTTTCACAGTAAGCTAAAAGCTTGTGTCGTGAAAGAGGAGTTTGGCGGGACCTGGGATCGAACCACGGACTCCCTGTTCACGAGGGCGAGACTCTACCTCCAGGCTACCGACGAACTCTATTTGAAAGTATTCTATTTGAAAGTGAAAAAGATTTCGTTGGGTTGGATACATTGAGAGAATGAACAAAGAAAACGTGATAATAATGAGAATTCAGTAGATCCCGATACAAAGTAAGAATATTTATTATAAAATCTTTATTAAGAGGCACCTTTGTAGAACAAAGAATAGGGAATATTTATAAAAAATCTCTTACTTCCGTGTAGCGTCCCGCAAAGAATTGGTCTTACATTTTTCCTTAAGTTTTCAAGTGTCCTCTAAAAACCAGGAACTCGAAAAAGGAACTCGGAAGACCAAAGAATTCAATAAAATTTTAATCAAAATGTCATTTCCTCTTTAATTCTCCATAGTCTATAAATGTTTTCAATTTGTTCTATTTGCTCCACGGTAATTTATTACCTTCACTATATAAAGCTGAGTGTTAATTTCTTCAACCGTTGCATTTTGTCAATCATTACCTCTGTACCGCTTATCCAAAAAAAAATATCTTTTGTTATTTTAACAAAAATGTATGTTTCTCGGCTTTTTTATTTTATGGTAGTATTTTGTTTTCTGTTACAGACAGTCACGTGTGGTATAAATGATTGTAAGTATTTAAATTTTTTTATCTATTAACACCATGAGTCGGAATCTACAACCCTTTGGCCCATAAAGCAGGACCCTTGACAAAATAACCAACTTTCACTGGATAAAACAAGACTCTCTGCAAAGATTTAACAATGAAACAAGATGTATAGTTATTCCACTGTTGACCTTATTTATTTTCGAGCCGTCTTTCAAGATTTCTTGATAAAGTCATTTCTCAAATTGATAAAGTTAACAGTGGAATAACTATATATTTTGTTTTATTAATAAGTCATTAATATGAACTTCCACCAAGAACCATTGGTTGATAAATTAAACTCTCTGCAAAGTTTCTCAGACCCAATATTTTATGTCAGAGAACTTTCACTAGCTAAAGTTTTAAAGCTCCGAAAGTTTCTTAAATATTTTTTTTAGTTGCTGAATGTTTCTTTAGTTGCATTTACATATAAATTTGAATTAAGTAGGGTAGTCGTCTAGATCATGTAATAAAATGAAACCTTTGCTGTTTGTAGTGTACTTCATCTATATATTTCAGCATAACTAAATCAGAAAAAAATACTGTATTTAAAATTTTCTTTTTGAATTTTTAACATTTTTCAGTAAGAAAGTTTATGAGTCCTGAAGATGTGGCTTTACTGGAAGAGGCTATAGCTATCTATTCTGAAGAGTTTGATGATTCTGTGCTTTCCAGAAAGTACACACCATTCAACGTAAGTCACCATTCCATTCAAGATTAAAGAATATCTAAGCAGTACTTAAAAAATAATATTGATGCTGCAATATCAAAACATTTAATCATTTTAGTATATTTATTTTAAATCAATTAATGGCGTAATCATGCCTTTAATACAATAATCCATAAACAATACAATTGCAAACATCAATAATAAAACAATAATAATATATGTGTATTTGGGACAGAGATGTCTATTAGGTACATTATTTTATTATGTTTATCATGTAATACTAAATCGGGACCATTATGATGTATTTGTCTATCTGTTATTATTGTTTTATCATAATAGAACCTGTAATTTTGATTTTCTAAAACTGGTTCCGGGTTGTATTTATAATAAGGTATCATATTTTGCGAGTTTAATAGATTATGTTTAATTGCTAAATTTTGATGTATTATTTTTGCGACATGATTGTGTCTATTAGTATATTCAGTTTGAGCGAGAGTAGAACAACCCGAAACTATGTGTTGTATTGTTTCCGGTTTGGCCAGACATTTCGTACATGAATCATATATGAAGTGTTTGTGTCTTTTATTGTGATGGCACAGAGAGAATTTTCAAAGTAATAAATATGGTGACCAGATGATAAACTCTTGGTCTTTAAATTTAGAAATTCTGGGTTCAAATCCTATTATACATCTACTTCCCTGTACTTAGCAATTACATTGCTTTAATAAAAAAAATAGATTCTTCTAAAAGAGCATCTCCCACAAGTGGGGTAGCCAGTGGGCTCACTGCTTGTAATGAACATAATATAGATTTTCCTCTTTCTAGCATAAAAAATACATTAAGAATGAGTGGCAAGATGCAAAATGAAATGTTCCCCAAATAGTAACAAAATTTAGGTAAAATGAATTTTCAGTGTTATTATGTTTGAGTAGCTTTTGAATTTTGTATATATCTATTCATTTTATTCTTTTTGAACATAATCAGTTGCATAACAAAATCAACAAATCAATTTACATCAAAAAAATATGATAATATGTAGTGGCGAGACTAACACTATACAAGTGATTTCTTCTATTTAACAACATAATATATTAGAATTTGCAAACAATTGGGGTTCCTGCCTTTTAAAAGGCACTGAAAAACTTCCTTTTGATCATGTCTTTGATACAATTTTCCATTAACAATACATTTGCAAACATTAATAATAAGACAATGGTAATTATCTGAAGTATTTAAACAAATAGGGTGCCAGCAATTAGGGTTCCTGTTTCTTTCTTTGTCGGAGACTTCACAGAGCAAAAAAACGATTGTGAATAATCATAATTTTCTTATCAATTTGGATAAGCAAACACCTTGACAACGATTTTAATGAAACCGTTAATTAGTTACAGAGCATTTACTATTTAGATGTGTTCAAAATTAATTCAATTCATAATTAAATCATAACATGATTATAATTAATTTTATACACATTTAGTTAGTTTATACACATTTGTAACACGGTATACCATGGAGTTTGAGGCAAATAAAAGGACTCCCACTCCTTTACTGTAAGTTTTTGAGCGTTCTGTAAAAGGCAGGAATTTGTGAAATATCATGAATAAGACTTTAATATTTTAATTCAGCAGCAATGAGGTATGCCACCATTCATTCTGTAGTACGAAGTAGACGACTTGCATGTTTATTATATGCAGTTGGTTCGATGGCTGCCCCATTTGTGGGAAATGACATGATGTTATGAATGAATGAATAATCAGATACATTTTTTTATAAGAAATTACGATCATTACTAATTTTTAAATATATTTATGATAAATGTTTTAAAGGCTACTGGCACCACGGATTGCTACGGCGTTAATAGACTTACAAATATTTTCCGTCTAATCGTAACAAAAAGACGTGATGCGTCAAATAAAGTCAATGTTGATTTCTACTTACGGAACCGAAATACAAAACAACGAGTAAAACTTGTTGCAAATGATACATCTCCATCTAAATGGAAAGATTTTAAGAGCAATAAGCCTACAGTAGTGATTGTGCATGGATTCCACAGTTATAGTGAAGCAGACTGGATAAAAGATATGACAAATGCACTTTTGGAATGGGTAAGTCTAACATAATATTCTATTTACTTCAAGTGAAGTTATTATTTAACAGTAACTAATTAATGATGGACTAATGGCCGGTCTCAATAAGCGATCTACCTCCAAACTTTTGTTAAAAATCGATCTATCTTTCCGTTTCAATAAACAAAGCTGAGATAGAATCGCTATCCGAATTCTATATCTATCTCTCGGAGTGCTGCGAGTTATAGAATGTATGGAAATCAACGAAAATGCGTTTCAATATCCTATCTCAAGTTGTTTGTTGTATCCGTGGTGACAAATTTTTGTATGGTTTTGTTATCGCCAGACTTTGACAGATTATTTTCGTTTGACAGAAGTGTTTTGACTTTAAGGGGTTGTGGTAAAATAAAAAATGTTTTCAAGCGACGAAAGCGATTTAGAATTATTCGAAGCTGGAGTATTTGATAAGTATATACATTTATCTAATATATAAAATTCTCGTGTCACGGTGTTTGTTATCATACTCCTCCGAAACGGCTGGACCTATTTTGATGAAATTTTGTGTGCTTATCGGGTAGATCTGAGAATCGGCCAACATCAATTTTTCATATCCTTAAAAGTTAAGGGTGGTCCACCCCGAATTTTTCTATTTTTTTTTTGGTCAATTTTTTTTCTTATTTTTTTATGGCGAGTCATTAAAAAATATATACAGCCCTAAATTTTCACCCTTCCACCATTAACCCCTATTTTTTAATAGTGATATTAGTATATGGCAAATGAAAATGGCATAATTTATAAGGCATATTTGGAGATATAAACATCTTTTGTCGGGTCAGCTAGTATTCGTATATAAATATTACGACAAATAATTACAATAAATAAAGGAACAATGTCTGGGTGTGCTTGGGCTTCTTCCTTTCTGGGACCTGTCTATGGGTGAGTGAGTGGTCCAAATAATACTATATTTATGCCTGTAATAGGGCACAGCATTGACATTAACAGAGTTACTTTGGACAACACATTAGCAAAGTTAATCTTACTTAACTGACTTAATTTTTAGTTAATGAGCCAATAATGTTACTGTTTGTCGACAGATTAAGATAGTCACTTTTATGTAAAGAATTAATAAAGTTAGCTTTTTGACAATTGATTAGTGAAGACTAAGAATTTGTTAAAAGCAATAGTTACTGGGAAGTAATATTTCAGGATGATGTGAATGTAATACTTGTGGATTGGAGTAAAGGAGCTAGTAGTCAAGTATATTGGAATGCTGTAGATAACACAAGAACTGTCGCATCCGATATGGCAATGTAAGTACATTATGTGTCATTTTTAAGCAAAATTTATATAAAGTATATTACTGGCTAATTTCTTATGGAACTCTTGTATGTGTTCAATAGTTTTACTGGTTATTTTACATATATGTGGCTCCACAATTTTACAATGGATGATTCATTTAAAAGTATTTTTTCTCTAAATCAGTATACTACGTGTTATGTGCACTTAAAGCAACTTATGGTTCACATAATTAGTCTGGGTTAGTTGGAAGACATCGCATCTTAGCGATAAACTCGCCCTCTGTACATTGAATTGTATAACTGATATTTATATGACACTGTTTTGTTTTGTAATATAATAACCAATATACCTACAGTGAAGAAAAAAAAATATATATTTATTTATTTTATTTATCTATCAAACGCACAATTGGAAAATTTCTAAAAAAAGTTTTCAGCTCAAAAAATAGTACAGAAAATTAGAAAAATTATGGTGCTTTTGATATTTATAAATGTGCATTTTTAAGGCTTTTATCACCATTTGCAAAAGCAATTTTCGCACTTTGACGCAAAAAGGTCCGTTTGTGGCGGAGCACTGTGTTGATGTCATCAGCCGCTACAAACGGTACTAAGAGTGAAATGTGTGGCAATACAAAATAGCGCCTAGCGACGTCACAACGAGGTAATTCAATAACAGAAAATATGGATTTTTGAAATATAAATAATGAATGAAATGTTTTATTTTATAGTTTCTTATTAGGATATTCGTGATCAGCGTATATTTATTAATATAAACAAATAACATTTATTCATATTCCTCACACATGCTGTTCCCCATTTGCTGTATCATCGAAAAATTTGTCACACAACTTTCATTATTAGATAATATGCGACAAAATAGACCACATTCAGCACATATTTTAGATAAATAGATGGTATGATGTGGTATATGGGCTGATGGAAACATTAGTCCATATTTCAGTTTGACGACCGTTGGTATAGACCAGAGGTTCCCAAACTTTTTTTTTCTCATAGACCACTTTTAAAAATTTGCTGGTCCAGTGGACCCCCTGCATTTCTACCCGTCGCTAAATTTTCGAAATGATATAGGAATTTGAAATATTTCAAAAACTCGTTGCAATGTAACAGGTATTTGTACCGGCTATTGTTTACTTTAAAAATATTAGGCATTTAAATTTCTACACCCCCCCCCCCCGTTGCTGAATTTTCAAAATGGTATAGGAATTTGAAATATTTCAAAAACTTCTCAGTTTTCTTAAACAATATTTTCTCCCAGTACCTTTTTCTACAATGCACCGGGTATTTGCACCGACTATTGTTTATGTCAATATCTGGTGCTTTTACCAATATCCGATACTTTAACTATTAACTATGGATTCGTGTACCCCCATTTTTTAGTCACACCATCGTGGACCCCCATTGAGTCTCCCATGGACCCCTGGGGGTCCACCTGGACCACTCTGGGAATTACTGGTATAGACCAATGAAAAGACGAGTAACATGAATCCAATCAAGTATATATTCATTTAAAAACCACCGTCAAGATCCCTCACGCTTTATTGTAAGTTTCCAAGTGTACGGTAAAAAGGTCCACTGTCTTATTTACAACATGGAGAAGATTATCTGTATGTTTATTACGTGTACTAGTTAGTTTACTAACTTCTCCAATTGTGGGAGATGCTGTGATACTATAGATTGCAAATAAAACCCTAAAAGTTTATAAAATATTAGAAATAAAATAATAATAAAGACAATAGGTATATTTTGATTTCCCTTTTGGACCATCACAAAGGTGACTTTAAGGATATATATCGTCCCTCTTCTGACCAACTATCGTATCTGACATTTTTGGCGAAATCGAGTTATGATCACGAATGTGTACTTATATGTGCCCTGCATGTTCTCACAGAAGATCACACCTGTAACTGTTACCGTTATCCTGGAACAGCTTTCTGATTTGTTGTTGTATTTACAAATTATTCTAAATAAAATGTGTTGTTGTGTCTACAAATTCTTCAAAATTTCATCGTAAAAATGATACTGAGATATACTTCTCTGTTCAAAAAGTATAGCGAATTTTGTACTACGTATATCTGATTTTTTATTTTTTTGTAGCGTTATGTTGGTACTCATGTTCCTTACTTATGCTGACAAGGTCGGCCATTTTGAATGTTTAATTAATTTTTGACAGCTGTTTTCCTTAGATGTGTTTTGGTTCGTCTCCGATTTTTGCCTATTCCAAGAATTGGATCAAGGAATCTGTATCAAATTTTGTGTGAAAAACAAAAAAAAGTGCGCGGACGCATTCCGAATGTTGACTGTGGCATATGGTGAGGCTACCTTGGACCAAAGCAACGTTTATCGGTGGTACAAAATGTTCCCAGAGGGCCAAGAAGATGTGATCGTCGATGAGCGTGCCGGACGCAAACACACGAAAACATTGATAAAGTGAAGAAAATAGTATTAACCAATCGTCGAATCACCGTTAGAGAAGTTGCTGAGGACCTAAAGATATTGATTGGCTCGTGCCATTCGATTTTAACCAATGATTTGGGCATGAGTCGAGTCGCCGCGATATTCGTGCCAAAATTTCTCAATTTCGACCAAAAACAGCATCGCGTTAACATTGCTTAGGAGATGACGTGGAAACCATAGCTCCATTCATTGGAATAGATCCATTTTTTGGAAAAGGCAAAAATCGAAGACGAGCCAAAACACATCCAATCAAAACAGCTGTCAAAAATTAACTAAACATTCAAAATGGCTGACCTTGTCAGCATAAATAAGGGGCATGAGTACCAACATAAAGCTACAAAAAAATCAATAATCAAATATACGTAGCCCGCGGAAATTCAAAATTCGCGATACTTTTTGAACAGACCTCGTATAAGAATACAAATAAAATAATTTAATATATTTACACTGTACCATATAACTAGAAGAGACGAAAACATACACAGTAAAACACTAAAAACGCTCTCCTGAACAATTTACATTTTAGCAGATACTACTGTTAGTCAGAAGAGGGACGATACGAGTAGGTATGTCTCTCGTATTTACCTGGAGTTTGGTACTTGCATTTGTTTTATATATGTATTAGATTTTTCAACAGACATACTACAATCACATATTTTAATACAAATCCCTTTGAGGGTAGGCGGAGAGAGAATTTTGGGTGATTCCAATGATTACGAATTCGTATATATGTTTTAACCTCATTTTTAATATTTCAACACTTTCCGGGATCAAATCTATATTGAATCATATTAATGATTTAGATTTCTGACGACTTTGAAAGCAGTATCTGGGCAGGACAATATCCATCTTATAGGTCACAGTCTTGGGGCTCACATTTGTGGTTATGCAGCAAATATTTTGGGAGGAGTTAGACGAATAACAGGTCAGATTATTTTTCATATATTACGCCTATTGTTACATTTTACCACTTTTGGTCTTTGCTGACATTAACTACAAGCGGATTTGTCCACTTTTGATACTAAGCCGCATATTTCTGAACCATTTTTCTCATTGCAGGATTAGATCCTGCCCAGCCGTGTTATGAAACTGATGATTTGAAAATGAAACTTGATAAGTCTGACGCAGACTTTGTGGATGTCATACACACAAATGCTAAACAGTTAAAACATTTTGGACTGGGATTATATGAACCGTGTGGTAAGAACTTGAGACAATAATCAACTTATAAATAATAATAATTATTATAAACTAGACAACAATATATAAGATAAGATATTAATTTGTTAGGCCAGTATCAGTTTTTCAGTTTGGAGGGTCAATTTTAATTTAATAGTCAGTTTCTTAAATTTATCTTGTATTTGTGGTCTTGAAGCAAATTCTTATTATTCTCTGAGACAAATCAAAATATTTACGTGTGATATGTATCATGATAGGTATGACTCAATGCTTTGTATTGTTTGAGAGAGGTGTTCTGACGCTTACGGCTTAGACTTGGTTTACTGCTACACGCCATGGAAACGTTCTCCATTCCACATATTTCCCCATGTTTTTCTGATATCAATCCAAAAGGTGACTGTACTCATTGATCTACAGCAATTTCGTCTAGCCAATTATGTATATTTTTAGGCCACCAAGATTTTTATCCCAACGGGGGAAAACAACAAACGGGATGTGAACCAGATGAAGAGGCCGGCATTATTCAGAGAACAATAGAATGTGAGTAAGACTTCTTTGAGGTTATTATAATATAATTAGTTAGTGCAAAAGTAGCACTCTAGTAAGTTACAAGGTCTCCAATTGGATTCTCGGCTAGGGTAAAATGGAAATTGATACCTCAATTCGCAAATTTGTTAACTCTGTGATTGCCAACTTACAGGACGTAGAAAAAATTTACTATGTTTTCTGAATTATATTAAAGATAGATTACTCAACTCTGATCACTAAATGTTTTCAAAAGACGTCCTCTTAAGCTGCCTTCTACAGAATATTATTGATAATTGTAATTATGTTTGAAATTTTTGAAAACAGCAATTATGACATTGGTAAAATTAAAAAAACTCCCATTCATTCCTGGAAGCATCAATTTTGACAATTTTGAGTGCATTGAATAATTAAAAAACAAGTCCATAAATAAAAAAAAACATTGTTAAGAATATTGCAATAAACTAAAAATATGGTGAATTATGTTTAATTATGCTAAATCTTTAAAAGAGCACTTTACACATGTGACCAGATCTAAAACAAAATGGTGGAGTTAAAATTTTTGTCTTGTTATTTTAAGTGAGTTGGAAGTTGCCAATTTTTTGAGATGGTTTTTAGAAATATTCTTAATGTTTGAAACGGCACAAATTTTATCACCATCTGTATTCGAACACAAAGAACAAGTTTGCATCATTTACTCATTTTCACTCAGAAGTGGAGTTAGCAAACTTGTGAATTACTACTACTATACCATTACGGTATGACCACGGTAGCCAGCGTACCAGCTGCATGTAATAAACACCCAAGCTGTCCTCTATGAAACTTGTGAATTAAGGTATCCAAATGAACCTTTTCAAATTGTTCTGGGTCTGGATGTATGTATCAATAGTATATGTATTGAATCTATATATTTTGTATCGATAGTATATGTATCAAGGTGTTAGTACCCATATTTCATAACTTCATTTGGGATTAGCCTGATTTGTGTGAATTGTCTATATTATGTCTAGTATGTTATTTATAGAAATGATATGATCTGTTTCAGCGGTGTTTTTAAATATCTGTAACCATGGACGTGCATATTTACTCTTCACGTCTAGTCTCAAGAAACACAACTGCAAACTCATAGGACACAAGTGGGATCTAAATAAAGAAAGGTATAATAATAATTAGAGAATTTTTCAAGATGCGCCGTTTTGTGGAAAAACAAAACACCACCTGAACAATAAGGTCTTTAACCCTGCTTTGAACACCTTCACAATCTCCAGAGTTCGCAAATCATAGGGAATATTGTTCCACAGTAACGGATCAGCCACACAGAAGGCACGGTCAACATTGTTAGCCAGACTCCGTCTACAAGGCACCACAAGTCTATTGACAGAGTCTGTGTTAGCAGACCTTAGTGATATTTGCCTTTCCGTTGCCTACTCAGAAATGCAGAACTCCGAGATGTACACCGGCGCCATGCCATGAAGTGCCTTGAACATAGTCACTTATTTATTTATTTATTTTACAGCTGCTTCCAATTCACCCGGCGACACTGATTATATTTATTTTTATCTATTAAATTGTCTATGTATAATTTCAGTCAGAGCAAAAGCCTACAAACTCCTTGTGATGCTACAAATTGCTCGGAAATGGGTGTTAAAGCTGATCTGAGCACGGCAAGAGGAGTCTTTTATCTCCAAACCACCGCTAAAGAACCATACTGTTGAATAAATATATTTTGTTTTTTTATTTTATTTACACATCACTCTAGTCGTGTGAAACAGAAACAAAATAAATAAAACAACATAGATATGAGACAAATGCTTCAAAATTGTTTTCAATTCACAGAGTACATCTTACCTTGAATAAAAATATTTATTTCATCTCATAGAGTCCTCAACAAAAAATGGTCTGAGTCCTCAACAAAAAATGGTCTGAGTCCTCAACAAAAAATGGTCTAACACTCTTTCTGTTTTTGAGTGTTATGTAAAAAGTAGGTATTGACGACTGAGGCGTGTTTGTTTTTTAATACTTGAAAAAATACACACACAAAGGTAGTTTCAAACTTGAACTGCGATGCTGACACATTTGTGTTTAAGTGATTACTGTGTTTTTACTTAGCAAGGCAATATACAATGCTGGTGCACAACGCCATCCTCGTACCGACACTTATGTATGCAAGCGAAACTTGTACATGGTTGAAGGACGAGAGTGGAATAAATGCAGTGGAGATGCGATCACTGAGAAGAATGGTAGGTAAAACATTGCGCGATACAGTAAGAAATGAGGATATTAAAAGAATGAGTGGATGCAAGAGGAGTGTTGTGGATAGAATGCGTGTAAATAAATTAAGATGGTTTGGTCATGTGGAGCGAATGGATGATGTAAGATTGACGAAGAGGGTGTATTTATCTGAAAGAGAGGGTGTGAGAAAGCGCAGACGTCCAAGAACTACATGGCTTGAACACGTGGATCAAATCTTCAAGGACGGTAGCATGTTAAGTAAGAGGAATCGGTGTGCATGTATGAGAAACTGGATGAATGTAGAGGAAGCAAAAGAATTATGTAAATATAGATCTGTTTGGTGTTCCGTTCTCTCTGCCTACCCCACCTGGGACACGGCGTGAGGGTATCGTATAGTAGTATAGGCAGTATACAGCTGTTAGTTTGCACGAATTAGATGAATACTGTATAATAATAATGAATATGAATACTTGAATGCTAGTCAAAGTATCACAAATGCAATATTATTACTATGAGAAATTTACACAATTATATTGTTCAACAATTTATTTAGAAAAATATGAATTAAATAATAAAAAGTATAATAAAACTTAAACAATGCTTAAATAGTAAATAATATTACAACCTTTACCTGAGAGTGAGATGAGTATAGGACTCCCACTTGTTGGACTTGCAAAAATATCTACTCAATCAAATTCCTAAATAAAATATAATGTTTTAGGTATAATGTCACAAACAGTATCTTAAGAAATGCTGTTAAAGTTGGATTAAAGTGCCGTAAGTTTTGTGATATAAATAAGGTAATGTGCAGTAAGTTTTATAGTATAAATATGGATTGGTGACGTTAGTTTCATAGCATAATTTAGGAATGTGACGTAATTTTACAGTATACTCTTAATCATGTGGTATACTAATTGTATAATGCCGTAAGTTTTGTGGTATAATATAGGCAATGTGCCATAAGTTTGGTATTATAATTATTATGATAAAGTAACGTAAATGTGTGGCATAAATAAGGTAATGTACCGTATATTTTGTCGTATAATTGTGGGAACGTGCCGTAAGTTATGTGGTACACTAGTGACAAAGTGACATAAGTTTTGTGTAAAAATGTAGAATTGTGCCATAAGTTTTATGGTATAATTGTGTCCCCAATATGTACACCATAGACATAATAGCACTTATCTTTAATTGATTCATCAAATTTTTCAATTTCTTGGGGGTAGCAGTGTAAAGTTCTTTTAGTAAAGTAGCTTTGTAAAGATATATCTGAGTTTATTATGAACCCAAATATCCTCTAAATACAGGGATAATAAAATTAAAAATATATTAAAATTATTTACAACATATCCAGTCTATCATTTCTTCTTGTCTTTTCCTCCCCCTCCTAGAACTTTCTTCCTCTGTGTCCACATGTGTCCGTATAGCATCGGGAAGAATGGAATGTAAGTTAACATATACCCTATCACGAAATAACGGAAGTTGAAAACAAAGTTGATTGCGTTGGGCATCCGCATACTCCATATTCCACTGTCTCCGACTTCTCTCTGTGCGTAATACATACAAAGAAGCTCTCCAGTTATACCGATGGGATAGAGAGCTATAAAAAGTGTGTATCTGGAAAAAATAAAGAAAAATGTATAGATTATGTAGAACAATAAATTTGTATAGATTATGTAGAACAATAAATTTGTATAGATTATGTAGAACAATAAATTTGTATAGATTATGTAGAACAATAAATTTGTATAGATTATGTAGAACAATAAATTTGAGGGTTCTGTAAAAGGCAAGTATTCGTAAAATATTTATAGTTAATTTATTTATTAAGCAAATATATACCCAAAATAATGTATATAAACATTTAACATTTTAAATTCAGTGATAAGGCGTATCACTAATCCTCAATGTCTTGTATTTTATAGCACGGATGATGATTATGTACGTTTCACCTGCAACTCCACTAGTGTGGTACATGCCACGACAGCACAAATAAGATACATATAATTAACTACACATGAGTCCACTCATACAACTTGCAAGTTTAATATAAAACATTGATCGTTTCAGTTTGACACTGGTTTGGTTTGAAATATTGTTGCACTACGCTATCCGAGTGGATTTTTAGTTAGAATGTAATAATTTTCATAATATATTACAATAAAACAATGAAATTTATTGCATACCTTAACATTACAAGGAATTTTGGTACACTGCCCAACAAATTGAAGCCGTAGAAACTATATCTGATAATTTCAGTGACAGACCATGCCAGCAGAGACAGTGGCAATCCTACAGGACCCTCGGCTGCAGAATTGAACTTGCATAAGATCCCCAACACAACAAACATACGAGAGTATACTTGCATAGCCGTGATAGCGACATTTGATTGCACGAGACCAGCAGCGGCGTGAAATATCTGAAAGCAAAACATTTGCATTATAATTCTACACATATTAATAATACAAAAGAAAAATACATCAAGGATAGGATGCTGAGATTTATGGCTAATATATCATATATATGCTTAACAAAAGTTTTACTTTGTAGAATTCTGTACTGTATTATTAATATTACGATGTTTATTAATTTGAGATAGACGTCCTTGAGTACAAAATATCCAGAATTGTATAGAAAATATCTTAATAATAATAATAACACTTTATTGATCAGAAAAAAAATCATGAGCAATTGGCGAGCTTATTGCCTGGAGGCAATATCTTCCAGGTAACCAAAATAATGTGTGATACTATGTTGACAATGTGTAATTAATACTAATTAATGTGAACAATTAATACTAAACTTAATTATAACTAATTACATTCTTAGTCCTAAGTAGAACATTATATGTGTCATGTTTCCTGTAATGAATACTACAAAATGAAGGAAAAAGGCACGGGGAGGAACTATTTAGGATAAGTCTATGGATTTTAGGCTATTCTTAAAAACGTGTAGCGTAGAGGAATTTCTAATATTGCAAGGTAGCTTATTCCACATTCTAATTAAAACATAATATAAAAGACGTCTCTCTTTAATTACTAAATGTCATTAAAATACTTAAACACTTTTTTTTAAAAGATGTATCTGGGTTTTTGTCATAAACCTAAATACAACCTTATATGTCTTTTACAGTAAGTTAAAAGCTTATGTCGTGCCTAAACATATTTTGCCATATGAAAAAAGAGCGTTTGCAAGAATAATGACAATGGGTGGGAATTAGGTAAGTGGAATAATTTTTCTATTATCAATTCTCTCAAAGTCCCAAACTTTATGTGGTTTTTAAAACTGAGGGTTGCCCATTAACTGACATTTCATTTCTATAGTATCTATTTTTTTTTTAATAAAATTGTATCCTAGAAACACTACTCTCCATATTTAAGAGTCGTTTTATGATTCAATTGGGCAGTATGAGACTAGTAAAGCTAAGGGAATATTTAATTAATAAAACTATGTACTATATTATTTAAATTTCAACCAAAATATTCCTAAGGTCATATTATTATAATGTGAATAAATTATACATACTGCATACATTGTCTCTACGAGAGATACTTTGACCCGATTACTATGTAACAAACGTAAATGTATTCTTTGCAGTGTAAAAAAATCTAACCATTGTAGTTTGTGAATAAATTATTTATACGTATACATTGTCTAATATTGTAATGTAATTATTTACGATTTTTTTATTGCTGACATTTGATTATAAAAAACTTTTTCGCTTTGAATTAATAATATTCTTTTAATTGGGCTGAATTAACAATTTGAATAAGTAATACATATTTATAAGAAACTCACAGAGCATAGGAAAACCACAGGGAAGCCTAGGACAGGACATAAGTGGAGAGAGGTCATTAAGAGGGTTTATTGCTGCCACCATCCTCAAACATGAGCCAAAATACAAGAGAGAGAGAGATAGGAAAGTCACAAAACTTCAGATCATGGGTGGCCAACCTATTCAGCAGCCGGGCCAAATTTCAGAATGACATTTCTTACCGGGCCGCACAACAATATACTCCATATATGGAACATTTGATAATTTTACTTCACCTTAAAATTTCTACCCCCCCCCCTAATTTTCAAATAGGAATTTGAAATGTTTCAAAACTGCTCGGTTTTCTTAAATATTAGATAATTTCTCAAAATACCTCTTTCAATAAAGTAACGGGCACTTTTACTGACTATAATTAAAACAAGTTTGCATATGTTTCGCGGGCCGCACGTAGACAGTTGGCCACCCTTGCTTTAGATTGTTATATATGTGTACTCTGACTTGAACAGCTATGTATTTATTGTATTTAAAGTGCACTGAATTTGCTATTGATCCATATGAATAAGTATACAATTGTTTGCAGTATTGCAAAGTAAGAAAATAGAAATGTCTGGAAAACTCATTGCATTCTCAGGTGCTAAAATCTGAATAAAACACAAAATGCAGGTTATCGGGATGAAGGATGTCTGACAAGTCTGATTTGGCAGGATGCAGGATGTCTGACAAGTCTGATTTGGCAGGATGCAGGATGTCTGACAAGTCTGATTTGGCAGGATGCAAGATATGACATATCTCGTTACTGCTGAATTGAAGATGTTATCTGTTTAGAGTAGAAGATAGTTTAAGAGGAAATAAATTATGCAATCACCTCTAAGATAGCCGCATTCTGGAATATCATAACACTCCAATAGACTTTATTCCAGAGAGAGCCCTTGGCACCAGTCACATAGTGAGAAGTCAACTGATACAGCAAATAGGACCATCTGCAAAAAACATACAAATAAATAAATTAATCATGAATTTATAACATGAGGTCGTATTTTTAAAGACGCAGTGAACATAAATTATTTCCAAAATTTACTGAGGTTAGTTGGAAGAAATTGGTATATATTATATAGCACATTGATTGCTCTTGCACATTCTCAATCCACCATTCCTATGCTCTTTTGGCCAGCTATCATTGCGCATTGACAAAATATGACCTACTTGGAAGCATTCTTCATCCTATATCACAGAAACTACATATCTTAGCAAAGTGTATCAAGGATATAGCAAGTAAAATATAAGAAATACGTTATATTGCTTACCCAATAGTTTGAACGAAATTATATCCTAATAAATATCCTTTAGAAAGAGCTGACAAGGGTTTAGGCTGTGATTTAGGTTTAGAAACAGCCCCAGCCATTTTCAAAATATAAATTTATAATACTTCTACTGAATTTTTTTTTCGTAAAACACTTTTAAAGTATATTACAAAACTTTCACTGACAGTCTGTGGAAACTTTCCTTATTTTCTTGGAGCATCTGTTCACTGTAATACAATGAAGAATTCGAATATTATATTACAACATTAAGTTAATTACATGTTATGAAGATGTAGTGTCACGGTTCATAGTGCAACATAACTGTATTTCACACTACGCGATTCACTTTAAACCGGTATTCAGCATTAATTTCTGTATATTTATTTTTTTAACCCGACGTATTCAGGCACGACATGTAATTTTTTGACATTTATAACGTCAACATTGAGCATAAACAATAAATTAATGTTAAATGTTGAACTCCGTAAGTAATTTTCATGTTTGTTTTCGGCTACGTATCTCTTTTATTTAAAGGCATATTTGGGGATTTCATTAGTTTTATTATTTCATCAAATAATCTATTTTTAAGTAATTAATAAAAATTAGCATCGTAATTTTAAGAGTTTTCACTGATCCTACGAACAGACTATTATCATTATTGTCTATAGTTTTGCCGTGACGTGATTTTGTCTTTGACGGGTTTGACGTTCGGTTCCGAGATCCGCATTTTCTATTCTGTGAAACGATCCTGAATTTTGGTATTTTATTTTGAGTAGATGTACAAATTTTACGAACTATTTCGAAATTTGATGCATTGTTAAAATATTCGTGAAATCTGGCAATTATTTTCTTTCAATTATAGGTATTCGTCTCTAAAATAACGTCGGGATCAGAAAAAAAGATATTTTGTTTCTATCTTATTATTTGTGTTTACGAAGTGTTTGTTGAAGATATGAGCTGATGAAATGTTTGAAAAATAGTTTGTGACATATCTGCGTTTTATGATGTATAAATGCAGAGCATGTTTAATAAAATGCGAAGAAGATCAAATAAGTTGCATGGACTTAAATGAGAATCTACCAGCTGTCTCATCAAACATAACTATAGCGGATGCTCTTAGTGAAATTGCTTGTGTTTGTGTATGTGAAGGATATTTAATAATATATTTGAACTTTTTTACTACAATATTTATTAATTTACGTAATATTAGTTGGCTTGTAACAGCATCTCGCTCTTAAGTTGTCTATGTTTTCATTTTAGTCAGAGCCTTTTTTCATACTTTGATTATTGCTATTCACTTAAATTGTAAAATACATAATATATAGTCTCAGTCCAGTCATTCTATCTTCCTACGAGGAACATTAAAGACATATTCATGTAGTGTAAAATGAATTACCGGGTCATTTTGGCCAGTCAGCCTGCCTTCTGAGTCTGCCTGTAAGAACAAAATGTTTTGTTTAGAATTGCTGATAAGTAAAGGAGTCCCTAGACTCCTGAGATATTTTGGTATTAGAAGAAGTCTTCAACAATTATAACAGCCTTAATATGTACATTTATTTTATTCAAGACATTTAGAAAGAACTCACATATTAATAATTTTGTTTTTCAGATTGTTGGAGATTTTTCAAACCAACCAACCAAAATATGTTCATCATGTTGCTACCGACTTCAAGAGGCTTACATCTTCATCAGACAAGTTCAGGAGTCTGCTTCTATTATAGAGCAGTGCTCCTCTATAGGACAGCCCCCTATGATGCAATTTGTAGCCCCCCGGAGAGATGACAATGATACTAAGAATATTAATAAAGAATGGTGTAATGTGGACAAACAAGAAAGCAAGATGGACACTGTGATAGCAAAGACTTGTTTGGAGGATGTACGGATAGCAAATGTGCAAAGCCAGACTGGTAAATATAATATGTATCAGCATTAGTAATATATCATAGATAAGGTACATGTCAATCATCCTAAATGTCTTCATTTTTATTGACATGGAGAGAATAACTTTAATGTTAATTATATGCAGTCGGTCTGCTGGCTTCCTCACTTGTCGGATATGCTGTGATAGTGTACACTTTTTTATATGGAGGTTAGTGGCGTAAAAAAAAACTATATTGTTACAGTGAAATATAAACTGTCTGCTTTTTTCCAGAACTCGGAGTAGAGTTTAAACGAGCAGAAGAAACTGAAAATGGTTGTGATCTCCTAACCGAGAATGAGATTAAAAAAGAGCCAGAACTGCAAATAGAGCCAGATATGTGTGACGAGCAATATTCTTATAACGGTGAGTTCTATTACATCTACATAAACCCACTCACACACATACACACTCACACATATACATAAATACTACATATACATATACATACACACACACCCAGTCAAACAGGCATGTTTGTGATCAGGATCTCAGCGTTTCTGTGGCCCAATTGCAGAAGCCATGCAGTGATGCCCTCCAATCAAATTAATCGTAGATTTAAGATTATTGTTTGTGAGTTCTTATGATTCGTTTAGTTTATATTTGAAATTAATCATTGTCTCTAAGTTATCATTATGAGATTTTTTACAATAAATTAATAAAATACCTTGTGTTATTTTTATTTCAGATAATTTCCAAATTGACTATGGAAACTCCTCGGACGCAAACAGAATGAACAAGATATGTCAAACTGTGGAAAATAATATGGACAACCAGTTGACAAAATGTGTATGTCGCTATTTACAACACAAAGATCATCTACCAAAAGAAACGATTGAGTCACTGAGAAATCATTTCGTAAACATGAACCCACTTAACAGGAATTTGTTTATAAGATCCTTGATGCACGTCTGTAGATGTGAGGAGAAACTGCCAAAGAATGGCTGTAATAATACAAATTCATCTTCTTTGGAGAATCCCGAAGATATTGCGCATGCAAAATCTTTTGATAAACGTGGTATTAAAGTAATATACACGGTGCACTGTGACGGAGAGTTTGTTTCCGTCAACAGGGATTTATTTATCAATATCTTTAGTTTGACTGAAAAGACAGCCGTGTTAGAAGATAATAATAAACTTAATTGTGTTTATAGTGATGACTTCAATGAATCTGATGTTAAATTGGTTAGTATTTTATTTATTTTATGATTATTTATGTTTGTGGAAAAAATGAAAGCGGACATAGTGACCAAAAAGATATACATTGCTGAGAGAAAGAGTGCTTGGAGATGCAGTTGCTCGAGAATCAAATGGCTAGACTATGCAGACCAGATCCTTTAGGATAGACATGTGCTGAATGCAATGAAAAAGAGAGCACGCATGAGGAACTCGGTGAATATTGCAGAAACAAAAAGTGTGTGCAAGGACAGGAATAAATGGTGCTCGATCCTTTCTGCCTTCCCTGCCAGAGAAGCAGGAATGATGAGATAATGATAGTGGAATAAAATTTGCTTCTTCGTTTATTCTCTCTCAGAAGTACACTGTAAAAAAATGCCTTTTTTATTTATAACACAGATGTACTAACCTACTACACCTTCACAACACAGCTTGGTGTTTTTTAGGAGTGCATTTAGCTTCATTAGAAACTTGGATACATATTTTAATAAAAAGGTGTCCTTTTGTTCATCTTCTAAGAATGTTAATCTGTATTTGCTTAGATCTTGTAGATTTTTTGACATATCGTTTTTGTGACACCACTTTTAAAGTAATAGAGCGGTAAATTTAGCACAAAAATACACTGAATGGATGAAACTTTTTTCAATATACGAGTACATATTTGTCCTGTTCTCATTGCAGGAGCAATCTGATGAAGAGAAAGATACTGAATATTCTCCAACAATGGCCTGGACCTCCTTTGATGAACCTCCCAGCACCAAAGAGAATAGTAAATCTGATGACAAGTCACAATGTGCAGCAGAGCAGTGCATGTTGTGCAGTAAACATTTCAAGTCAATAGCCTCACTCAAGGTAACACAATATTCATTCTATTTTAAGTATTTTTCACTGTGCATTCGTTATGAACAAGATATATCATTGAAGGTATATAGCAACAGGAATACACATAATTTTCACATAATTCAATGTGTAAAATAAATTCAAACCAATTTTAGATAAATTAATAAGGACACAACATTTTGCTGTGCATACTTTTAGTCTTAATTGGGATTATTGTTATGTACTTATATCTTTTTGACCTGTATTGTATAATATTTATTTATCATATCATGTATCCTGTGATTGTGTGGTGTATCATAAAATTAAATAAATAAATAATATGTTCTGAGTCTTCAACTTTTAATTGAGAGACCCTGGCTAATTTCACTGCCAACTTACTCCACCTCCATGACACAAGCATATTGCTTACTGTAGGGGTGTATTTGTGTTTATTTTAAATCCAAATTCATCTTGTAAAAATATATTGGAGGTGAGTTTATTATAAAGACACAATTTCTTCTTCAATTATTGACAGAGAATCTAGAGTTATTATTATGTCACTTTTCATTATTCCCTATGCAGATTTGATGCCAATTATGTAATTGTTATCGTATTACCAATATCCCGGAATATCCTCTTTCAAAATACAGTATTCTATGGAACTGTATGTAATTATTTATCTGTTCCAGCGACATGTGATAGTATACCATTCTTATTTCACTGGAGAGATGGAGCAAACCAGCTGCAGCATGGAAGATTTGACAAACAATAGCCTTTTACAAGGTAAGAAACCTTTTTTGAATCCTTTCTGTCTCTTTACTTTCAAAGTAAGATTCTCGCCTCATGGCAGACACTGCATGATACTGTTCAAATACAGCCGACACTAATTCTATGCACTAGGAATTTGAATAGAAGGATTTCCAAACAATACAACATGTTACATGAAGTTGTACCCTGTCGCTTTATTCGGAAATGCTGCATAAAATAAACAGATCTCACTTTAGAAAATTCCACTTACAATACCGGATTCCAAGAAAAAATTCTTGAACAAAACCGATGAGAACGTTAAACAACATTTCAAAATCTGGCATCTGTAGGAATTTTGAATGTAAGGGAAATCATCAATTCTGGGAATTTGAAACCTAAAAAAGAAAAGGTCCTTAAAGGTAAACAATCAATGTCTCCCCCTGAGCGGGCTACGGTGAAATTATCAAACGGTGACCGGTCCGCGTAGTTAAAAAAGTTGGAGACCACTGCCCCAAGGTATAAATACCAAAATATGGCATCCGAATCCCAAAGTGATATTTTTATTGTACACTATTTTTTTTATTCAACATTACTACTACTATACCATCACGGCATATCCCACAAGTGGGGTAGCCAGCAGATCAGCTGCATGTAAGAAACATTAGCAATGAATATTTTTCTATTTTATCATTACTCATTTAAACACTCCCATCAACTATCTTTGACACAATTTTAGTATTAAGTACTTGAAAATTAATGTTACGTTATCATATATTGTTTTTTGTTCACAGAAATAAAGAAAATGAAAAAGAAAAGAAACGTAAAAAACTTTTCATTGCCGTGTTCGTACTGCTCTAACAAATTTGCGAACCAGGGGGCACTGGCCTCTCACAAGAAATATTGCATTAAGAGGCATCTAAAAGTAGAGACATACGTTGGATCCTGAGAAATGGACATTTATGACTCGAATGAAGAGTTTCATTTATTTTTCAATATTTGATTGTGTAGAATGATGACCAAGTATAATAAGTCAAAATACAATCATTAATCTTTAGTTCCAATATTTTGGACGTGTTTCGGGAGAAGTTTCAATCAGAGAAAAAAGACTTGGAATTGTATTAACAAGATGCAGAAGCTTTTTCAGCAAAATATATTAAAAGTGTGATACACACTAAGGTTCGAAATCCCATGCACTTATTTCCAACCAATCATCAAATGGTGCTCGATATCCTGATAGTAGAATCCTGGATTACTTTATTCCTGCTGCTGGCCTACCTATTCCATCTTTACATCACAAGCATATTCTGACTTTGAGGGTGTTAGGATTCCTTTCAAAAGCTCAGATTTTTTTTAAATCATGAAATAATTTTAAATTATATTTTGAATTTGCATCTTATTGTCTTGTATACACTTTTGTTTCTCAATATAAAAAAATGAACTCTTTTCGTGATTTGCTAAAAGTCTTTATCGCTTAGCTAATAATGATTTTATTTTTAACTTTGTGGTCAATATCACTGCAACTATACTACTAGTGAAGAATTCTCTTTTTCAACACAAGAATGAAGTTTTTTTTTATGATTGATAATATGTGTTGAACATTTATGTATATAATTATTATTATTTGATGTTCTCAGCACTTAATGGTAATGTCAGGGTCCTTTATTTAGAAGATTCCAGGCTTGAATTTTGCTGCTGATTTTTTTTCTGACAAGCATATCGCTTAATGTGAGCGAAGTGTATTTAGTTTTATATGTAATCTTGTTAAAACAATCTCAATATCTATAATATGTATTATTTGATTTCAATTATTGTTTAATAATAATTGCATATGATTACATAATATTTTGTTCCATTTTCTTTTGTTTTAATTACACTCCAGATTTATTTATGATGAACTTTGTTAAATTTCTTTGACCTCTATTTATCAAATTATAATTTTTTTAATTAATTGCATAAAAATAATTTGTAAAAAATAAATTGAATGTCACATATTTTGAAATTTTCCTATTCAACATAAGTGTATTAAATGTAGGATTGTCTCACAATATCAAAAGTAAGGGATGGGGTGTGGAAATATATTAAATATATAGAAGAAGTAAAAAAACAATACATAATTATATAATATCTTTGAGCATGAGAGACTAATCCTCAGGGCTGAGTTGCCTGTCCAGTGTATAATTTTGGTCATACATTCCTCTTATGTAATGAGAATATTCATTGTTGAGATATGGGGATGTGATTTTTGCTTGAATAAAATAATATAGTTCTTGATACAAACAAATGAAAAGGTATATTAGCAATCAACTGTGATAAAAGCTGAACATGGCACATACAGTTGTACGTGAAATTCAATCAGAATATACAATGACTATTAACTTTAAAATCACACAATGAGAGTTTTATTTATTTTAAAATGTACCAATTACAAACACTCAATTCCAAAAATATATTTTATGTCGTCGTCTTCGAAATCCGTCTAGTTTATCATCGTCTAGCCTGATAATTAAATTGTCCACATTCTCATACAGTGTGTTCCCTCTATTAAGTTATCTAGGTATGTGCAATATAAATGTCAAAGTTTTTGAACATAATCTATAATTTATTGTGATGTTAAAAATATTGTGGAATATGCACAAAAATAACATTGGCAAAATATCTAAATTAACACTTCTTAATTAATGCAGAACTAAATAATTATAAATTCGGATGTTGCCCGAGTCATAACATTTTAGTTCATCAATAATTGAATCAATTATTTCGAAAACAACCAAATTATCATACAAGTTCTATGGCACTTTGGTTGTTTTCGAAACAATTGTTTCAATTAATTTCTACTCTATTTTGCCAGACACTACTTATTATTTTTTGAGTGTGGCTGTTATTCTTGAAGAGTACAAGTATGGCACGGAGTTTAAGGGTTCTGCTATACACAGAAGCAGTACAGCCTGAGGATCTCATGGGAGATACAGGATGGCTGATCACCGTATCTGTTGATTCTATTTATATCACCTGAAACAAATAATTAATATTCATAATTTATTATTTTCATTTACTTCAGACTGCCACATACAGCGAAGCAGAGGGACACGAAGGAATTTAGTCAAAAGATTTTGCACGTGGGGGTTTTGACCGGCCAGTCCTTCAGACTGCCCATCATGGCACCTCTTGTGTGGACAAATTTGTTAGTGTAGAAATTTAATCGGATAAATGGAAGTCCCCAGACTTCTGAGCTATCTGGGTGGACGGTGGGTCTCCTTCAATGCCACATACAGCGCATCTGGTGTGGACAACATTTATTGATTGGAGAATCAGATAAATGGAAGTTTCTACTTCTACGATGTCTGGTTGGTCGATGGATGTCTTTCAATACTTAATGCTAGTCTTTATGTCCTCATTATTGGTTAAAATCCTCTTCGAAAAATTTCCACATGTGTAGATTTTGAGCAATAAAAACCCTCTATTTTCCCATAATCTGGACCTGTCTTTTTGGCCTAAGTACATTGGACACTGATCCAATTAGAAGAAGATGTATGTTAAAATGGTTGGTAGCGTATGGTCTACTGGTCAAACTTAAATCAGGAAATCCTTAGTTTGATTCCACCTACAGACCCTACAGCTGACATACATACTGCACTCTACATGTTGTTGATTATTAAAAAAAACTTGCAAGTCATCCTGTCAGAGAAAGATGTTTAACATCTTTAATTCGACAATCAGGCATGCCATCTATCTTGAATGCCTTAATTTTATTCCTCTTGCACATCATCATTTACATAACAAAAGCAATTTACATAAAAAAATGTGATGATATGCAGTGGCGAGATTATTAGTATATTAGTGATGTCTTCCATCTAACCACATATTCCATAAGAAATCCACACTTGCGTTATTAATTAAAAATATGCAAAGAGTTCGTCGGTAGCCTGGAGGTAGAGTCTCGGCCTTTAGAACAAGGGGTCCGTGGTTCGATCCCAAGTGCCGGCAAACTCCCCTTTCACGGCACAAGCTTTTAGCTTAGTGTGAAAGGTGTATAAGGTTGTATTTGGGTTTATAACGAAACCCAGATATATCTTTAAAAAAAAAATGATAACATACTTAATATGGGGTTGGCTGGGGTGTTTGTGTAATATAAATGTTTGTACCTACTCACCTAAAACAGTTGGTTCCATCTCTGGTTTATGCTCTACTGTAGCCTCAAACATTCCATGACTAGGAGTTACATAGAACATAATCCTGACTAGCATGATGAAGGTCTCAGCTGTGATACTCTTCATGGAGACAGATGTCAGAGTTATATTCTTCACTCTCAAGAAGGCACATGTTCTGGTTTCACCTTTACGAAGGTACTTGGATGCTAACAACATAAGATGCAAAAAAAAATCCTGATTAAGAATAACACTAAGCAATATTTATTTAATTTTAATGAGTCACTCGGAGAGTTTTGTAAGAAGCAGGCAATTGTAAAATCTCACGTATAAGGCAATTAACATCTGTAATTCAGTGCTGAGGTATATCTTGTCTTCTTTTTTTATGGTACAAAAAGGGCGATCGGTATTTTTATAAAATGCAGCTAGACCACTAACTATATCATTATTATTTATGTTATGAATTTTTTGACACAATTGAATATCACCTACCTAGTTGATACCTATTCAAATAGGTTGACTATCAGTGAGTGTGATCAATTGGAATGATTTATCTAGAGTGGTTCGAAATATGATTTATATCATTATTGTTATAGATGGTATGATGGGTTAGGTAAAGATAGATAGAAAGATGGTTGTGTAATAAGGACGAGAGGGGATGTGAATTCTGTGAATTGTAATTTGTTTGTTTGACAATAAACAGATTTTATAAAACCATAAATGATCCACTTACATTCAGCCAACCACAGGTTGATTTGTTTAATGGCAACTTTAGCAGATATAAGAGCCTTTTCTGAATTTGCTGGTATCTGAGCTTCTCTATCACACACGCAGTACTCGGGTAAGATGCCAATCTGTGTGCAGGTCCTATTCTCATTAAACTGTCTGAAGATGGATTTCCCGACTGTACCGGGTCGTTTCTTGGTGCTAACCTCTCCCAGATCATCATCCACTATGTCCAGCAGAGACTGATGGATGTCGTACCAACTAAGTAGTCTTTCTGTGTGACTATCTAAAGATATCTGAAACATCAAATTTGTTTGATAAACAATTTAATCTAATTTAATATGAATATTTGTTAGAGGGCTGACTTCAATTTATATGTTATAATTATATTTACCTATCAAATATTTAATAAATAGAAAGTAGAATGACAAGAAGCAGAAACAGGGTATATGGAGATGATATAAGACAAATGATGCATCCAGCTGGACCACCCAACTGAGAATGTTTACAGATAATTTTCCGAAAAAATTACGACTTTTTACATAGTGAGTTTTTAATGACATACAAGACTTTCTTCAACAATACAATGGTACCTCGACATACGAGTTTAATTTGTTCCGCAACCTTGCTGGTATTTCAAATTACTCGTATCTCAAAGCAAATTTCCCCAATGAAATGAATTAAACTGCCATTAATCTGTTCCAGCCCCCAAAATGTCACCCCAGTTAATTTTGCTGTGTGTTTTTGAATAAGAAAAATGCAATTATAAATGGCAAATATTGTACAAAAACATAATAAAAGAGAATGTAAAGAAATAAACTAGATTTATAAAGTGTTACTTTCGCTTAATTTCCGTCACTGCTTTTCTCTTCACTGGTCTTTGCCGTTTTCACCACGCTTTTCTCACTTTCACCTGTAAAAAAAATATGTCCAAGGAGGTTTGTTTCTTCCTCCCTTTCAGAATGTTCCGGAAATGAGTTAGGCAAGTGTCATTAAATAGGTCGTATCTCAAATTTTGCTCATATTTCAAAGCAAAAAATCGCTCGCTCCACGGCTCGAATCTCAAAAAACTCGTATGTCAAGGTACCACTGTTTTTTTTTCCTTCTTCCATCAAAAGACCTTGCCCACCTCGACTTCTAGATGTAGTCCATTGTGGGATTTAGGTACCACTGTACACTGCTTCTAAGACAACAATATTACAATATTTGGATAATGCCAGCAAAAAGTTCAGTTGTAAAAAAAACACTTCTCTCATTACAAAAGTTCTGTGTAATTATCTTACCTGTAAATGTGGGAACTTTTTCTTGAATCTATCCGGGAGCAATATTCCCAAGAATGGCATCCTTTCTTCTAATCGGCCTACATAAGTGCTGCGGATGTCATCAAACCTGTGTCCATGGTCCCCCATCATCAGCACAACTGTATTATCAAAATATCCTTTACCGTACATCTTTGCGAAGAAGTTGTACACGTCTTTATCCATATTCTGAAAGAACAGTAAGAAAACAATACATCAATAATATCAAAACATTTGCATTTAAATTGTCTGGATGATATAAGGGATGTTTGTCTGTGGTGACAGACGATAGTTTGGGAGTGAAAGAGAAAGTGAAATGTATTAGCTAAGAAGAAATGTGTTAGGGTGCTGTTCCATTCTACCATATTGCAAGTACATACATTTAATTTAATATATTGTTGTACATTTATAATATACTCCTAGAAAGAGACACTACCCTAACACATATATGCTATCTCAGGTGGCAGGTTTTTCAAAGAAGTGCACATTTGTATGTACAGTATTTCTCATTTAAGGTGATGCATGTCTGATGAAAGTGTGTTAGAAAAGTCAGGTATATTCAGTTATTAATGCAGGTCATAAGTCAGTGAGCAATTTGTGAATTTAGTTAGTTCACTTTGAACTTGAATAAAATATGTAAATACCTACCCTTACGTCTGTTAGATATTCATGGCTCATCTCCACAAAAAAACTTAAAGCAAAGTATCTCAAATGAGCCATCTCAGTTAGGAACTCTTCTGTGTAGTTGAGCATATATTTATAGGAAGGTTCGTTTCCTAAACAATATCTCCACTTGGAACGATCCCAGAATTTTAATTTGTTCATTTTTATATTGGCTAAAGTCTCCTTAAGACTGACGTAAGGAGCTCTGTAATAGTAATCCACTGGATCCTCTCGGAAACCGTAGTCTACATGACTAAAAATTGTATCTAAGTATTCTTCACAGTACCTGGAAATACAAAAGAAAAAGAAAATTAATATGTAGTAACCACGAACAAAAACAAAAAGAAACATAAAATCTAATGAAGTGCATAATGCAGGGAGAAAAACCCATCTACTAATTGTTATGTTTTGTCGCAAAACATGCATTAGAGAGCCCTTCAGGTACTTTGTCACAAATTATGTATCCTACAGTGTTTTTAAAGTGATCTGTCACAAAAATGGTGTATCACATAGTGTCCTTGAGGTATTTGTTATACAATGACACAAATGAGAAAAAATGATCTATTATCCAGTATCCTTGATATGTTCCATCCCAAAAGTCACAGTCATTAGGTAATTTGTTATACAATGCTATGAGACAAAATGATCTATTATCCAGTATCCTTGATGTGTTCCATCCCAAAAGTCATAGTCATTAGGTAATTTGTTATACAATGCTATGAGACAAAATGATCTATTATCCAGTATCCTTGATGTGTTCCATCCCAAAAGTCACAGTCATTAGGTAATTTGTTATACAATGCTATGAGACAAAATGAAGGGCTGTGGGTAATAACTTGGTAACCCACTGAATCATTAATTTGAGAAAACTGCGATAAAGTAATGTACTATTTATTTATTTGCGTATATAATCATAAATTCTTTTTTGAACACTTAGAGATGAATCTAAGGGAATGTGCCAAATCTAAATTGAAATTTAACCAATGGTTATTTTTTTTTGTGGCTTACCATGTTGTTACACGGTTGGCGTGTGGCATACAAGGTTTTTAAAGAATTAAGGATTTTAAAGGCGTTTTGGAAATCAATAAATGAAAAATCATAATTTTTTAAACTAAATATGTTTTTTTTAATTAAAAATATAGAGAAACATAAGTTTTCATTGGAAATTGAATAAAACAAAACGGTGTTCATTGTTCATTTTCATCCTCAAACTCTATTTGATCTTCATCAAGTTCGCCTTCGATTCGTCGGTGTTCATTGTTCATTTTCATCCTCAAACTCTATTTGATCTTCATCAAGTTCGCCTTCGATTCGTCGTCCTTTTTTTAATAGGGAGAAATAATTTTCCCAAATAACTTTGGGAATATGATCTTTTAATGATTCTATATCTTTTAATTTTTGGCAATCAATGTACCTGCGACGGGAATATTTCAATGGAAATTGGACATCAGAAATGGGTGAAAAAAAATTACCCCTTGGGCAAAGGTTTACTACTTTTGTCGGACCAGCATACTGATGTTTAATTATTAGTTTCATAGGATCTGATGAGTGGAATGTAAATTTCACACAATCTTTGAATTTAACAGGTTGTTTCTCTACATCCTTCGTGCGAAACGTGAAAAGTTTTTTCAACTCAACCAAACTAATGAAGTCATTCTGGGTCATGTGAGTAACAATAAATGGATTCTTTGTGGTGCATGTCTTCAGAATATGAATCCATTCTTCTGGGGAGTATACAGTTTGGACATGCCTTCTGACGTAAGACTCCACATGTCCAAAGTCTTGATCAGAAGGAAGCATCGTATGTCCTGGAATCGGGAAATAATGATCTATTTTATTGCATCGCTTAGTTGCAACTAAATAAGCCCAAAATGCATTAATAGACCAGTTTTTATTCTGTCCACCACAATTATCACTGACTAATATTAAATGGTCACATTTTATATCATTTGTTTCAAAATGTTTTTTCAGGCAGCTCACAATTTCTTCTGAGCCCCTTCCAGCTGTAGATTCATCCCAAAAATAAAAATACCCTTTCTCGGTTTTGCAGTCATGTATACTAAAATTATACCCCCAAATTTTTCTGCAGTAAAATGCTGGTCCTGTACTTAATTTTGGTATTGGCAATGCTTGCTGCAAATCAAATGTGAAGACATATGTATCAGGATTTTCCTTTGCTAACTGTCGTACCAATTTCAATTTATCCATTCCAGCTTTGGCTTTTCTGTGGTGTAATTCTAAATCAGTTTTGAATTCCTTCACGCTTTGGGAATTGTTTTCCAACGTGCTTTGTTGTATTTTAATATTTAATATGTCACACGTCTTACAGGAATCGCTTTTAGGGTTTTTAAATCCGATATTAAGAGTGTTAAAAATTTTCCTGTATTTATCACGAGACACAGGAATGAAATTGTTTTCCTTACAAAAAGATTCCTTGTAGTTCATAAAAATAGATGACAAAGAATGCTCGTGCCCTAAATAAACTTTATCATCATTATCTTTCCTACTGTAGTGGCTCTTATATTTAGGGATTTGTTTAATGTGTTCAAAAACATTGTCAATTTGTTCTTTGGAGTAGGTATTTTTTCTTGCTTTATGAAGTCCTCGATGATCCAAAGGAGGCACTGAGGACTCTCCTTTTGCTTTTTTACTCGCTATGATTTCAACACGACCTCTAGACACATGTAATCCGTGCATACTTAAGAAGGCTACTTTGCAGACTTCGATGTCAGTACCATTTTTAATAACTGTATAAATTAATGTACAGTTTCGCCGGCTCTTAGGGGCTTTTGTGTATCGTCGTTTAGGATTCTTGACATTAATCCTTCCATGCAGATAAGCATTTTGAAGATTATAGCTCGCCATGTTCCAAAAAGCAGATAAAATTTCTTGGATACACTCTTCGCCAACAATTTCAAAACATTTCTTTTTGCAATTGCAATTAGGTCCTTTTTCACGTTTCTGTACAGTCACACCTTTTACATTCTTATATTCTAAGCCTTTGTTTCTTAGGTTTTTATTTTTAAATCTCTGATTTACTTTTCTTTTTTTTATTGGAATATCTGATTGATTATTTCCTGATCCACCTTCTACCAATAAACTCTGAGATGTTGTGGCTGTATTTTTACTTTGAGTCACATTATTTAAATCCTAAAACAATATGATAATTATATAATTGTAAATATTTACAAACATTATATTACATTAAAATGTTTTCTTGTTTACTCTATGGCTAACCATGTTATCGCAATTGCAAATTCATAACATGGTATGCCACATAATACACCTTTGTGGTACCATGTAATATTGTTAAAACATTGAATTTAAATTGTGAGATGGTATCCCACAAAACTAACTTATAAGATTACACTATTTGTATGAAATACTCGAAAAAATATTGCTTCACAAATTTGAAAATTATAACATGGTAAGCCTCTTGTCAAAAAAATATCAAAAGTCAGATTCACTCACCGACATTGTTGATACATTATTAGTATCTTCCAGGTCACTGTTTGGATTATATTCACTTCCTGAGTCTTCAAACACTTCACTAGTATCGAATAATGATAAATTATGAAGATCAAAACGCTGTTTTCTATTTCTTTTTCCACTTTTATCGCAAGGTGACACTCCATTTCCCGCCATGTTGTATGAGGGTTACCAAGTTATAAAAAATTAAGGAGGCAAATGTGGCATACCAAAACCCAACTCTAGCGCTCCCCGGTGGTAATAATTGAAATTATGTTTTTGTTTAAGAATCTGCATGCCATAGATGTCTCTGTATGTATCATAAGTCAAATATTGTACCATTGTGGGTTACCATGTTATTACCCACAGCCCTTCAAATGATCTATTATCCAGTATCCTTGATATATTCCATCCCAAAAGTCACAGTCATTAGGTAATTTGTTATACAATGACACAAATGAGAAAAAATGATCTATTATCCAGTATCCTTGATATGTTCCATCCCAAAAGTCACAGTCATTAGGTAATTTGTTATACAATGCTATGAGACAAAATGATCTATTATCCAGTATCCTTGATATGTTCCATCCCAAAAGTCACAGTCATTAGGTAATTTGTTATACAATGCTATGAGACAAAATGATCTATTATCCAGTATCCTTGATATGTTCCATCCCAAAAATCACAGTCATTAGGTAATTTGTTATACAATACTATGAGACAAAATGATCTATTATCCAGTATCCTTGATATGTTCCATACCAAAAGTCACAGTCATTAGGTAATTTGTTATACAATACTATGAGACAAAATTATCTATTATCCAGTATCCTTGATATGTTCCATCCCAAAAATCACAGTCATTAGGTAATTTGTTATACAATGCTATGAGACAAAATGATCTATTATCCAGTATCCTTGATATATTCCATCCCAAAAGTCACAGTCATTAGGTAATTTGTTATACAATGACACAAATGAGAAAAAATGATCTATTATCCAGTATCCTTGATATGTTCCATCCCAAAAGTCACAGTCATTAGGTAATTTGTTATACAATGCTATGAGACAAAATGATCTATTATCCAGTATCCTTGATATGTTCCATCCCAAAAGTCACAGTCATTAGGTAATTTGTTATACGATGCTATGAGACAAAATGATCTATTATCCAGTATCCTTGATATGTTCCATCCCAAAAATCACAGTCATTAGGTAATTTGTTATACAATACTATGAGACAAAATGATCTATTATCCAGTATCCTTGATATGTTCCATCCCAAAAGTCACAGTCATTAGGTAATTTGTTATACAATACTATGAGACAAAATTATCTATTATCCAGTATCCTTGATATGTTCCATCCCAAAAATCACAGTCATTAGGTAATTTGTTATACAATACTATAAGACAAAATGATCTATTATCCAGTATCCTTGATGTGTTCCATCCCAAAAGTCACAGTCATTAGGTAATTTGTTATACAATACTATGAGACAAAATTATCTATTATCCAGTATCCTTGATGTGTTCCATCCCAAAAGTCACAGTCATTAGGTAATTTGTTATACAATACTATGAGACAAAATTATCTATTATCCAGTATCCTTGATATGTTCCATCCCAAAAATCACAGTCATTAGGTAGTTTGTTATACAATACTATGAGACAAAATGATCTATTATCCAGTATCCTTGATGTGTTCCATCCTAAAAGTCACAGTCTTTAGGTAATTTGTCACAAAACTTATGAAAGAAATGCAAACAATTTATATAAGTGATAATAGGGCAACGACAATATAAGTTAATAATAGTTTCTTACATAGTGACATATCCCTGTTCCCGCAGAGATTTCCACACAATAGGCATCTCGTCGTATCCCTTGATGGAGGAGTTCAAGTCTGGAGTCCACATGGGAACATTCAGACCTTTCTTGTATGCCGTGAAACCAGACAACAAGGCCATCATGTTGGGGAAGGTGTTGTGAGCTACCTAAAAATAGAAAATTCACATTAAAAGTTATTTTAAAGTTTATAATTTTTTAAATGTTACACAATTTAAAACGGATTGAATTTCCTTAAACCAATGCATGTTATTATACTGTGGACTCAATGCTAATTAGATTTTTTCAAGATGAATATAGGTTTGTTACAACTCAAATTACACCCCTAACCACCTTCACATGAGTAGCAATATGTGTGTGTTTACAACACAATGTTCAAAAAATAGATCCGTGAGAAGACATAAATTATGTATTTTATTATAAAAGCTGGATCTCATAATGGACTACAAACAGAAGTCACATATGGGTGGATTCTTAGATGGAAAAGAAGATGCTCAGTTGCGAAGGAGAAGTAGGGCAGTAGTGGGATTCGAACTCGGGATTTCCCAATAAAATATATATGTGAAATCACTAAAATTAGAAATGTCTAGTTAGAGCATTGAGCCCACAATCTCTTTTTCAGTCCCTATCGATCCACCGCTGGATATAGGCTTCTTCATGGGCCTACAATAATAATAATAAATCTTTATTGACAGAACATATTTTCAAAACTACACATAATAAATAAAAACAGTGTTCTGTCAAATAGCGGACTTGTTGCAGAGCAACATCTTCAACAATGTACATAGCCAAAATAAATCATTTTCACCATTGAGGTTTCGGAGAAATATTCATAATTAATGAGCTTTAATTTTGCCCCTTGGAGGATTTTCCTTTTTTTTCTCACAAGATTGAATCACAGTCCACTATCCTTCAGCCTTGTTTGCGATGTTTTTTTTTCTTCTTTTGTTTTCTATTTCTATAAGGAGAATTCTGTATACATGAAAGGGTGAGTATAGTGGTTAGTAAATTTCTAATTGCGCTAACACTAGAAAATAAGTTGTAAAGTGTTGTCCCTAGGGTTAAGAGTTTTAGTACATAGCAATTTCTAACTGTAATAATATTGTAGTAGTGAGTAGTGCCTTGAAGTGAGTATCTTCTCCAAAGGACATTAAGGGTTTTGTAATTTTAGGGAGGATTTGGTTGGGGGGGAGTCCTTCTGGCAAACCCTGAGCCCTCGCTTGAAAAAATTCTTTTGTATCGTTGAGTCTAGATGATATAGGAGCTTCGCTCTTGAAACATCCAGGGGAAAGTGGTGGGTAAAACCCATAATGAAAAATTAATGAGCAATTAATTAAATAACAGTTATCAATGTACACAGTTTCAGGATAAAAGAACTTTAATTATTCTCACCTTATTGAGTCCTTTCAAAACAGTCATCCCCAACTTGTTGACTAAAAATTTATAAGTCAGAGGCATTGTTCTGATAAAATTCCCTCGAGACATAGAGTCTATTGTGAATATAAGAACACTGGGCCTATGGTTGGGTATTTCTATATTCTTGGCTATCTTGTCTGGATCCCAGGGCCAGATGTGAGTGTGCACCATACTGTAGATGTGAGAGCCATCACTATAGCATTCCACTCTAATGGTATGGTCTGTCACTTTCACAGGAAACACTATTTCTACTTTGTCACCGTACTCCACGACATAATCGTCATTTTTTGACAGGGTGACTTTTTGGTAGTGGCATTTAACATCTGAAAAAAAATGATATCTGAAATAGACAATTTCTTTCTTAATCTTTTTATTCGTTTATTTATTTATCAGCTTTTATACAAGACGAAAAGCCGGGTTTTGTCTGAGGTATTCAAGCGTAAAAAATGTATTAAATTACGAGCAGATAATATCCAATAATTTTAAATTTAGCGCGCAGTCAACACGTATCATCCATCATTTCTGATAGGGAAGTGGATAAAAGGTCGGTCAATAATAAGATCACTAAGTATAATTATCATAAAACAAACTTTACAGAGACCAATGGCAAATTTAATTGCAAACAATTGATTGGGATCATTATTATTATCTTAAAAATGTTACCCTGCACTAAGACCAAAACAGCTTTTCGCCAAGGCGATTTCAGCAGGGGGAAAATAGCAAAATCCAAAAAAGAAGAGATATATCATCAAAAAAAAAACAGAATCAAAGGAGAATATCTATCCTGACAATAAAATCGTTCCTGCATCCAAAGATATGCAAAGGTATGTCAACAGACTTACCTGAGTTGTAATAATTTGTATCAATTTCAGTCTTGTTGATGTGGAGGACTCCATCCCAATCCAGATACGTCAGGTATGGCTGGATCCGTCCACAGATTATTGGAGTGGGAGGTTTGTTCACATACTTCAATATCTTTTTATCATAAATATCATAATTCGGGATCTTGCACTTCGTTGAATTGAGTCCATCCAGAAATTTAGCATTATCTCTATGGAATAACAACTCAATGGTTCTTTTATCGCGCTTGAAGAAGCTTGAGTTACAGCATATATAAACAAAGCTGATGAAAAAAAATAAAAAAATCTTGATACTGACATTCCCTTTTCTCATTTTAAAATATCCACGCATGGTCAATTTTTGAATCCACGAAAATGTCTACAATTTTTTTTTTTTTCTTTAAATCACCTTTCACAAAATCGACTAATCGTCTTTAAATGGACTGTTCTTGAAACACTATTAATTAATTGTTTATTTATAATGAGTATTTTAGTTTCTTTTATTTTTATATTTAAAAAAAAAAAATTCTGGGTTTATGTTATAAACTCAAATACAACTTTATACATCTTTCACAGTAGGCTTAAAGCTTGTGTCGGGCCAGCACCTGAGATCGAACCATGCACCTCTTGTGCATGAGGCTGAGACTATTACCTCCAGGCTAATGACGAACTCTATGAGTCAGAAGTTCATATATTTGTTACTTATTGTCGTTGGACTCATTTTCGCTGATTCTTAGCAAGACTGGAAAACATTAATATTTTTTTAGGGTAGCTAGTAATAAAAGATCGTGTCGATCAAGTTGAAAGCACCACTGAAGTCTCACAGAACAAACTGTGTGACTCTTTGGCCATCTACAGGTCTACAGCCCATCTAATGATCTAATATCCTCAGATTTTTATTAGGGCAGGTGTCATACTGTGCTCTTCTCGGAAGCCAGAATGGAAGTTACTGAGAAAATTGTTCCCACTGAGGTGATTTTTAAGTTACCAATATGCCAGCTTTTCCAATACCTCGTAGAAAAATTGCGGCATGGGAATTTTGAGGTAGTCAGTTGAATTAGCGACCTGAACTTTTTCGGTATGGAAACTACACAAGACTTCTTCCAAACTATCGGAACATATCTAGAGTAAGTATTAGTTGAGTATATTATTGTTTAGAAGTGTAAAATTAAGAATACTGAAAATCTATCCCATACACAAGTATAACTCTTTTAATGGGATAGTAAACAATAGATTTTTAAGTATATTTTAGTAAATGTGTAATATATATGTATTTTTGTGATATTATTCAAATAAAAAAATATTCTTTGAAAATGAAAATTTAATTTATTGAATGAGCTGAGCTGACTCTCTCATTGGCCTGACAATTTAATTGTGTTACAGAGAAAAATAATACCATTTCGCACACTCACTTGGGAACATAAACTAGTGATAGGTATATGGAAATACCTAATATTGAAAATTTTTAACATACAGTTAGACTTGCAATGATTAACCAGCTAGGTAACTGAAATAATTGCTAAAAATACAATCATGAACTATGAATTATAATATTAAATATCTTAATTAATGTCTTTTATGCACCCGCTGTTAGATCGTAAAGTATACATGTGATGTTGACACATTGTATCCTATCACGACTGCAAAGGTTTCGAACACAAAGATGTATAAAATGTGGACACGGTGTAACCATATTGCAACTCAATGAAGTTTAGGACACTGAATGTAGAACAAGTAGTGAATTGTTACAGAAGTCATTTCAAGGTCTTAAATTACCTAATATTATTATTTTCACTTAAAAACAAGTTATTTAACATCCACTCTATTGACATTTGTGAAAGAAAGATTAACAAAAAAGAAAACAATGGAAACATTGGGTTGAATTCTAACTTTGAATTTTTTGCAAGGACTAAAGGATTGAAATTTTTACCATAGACTTATATAAAGTTGATTTTCTACATAAAAACAGTTTACAAGTAAAAAAGTGCTAATACCATTTCCCAATGAGAAAACTTAATCTTTGACACTCCACATGACTATATAACTAAGTAAAAAATAATAGGTGAATATCCCATTTTGAGAAAAAAAATGCTGGTACCTAAATTTAATTTAAGTATCCACTTTCCAATTGTTATTTTTATTTAGTAAAATGATTTTGGGTGATCCTTTGGGAATGCCCCGAGATGACGGATGCTAGCGATTTTATGACAAATACCTAGTATTAGTGAGGACACTCCTTGCTGTTTGATTTGGGGAGGTACTCGCCTCAAGACATTTTTGAAGTTTGTGGAGACATGGGTATCTCGGAGGGATCTTCTTCGTCGACCGGGTGCACCCCCAGTCGGGGTGGAAATGTCTTAGGATTAAATTTCAATCAAAATAATGAAATCTAGGAAGTAAAGTTTTCCTTTTTGAATGTTTTTTAGTAGAATACTAAAAAACATTCAAAATGTCTCGAAACTGTTACATAGTCAATCCTTCTAAAATAATTGATATTGTAAAGTTTTCCATTTGATTCAATTTCTTTTGTATATTGTATATTTTTATGTTGTTCATGAATTTTAGAAAAAGTTCCAGCTTTTCTTGGTATCCGTCTATGTGCACAATATATCGTCTGTGTATCTCTTGTAGTTATCGAGGTATTTGAGAAAATGAGAAGTGGAATAAAAGCACATTGATAACTGTCCATAGAATGCCATTTGAAAAATGACATTGCAGAATAAAGAATTTGAATTTAATTGAGCATAGAATAAAATAGTTTGGTTTTATGAGGCACAAATCTTTTCTCATTTAGTTTATAAATACTGATCACATCATGATGAAAAGGTTTGGTAAATAATTAAAAACAAATACAGTATTTTTAACATAATTTATTAGAATGTTCATCTTCTATGACAAGTGACATTCTCAAACAAGGCCACTATAAATTGTTATGAACAAATAGCATACATTATTTGTGTACATAAAAAAAATTAACAAACAATAGAAATAATGAGAAAATAATGCAATTGAAATAAAAAAAACAACAAATCTTACAAACAATAAAACAATACTTATAAGACTTAACAACATAACATCCTATCTATAATAATCACAGCTCTAATCAGTTTTGAAACTTAGAGATTTTTGGCTTCAGTTTGAGCTCTGGCTACCAGTTTAAAAATATCAATAGTAAAATCAATTTTAACACATCAACGGCTGATGGGAGTTTTCGTTAAACGTCTAATAATTATTTTGTGAGATTATAGTTTTTATTTTAAAGAATAGGTATTAATACAATTGTTTTTTTTTTTATTTTAAAGTAATTTTGTGATATTTTATTAAATATATCGTCGTTGGTTCTATGAAACCTCTTATGTGCTACACACCAATTTTTACAGGAGATGCAAAAAAACTGTTTTAAAGTCCACAGATCAACAAATGTAATCAAAATTATCATCAAATTCATGTAAAAATTTGATGATAATTTTGATTACATTTGTTGATCTGTGGACTTTAAAACAGTTTTTTTGCGTCCCCTGTAAAATATGGTTTGGAGCACATAAGAGATTTCATAGAACCGGATATATAACGACGATATTCATGTGTCAGCCACGGAATAATTATTCACGGTGTAAAGTCGCAAACCTTCAGACAATCAATAGTTAGGTATTGCATTCGCGTCGCATCAGCCACACTGATACACACCATGTCAACCGCTTTTTTTGCCATTATTTGTTTTATTTTTTTAATAAATTCACATATTTATTTTTTGTTCATTGTTATTTTAATTTTTATACGACAAGAAAAATACTTAAAAGTAACTTTTGCATAAAAGTTTTTTTCAACAAATTTTTCACACATACAACAATATTTTTGGTGCTATGAAAATAATCTAAGGTCAAGCTACAGGTATGTAGAGAAAAGGCATATTGGCCACGCTGAACTAAATAATATTTGAACATTTGAGCATTATTTTCATTTAAGTACATCTTTCTATGTAATATAATTTTTATTAATACCCATTGTCATCCTATGAATTTCTACATTTTTTAATACATTTGTCATTCAGGCTCTATAGTTCAATAGTAATTTTCTCACCCAGTTGATTGCTTCACCTCGTGTAGGTCATCCGTCCTCCTAACTAAACTCAAAGCCACACAGAAGACTAGAGACTCTACATTGTGTATTGTGAGCTGCACTCACACTTAGGACGAGAGAAATTTCTTTCAAAACTCTGTTGAAAAACAGTTTTATACTCAGTCCTGATGATGCCGATTCATTAGTGTAAATCAGCGATGCACAAACTGCAGCCCGCATGCGGCCCTCGGTCTAGAATTATTTATTATAAAAAAAATTGTCAATACCAGTGATAATCAGACATTCGGTAAAAGTACCGAATTCCTGGTGTAAATTCTAAGTGTGATTGTGTTATAGGTTGTGTACAGAAAACAGTGTTTTTTCATATTTAAAACTAAATTTCAAAATGTTAACATTGAAACTATAACTTATAACTATTTCACAATTTCATATCTGCTTTGCTCATAATGTTCTCACACAAATACACAGTATGTGTATAGTATTATGGTTAATCAAGTATGTGTATAGTATTATGGTTAATCAATGTGATGAAATAAATTGAACACTATTTTGCAGGTAATCTACAGAGTTCAACGCCTTAGATAATTCTATAATATGTTCTTCTCTATGCTTGGGTGAAATACAATCTTGCAAGTAATTAGTAAGTTGTTAGTTTCTCTATTGCATACACATTTTATGAAGGTTGGTCCTGTGACTTTAAAAATAGACATACATATTGAGTTACTAAGATATACATCTATTAATCATCCAATTCCCTACTAGGATACCAACTCAATTTTTTTTAAACAAAACAAGTTTTTGAGCTTACTCTATGGTAAATAATGATATCCTGTTTATTGCATCACCAAAAATTCTAAAATCAATGTTTTTTTATAATACTAGAACCACATTATTGTTTGTGGTTTTGGTCGACCCTATAGTACTTCAAAGCCAATGACAATTCTTATAATATAACAGGAATGTGCACTGTCTCGTAAAAACGTAACACCTGAGATAGTAATGGTAGAAAACTGTTCCTTTCTAATACATGGTTGTACTATATTTTCTTACAATAGTTATATGACTTATATTACGTACTGACAATATGCAGAAAGGGACACCACTCTTCCAACTGCTATCTCACCTGGTACGCTTTACTTTGTTATAACAATGTAGATCTAATTGCAAACGAAGAAGGCATATTTTGGCTTGAATTTGGTCAAACAGTTTTACTACAGTAAAGTGTCTTAGTTTTGAACTTTAATGTGCCGTACCTTAGAATATATAATTTTTTTTATTTATATAACTGGGTGACAAATATAATAATCTATAATATTACATATAACTACAATTATTATAATACATATTTATATTATCAACTATTTTAAATGAGTCTACAACTTGGCAAATGGGTCTGTCTAATCTATTGTGTTTTGAATATTTATTTGAGTTTTTTTGTGAAGTATAAATAAATAAAATAAAACTCGATGGGCTAATCCATGTAATATGTATATAAGGTGATAGAAATTGCCTAAGGGAGGACTTGTGGTTGCAAATGCAATTTCTTCTAGTCAACCTCAATTGAATATAATATAAATCATAATAAAAAGACATTTAGTATTAATTCTATAAATACATATGTAGACTTGAATTTTTTAAGTGCCCTAGCACCGCTATGCACACAGTCACAGGTAATGTGTATAACAGAACACGTGATTGTATTAGTAACCAAGTAACATCACTGTGATTGGCTGGTGCATTATGTGGTGTGTGTAACAAACTCATTACTGAAGGATGTGTTAGTAATCATTTACCTGAGCGGGGCACTCTTACATGAATTCTAATCTAATGATAAAAATATTAAAAATACATTCAATTTAGTTACATACATACATACACAAAACTAAAAAACCCTCTGTACATTGAATTGTAAAGGGTTTTTCAACAAGAACTTTGTTTTTTAATTGTGGCAACACCAGCAACATGATAGTTTTGACATTTAATTTTTTGACGTATTCGTAGTGGATGCATTGGCAATTGTTGCAATGAATTCAATTTCGCTTGAAAATCGCATTAAAATAATTAAAATCCATTATGAAAATGGTGGTTCTGCTAAAGTGACATTTCGTCAAATTCGTGATATTTTCGGACAACATAATCGTCCTTCTGAGACCGCTATTAAGAATTTGGTCGCTAAATTTGAGTCGACAGGCTCGATACAAAATGTATTAACACCAACGCGTGTACGACCGGGTCGTTCAACTGAAAACATTGCAGCCGTGAGCCACAGTGTTGAAGCAGATCCAAATTTGTCAATTCCTCGACGTTCTCGACAATTGGGGTTATCCAAAACCACCACATGGCGAATTTTGCGTAAGGATTTGGCTTTGAAGCCTTACAAGGTTCAACTGGTGCAGGAATTGAGGCCGAACGACCATTCACATCGCCGTAGATTTGCTCAATTCATTCAGGAACAACCCGCTGGTTTTTCTGAAAAAATCATTTTTTCAGACGAAGCCCATTTTCACTTGTCAGGGTACGTCAACAAGCAAAATTGCCGCATTTGGGCTTCTGAAAATCCTAGAGCAATTATTGAGAAGCCGTTGCATGCTCAGCGTGTCACTGTATGGTGCGCTATGTGGTCTGGAGGCGTGATTGGGCCGTTTTTTTTCGAAGATGAGACTGGAAATGCGGTAACGGTCAATGGATCACGCTATCGCAAGATGTTGACAACTCAATTTTGGCCTATTATTGATGACGTGGATATCACTGACATGTGGTTTCAACAGGACGGTGCCACATGTCACACAGCCAATGAAACGATCAATTTATTGCAAACCAAATTTCCCGATCGCATGATTTCACGAAACTCAGCTGTTAAGTGGCCAGCCAGATCGTGTGATTTAACGCCACTGGATTATTTTTTGTGGGGCTATGTTAAGGACAGAGTCTATACGGAGCCAATCGAATCGATTGCAGCCTTAAAACTCAAAATCCGTGATGTGATTAGCGAAATAGTCCAGCCATTTTGCCAAAAAGTGATTAAAAACTTTGATGAAAGAATCGACATCTGTCAGCGTGCTCGTGGTGGACATTTGTCAGATATCATTTTTCATGCATAATTGCCAAACTTTTCTCTTTGTAATTCAATAAAAATTTTCATCATCTTCATCAAATTTTTTTGTTTTATTTTGTTTTAAAAAACAAAGTCCTTGTTGAAAAACCCTTTATAACTGATATTTTTATGACACTGTTTTATTTTGTAATATTGTAACCAATGTACAGTGCAAAATAAATAAAAAGGGATGTTTACACAAAAAGTGTGATTTCTAAGGGTTTGTCAACTATTTCTAGAATTAAATATGTTATAATTATTTATTTTTATATTTGGTCTGTGTGCATTTATTTATTATAGTCATCACCATCACACCGCTTCCATTTCGAGGTAGGCAGAAGGATCAAGCACTACTTATTTCTATCCTTGCGTACATTATTCGTTTCCATCACTGTCATACAATTCTTCATGCATGCTCTCCTATTTGATGTACTCAACACATGTCCGTCCTAGAGAAACTGCTTTATATGGTCTTGTCATTTAATTTTTGGACAGCCAGATTTCCGAGCCCCAGCCCTATATTATATTTTCTTTGTCATTCTGTACACATTCATTCTTTCCACTCCCCCAAACAACTGTAGTTTGTTCACTTTCATTCTTGTTATTACTCCAGCTTTCATTCTGCAATCTTCATGCATTATACTACTTTTGATTCTATGACTCTGCAAAAGACGTCGCCGGGATTTATGTAGGTATCTAATTATAAATTTTATAATTATAGTTATCAGAGATCAAACTCAAAAGAGAGTAAGAATTATTATATTTGGATAAACCTCAAAACAGGTATCCAATGTACTTATTTTGTGTATATAAAATTGTCATTGGACTTTTAACTTGATTAACTCAGTAAAAGACATCGCTAGTCACAAGTAGGCCTACCAACTTAAACAATATTAAAATCAGCTTCTTCATCATACCTACCAGATAAATCTTTAGAACCACTTTCACAGAGACTACAGATCAATGTAAATACTTTCACATAAGAGAAAGGACACTGACGATCCGTCTGACAAAAAACATTCCTTAAAAGTTCATGGCAAAGAGTACGTATAATTTTTTTTTAAATTTTTAAATGTTTTCTATACACAGATATCAGTATAGTTGGCGGACTTATCACTTACGTAATTTCTTCCTGTCTCAATTTTGCTGAGACAGTTCTCTTCCAAACCCTGGTTGCGAAACTCCTTATGAAACTCCGCGACCCAGCTGGGAATCGAACCCAGGACCTCGATGATGCAAGTCGACTGCGATAGATGTTGCACCACGTGGCCGGTTAAAAGTTCATGGCAAAGAGTATGTATAATATATTTGGGTTAGGTGGAAGAGATCGCGCCTTTGCGATAAACTCGCCCTCTGTATATTGATTGTATTTAATTTGAATGTTTACCTTTTATGTAATTGTTTTTAATCAATGTACAGTAAAGAATGAATAAATAAATAAATATAATATCTATGTGGAAATATGAAAACCACATTTTCTGGTAAATGTTATTTATATTGAATGTAGATACGATAAATTTAAGGTAAATTCCAAACAGGAAATTTTGTGAAAATATTAATTAACAAAAATACATAAATGCTAAAAACAACTGATATTTTACGAAATATTCTCAATACCACGTGACATTTACAAGGGCTAACAGATTAATATCCACATATGCACAATAAACCAAAATACAATCATTACCAGTTTAAATATCAGTAATGTTCAGTGCAAGGGTACCATGTAGTGCCACAAATATAATATTTCCTATATCAGGTATGCAGCTAGAATCTGCAATATTCTAAACTAAATCTAAATTTGCACTGCCTTAAGAGCGCTCTCAAGCAAAAATGGTAAAATATTCAATTTTCAACAAGTTCAACAAACCCTTAAAACTTGTTAATGCTGCGAACATTTTGATGTGATAAAATATGAAAAGAAACATTTATTACCAACATTAGTTTTTGACTTAAAAAAAAATTGATTTTAACTTCAGAGTATAAAAAATATACTTCGTTTATAAAAAAAACATATTTCTAAAAATCGAAATCGGGGGTATGTTCGGCAGACAATGCACGAGAATCCTATAATTTTTCATTTATATTTTTTTAATATTACAAAAAGTTAGGTAGTTAATAAAAATATTAGTTAAAAAAATTGTTTTTTTCATGGATATTGACCGATTTAAAAAACTCATTTTTATGATAAAATTTCTAATATTTGAAACCAAAAATCACCACATGAACTCGATATTTTGTTTATTGAAAAAAGTTTACTAAAATCTATAGTATTTAAGTATATGCTTGATAGGACGAATAAAAAATAAACATATTTTACAAATAATGTGTATTTTGTAATAACAAAGAGCACCTAAATAAATCTCGCCAGTCTGCGATTCATTTATTTTTTAGTAAAAAACTTATAATGGTAATAAATATTTGTTTTTTATTTTATCAAATCAATATGTGCACAAGGGTCAACAAGTTTTGGCATTTTTTTTTACCAAATTTGTTGAAAATTGAATATTTTACCGTTTTTGCTAAACGGGGGCCTTAAAGGATAAATATATAAAATCATCATGCTAATCATATGAAAATGAAATTCTACTTATATACCATCTACGATTTTGTACAAAACACGAACACAATATTTTAAAGTTTTACTTTCAATTAACTAGAAGTGAGCACCATATTGTGTTAAATGTATATTAATTATATAAAGAGATTCATCATAAGATAATATATGATATAATGATGTATACATGCACATTTTTAGTGCATAACAATGAAATATTTAAAAATTCTACAATATAAATATTTTTATATCGAAAGCTATTGTTTTATGTAGATTGCCTTGTTGTCTCAAAATTTTGATGTGTCATATCTGGAAATATTAGAATTTTGAGTTTTTGGTTGATGAATATTTAGAAGGGAACCATTGTTTTACATTTTAATTAAGTTTAGGAACACTTTGAGTCAGATGTAAGTCAGTTTGGTACTGTAGGAGCATTTTCATTTTCTTCAAAGTGAGTACAGTTTTATTTGTGTACTGTAGGTATATCTGGTACAGTTTTGGTACAATTGGAGATCTATTATTAAAGTGGCAGTGGATAAATCCATTTATAGTTAGTTAACTTCAATAGAGACCAAAAAATTACAAAATTCTGACTAGTTTCTATAATAAAATTGATTATCTCAACTATTATTCACTTAAAATTCATAAGATTCAACTGCTTTGGAAAATGCAATTTTAATAATTCAAAATAAAGAATATTTTGAAAAAAAATTCCATTTTGGAAATTGTTTAATTTTAATAAAAAACTACTTATTATTTATTGTTTGAGTGAGGGTGTTATTCCTGAAGAGTAGAAGTATATGAAGGAGTTGAAGAGTTCTGCTGTACACAGAAGCAGTACAGCCTGAGGATCTCATGGGAGATACAGGATGGCTGATCACCGTATTTGTTGATTCTATTTATATCACCTGAAAGAGAAATAATTAATATTTATACTTTATTCTTTTCATTTACGTCAAACTACCTCTGGTGTGGATAAAATATACTGAGTGTGGAAAATAAATGGGATTTCCTTCTTTTCCAATGTCCGAGTGATCGGTGGGTGTCGTTTAATACTTACTGAATATCCTTATCTTTTTATTGCTGGTTAAAAAATAAAATAGGTTAAATGCTTCTTCAAAAATTTTCAACACCTTTAGATTTTGAGCAATGCAAATCCAGTATTTGAGCATAGTCTGGACAATTTTATCAATCATTGTCCTGTCTACTTGAAGATCTTTCTACAAATCTTCCCTCCATGATCTCCATTTCAGAATTAAAGGCATCCATCTCCCATTCTTCTTGGCCAATGGACCACTCCAACATGTGAGAACATGTAGAGTTTTGAGTGACCAAAGATCTTGGATGCAGTGAATAGGGATCTCTGCAAGAAGTACTTGGGGCAACAGACACTGATCCAACTAGTACAAGGGGAAGAAGATGTATGTTGAGGTGGTCGGTAGCCTAATAATCTTCTAGTTTCAGAGTTTAAAACGGGAAATCCCGAGTTCAATTCCATCTACTAATTGCCTACTCTGTCTTATATATCGTCGCTGCATATCGAAAATGGGTTATATGGCAAAAAAACTTTTCTAAAATAAACAACTTATTTAAACGTCAAAACCATTATTTGTATCCAATATTAACATTTTATAATTTAAAAATAATATAAAACAGCAATAAGAAGTTAAAACAATGATTTTAATATTGTAATGAATAGTTCTTTGAGAACATTTATAGGGTACCTGGAGTGTATTAGTTAAAAAAATGTTTATACCAACCTAAAACAGTTGGTTCCATCTCTGGTTTATGCTCTACTGCAGCCTCAAACATTCCATGACTAGGAGCTACATAGAACATAATCCTGACTAGCATGTTGAAGGTCTCAGCTGAGTTGCTCTTCATAGAGACAGATGCCAGAGTTATATTCTCCACACTCAGGAAGGCACATGCTCTGGTCTCATCTCTGCGAAGATACCTGAATGCTGAAATAAGATTTTAAAAAAATGCTGGTGAAATTTGTTTACAAAATGAAGAATGACATTGAGAAATATTGATTTATTTTAAATACATATCTGTAGACTCTATTGTCATTTTAGAGAGAATATATTTTAAATGTTAAGAATGCTAATCCAAATATATAAAAATTGCCATTCCGTGGAGTCCTATGAAATAGAATAAATCATCTCATCAAAAATTATTTGATCATATTTTTTTCCAAATTGAGAAATATTTTTTAATTTAATTATATCAAAATTTTATATTTCTATTTTTAACATGACATGGGCCGCGTCCACACAGCTGGATGAAAACGTCAATCAATCTTCAACTATTCGGTTACAATACTGGTTGGATGTCAGAAATTGCCTGCAGGCAATAATAAACCCGCCATTTGTACAACTTAAAAAATGTACAATAAGATTATTTTATTTTATTTTAAGATTGATTGACGTTTTCATCCAACTGTGTGATTGCAGCCTATACATACTTTTTTTCAATACTTACTATTTTATTTCGTGACTCGAAAACCATAAATGATTATTTTCTTTTGACAGTTTATTTTTAGTTCTAGGTATTATAATTAGTTTAACTGACCTGTTTATTATTTTTATTTTGTTTGTCAAATCATTATACATAAAAAAAATTGTACCTACCTAAGTATTCTTAAGTATTATTCAAAAATACATACATATTTCCTTTTTTTCATTAATTTATGTGCCTGCAGCTACAAACTGTATTTTACTTTCTTCGTCTGTCAGATTATTATTTTTATCTTTATTTAAAATGTAAAAGGCTATGCAGTGGAAAAGTGAATAAACACATAAGTAATATATAAATATGGTACAATACAGTGAGTAAACCATCTAAAATGTTTGTCGCTAGCTGGTAAGGAAGAGATTTACACTAACCATACCACTTGTGATGGACTCAATGATGATAGATAGAAATATACGAGCAATAAAAATTTGATAAAACCATAAATGATCCACTTACATTCAGCCAACCACAGGTTGATTTGTTTAATGGCAACTTTAGCAGATATAAGAGCCTTTTCTGAATTTGCTGGTATCTGAGCTTCTCTATCACACACGCAGTACTCGGGTAAGATGCCAATCTGTGTGCAGGTCCTATTCTCATTAAACTGTCTGAAGATGGATTTCCCGACTGTACCGGGTCGTTTCTTGGTGCTAACCTCTCCCAGATCATCATCCACTATGTCCAGGAGAGACTGATGGATGTCGTACCAACTAAGTAGTCTTTCTGTGTGACTATCTAAAGATATCTGAAACATCAAATTTGTTTGTAAACAATTTAATTTAATTTAAAGAATATTTGTTAGAGGGCTGACTTCAATGTATATGTTTTAAAAATATTTAACAAATAGAAAGTAGAATGAAGTAGAAACAGGGTATTTTGAGATGATATAAGACAAATGATGCATCTAGCTGGACCATATACAAACTGAGAATGATTGCAGATAATTTTCCAAAAAAATTACTTTTTTCTACTTAGTGGGTTTTTAATGGCATGCAAGACTTTCTCCAACAATACACTGATTCTAAGACAACAATATAACATTATTTGGATGATCCCAGCAAAAAGTCCGGTTGTAAAAAAAAAATTCTCCTCTCATTACAAAAATACCGTGTAATTATCTTACCTGTAAATGTGGGAACTTTTTCTTGAATCTATCCGGGAGCAATATTCCCAAGAATGGCATCCTTTCTTCTAATCGGCCTACATAAGTGCTGCGAATGTCATCAAACCTGTGTCCATGGTCCCCCATCATCAGCACAACTGTATTATCAAAGTATCCTTTACTGTACATCTTTGCGAAGAAGTTGTACACATCTTTATCCATATTCTGAAAGAACAATAAGAAAACAATACATCAATAATATCAAAACATTTAATTTAAATTGTCTATGGATGATTCAAGGGATGTTTGTCTGTGGTGACAGACGATAGTTTGGGAGTGAAAGAGAAAGTGAAATGTATTAGCTAAGAAGAAATGTGTTAGGGTGCTGTTCCATTCTACCATATTGCAAGTACATGCATTTAATTTAATATATTGTTTTACGTTTATATTATAGTATAAGAAAGAGACTCTACCCTAACACACATATGCTATCACAGGTGGTAGGTTTTTCAAAGAAGTGCAGTCTTATTATATATGTATAGTATCTTTAATTCAAGATAAAACATGTCTAAAAAAATTCAGGTATATTCAGTGATAATGCAGGTCGGAAGTCAGTGAGCAATTTGTGGATTTAGTTAGTTCACTTTGAACTTGAATAAAAGACGTAAATACCTACCCTTACGTCTGTTAGATATTCATGGCTCATCTCCACAAAAAAGCTCAAAGCAAAGTATCTCAAATGAGCCATCTCAGTTAGGAACTCTTCTGTGTAGTTGAGCATATATTTATAGGAAGGTTCGTTTCCTAAACAATATCTCCACTTGGAACGATCCCAGAACTTTAATTTGTTCATTTTTATATTGGCTAAAGTCTCCTTAAGACTGACATAAGGGGCTCTGTAATAGTAATCCACTGGGTCCTCTCGGAAACCATAGTCTACATAACTAAATATTGTATCCAAGTATTCTTCACAGTACCTGGAAATATAAAAGGAAAATAAAATTAATATGTAGTAACCACAAACAAAGGGGGCACACTGTTCCAGTGAGTTACGGGTATGGCACACCCGGGATACCTGAGCTGAACGCTGATCCGTCCACAGATCCCTCCGGTCAGCGCTCTCCCGATCCTATGCCCGCTTTCCTGTCAAAACTCCTTGCTCTTACCACATTATAATCATTTACATATGTTCCATCATACCAATCCCAACCCAAGCCAAGGTGTAGAGCGACCCGTGCTGATGGCTGAATGGCACCAGGGTATGGTGTCTCAAACGGGGCCTTCAGGATACCTGGCGACCTCCTGGAGTAAGTAGCCTTACTGTGTCATGCGGGGCTCTGACGCAGTGGACCTTTAGTTCCCTAGCTACTCGTGGGACTCAATATGGAAGAAGTCAAGAAAAAAAAAAGAAAACAAAAAGCAAATCTAAGCAGGCTTGCCCTGCAAATACTGGCCCTGCTGGGGGTCGTGCGTCGTCGTCTGCTCCTGTGGATCGGGCGGCGGCGTCTCGGCCTTCAGGTAGGGCAACTAAAGAAATAAGCAGTGCCTTCATTGGCAGCACCGGACAAGCCGGGACCAGTGGTGGCAGAACCTCCAGCGGTTGCAAAACCAGATACACCGGGACTGCTGGGGGCGATGCCTCCACTGGTAACAACACCGGAAAATCCGGGACAGAAGGTGTCAAAGCCACCACTAACAACATCACCGGAAAAGTCGGGGCTAGTGTTGGTGGAACCTCCAGTAGTAAAACCGGGCTCTCCGGGACTTCTGAGGGCGAAGCCTCCACTAGCAATACCGATCAACCCGGGACTAGTGGCGGCAACACATCAAAGAAAAGCAGAAGGCCAGGGTGGAGGATGATGCCACTACCAGCTCCAGGTGAACCTGGAGGCCGGGACGACCCGCTGACAAGAGGTCTCAGCGGGGCTCGGAAAAAGTGGTATCTCCGATACCTAACCATTGGGCTTGAACCAGAGGAGGCCAGAAAGAGAGCGATTGCGGGGAAAGTTACACCCGAACAACAAAACCAAGAAGGACCATCTCAGGGGCATGCCCCTGAAGAGGTCAAAAAGAAGGCAATTGCAGAGGGGCCTGCACCCAAAGAGCAAAATGCCAAGAAGAGGCTGACGACTCCTCCACAGGACCCAGCCTCAAAAAAGAAAAGAGCAGATGCACAGACCCAGGCTAGTACTAGGTCAACTGGGCAAGTCACCAGCTATGCAACTGCTCTTAAAGCAACAAGATTGGTAATCCTGCCAAATGAGTACCCAAAGGTCACCATTGACAATGAGGGTCTCACTAGGCTGGAGAACTTAATCTTGAAGGAGATGATGTCGGATACGAGACCATCTCCAAGTAAAGTACAGTTCCGAAGCATACGCTTCAAACCAAGCATGCTCTTGGTAGACTGTGCTACCACACCAACAGCTGAGTGGTTGAAGTCCGTGGTCGGGTCTCTGGGGGGATGGGAGGGGGCGGGGCTTAGGGCATGCTCAGAGGAGAATGTTCCGAAGGCATACACCGTCACCATCTTTTTCCCCAGAAGCCTAGACATGACCACAGAGGAGATACTTAAGATGCTGGACAGGCAAAATGAGGGGCTCAACATCACCCTCTGGAGAATCCTTGCCAGCAAGAAGGATGGAACTGGTTGGCTCCTGAGTTTGGAGGTAGACCAGGCCTCTCATAGAAGCATGTCGGAGAAGAGGGGAATACTCTTCTACCGATATGGAGAGATCCAAGTCCAAGGACTATGGAGGAGGAGAATGGAAGAAGGTGGAACCACCACAACACCTACCTCCCTGCCCGATCCTTCCGGGGAGGGCATCACATCAGAGGGGACTTCCTCTGGGGGGGTGCCTCACTCAGGAGAGGAAAATAACATCGCCAGGATAGAGGACGATGCGAGCTTGCTCGCGAGTCCGAGTCCAATGGCGAGCTCGGGTGAGGAGGAGGAGAGCGACGTCGCCAGGATGCAGGACGATGCGAGCTTGCTCGCGAGTCCCAATCCATTGGTGAACTCAGATGACGAGGAAGAACTGCTTTCTGCAGAAGAAGGGGAAGATGAAGCCCAAGATGTGGAAATGGTCCAGTAGTAAGAGGCATGTACTCTAAATAGTAGATAATAATATATCAATATAAGTAAACAAATAAATAAAAATTAACACAAAATTAACAAATAATATCACCAGGATCGCTCAGGTAAACTTGCATCATGCTAGGGGAGCCTCTGCTGCCATTGCAAACATGTTTGCCAAAACTAACCTGGGAATTGTGTTAATACAGGAACCTTGGACTTACAAGGGACAGATCAGAGGTCTGTCTAGCTTGGGTGCTAAAGTAATCTGGGATATGAAGACTGACAAACCAAGAGCTTGTATCTTGATAAGGGACAACATTAAATATATGTCTCTGTCAGAATTCATGTCCCGCGATCTAGTACCCATCCGAGCAAGTATCGATATGGGTGACACATGTCGAGATATAGTAATTGCAACGGCATACTTTGACTATCATGGGCCAGCGCCACCATTAGAAGTTCAAAGTTTAGTGAATTATTGTAGAAATAACAACCTCCCTCTCATACTGGGGTGTGATGCAAACGCTCATAACACTGTGTGGGGGAGTAGTGATATAAACAGAAGAGGCGAAGAACTCCTAGAATTCATCCTGACTGAAAACCTAGATATACTAAATGTGGGAAGTGATCCCACATTTATCACTAGAATAAGGCAGGAAGTATTAGATATTACACTTTCAAGTGGAAATATCAACAAAATGGTCAAGAGATGGAGGGTTTCGCAAGAGCCTTCTCTCTCAGATCATAAAATCATAAGATTTGATTTAGAAGGTCTATCTATTAAGACAGATCTCATCAGGAATCCCAGGAAAACAAACTGGGATGGATACATGACCAGTCTTAAGCATAACTTAGAACTGGTCAATTCAAAAGTAAAAAATCATTATGAACTAGAACAGGCAGTACAGGATCTAAATGCGGCAATTTTGGACGCATACGAATCAAACTGTCCTGTTCGAGAGAAAAGAAGCTGTAGGGAAGTGCCTTGGTGGAACAACAAACTGTCAAATCTGAGAGCCTCAGTGCGAAGATTATACAATCGTGCGAGGGGGAGTGGAGACTGGCAGGAGTACACCGAAGCACTCACTAACTACAACAAAGAAATAAGAAAAGCAAAGCGGAAAAGCTTTAGAGATTTCTGTGAAAAAATCACGGAAACTCCAATAGCAGCCAGACTACATAAAGCACTGGCCAAAGGAGGTTTACAGGGACCAGCGTCTCTCAAAAAACCAGATGGAAACTACACTGAGAGTGAGGAGCAAAGAGCACTTTTGCTACTAGAAACTCACTTCCCAGGCAGTCAAACCGTCGAAGCAGACTTGGAGCACACAATGTGCTACAAATCTAAGAAAGAAGATTGGGAAATGACAAAAGCAGTCTGCACCCCGGGGCGGCTGAAGTGGGCCATAAACTCATTCCAGCCATATAAATCACCGGGAGTAGATGGCATTCTCCCAGTTCTACTTCAGAAGGGACAGGAAGAAATCTTTCCACATCTCCTAAGAATCATAAGAAGCAGCCTAGCTCTGGGGTACATACCTAGATCATGGCGTAGAGCACGTGTGACTTTTATTCCAAAAAATGGAAAGAAGGACTCAACCCTTCCAAAGTCATACAGACCCATCAGTCTCACATCATTCCTATTAAAGACGATGGAGAAAGTAGTAGACAACTACATAAGAAGCGAGCTACTGGATAAAACACCACTACATCCAAATCAGCATGCATACAGGGTAGGAAGATCCACGGACTCCGCCCTGTGTGAGCTGACTGAGTTAATCCAGAAAAGCATCGACAATAAAGAAATAGCTCTGTGTGCATTCTTGGACATAGAAGGAGCTTTTGACAATACCTCCCATGAGGCAGTCGAAGAAGCGCTAAAGAAAAGAGGAGTAGGCAGCACAATATCCAGATGGATAAAACATATGCTGGCCACAAGAACTGCGGAATCCAAGGTAGGAGATAGCAACATTAAAGTTACAACTACAAGAGGATGTCCGCAAGGAGGAGTCTTATCACCCCTCATTTGGAGTCTAGTTGTAGACGAAATACTCGGGAAACTCACCGAGCACAGATACCATGTAAATGGATATGCAGATGACATAGTTATCACAATCAGAGGCAAGTTTGAAGATGTACTTTGTGATTTAATGCAGGGTGCACTAGAACTTACAAGAAGATGGTGCATATCTGTGGGGCTGAAATTGAACTCAGGAAAAACCACAATAGTACCATTCACAAACAAAAAGAAACTCCAAAACACCAAGGAAATCTTTCTAGATGGAGCTGTTGTAGAATGGAGTGATACAGCAAAATATCTAGGTGTAACACTAGACAAAAAGCTGCTGTGGAATAGACACGTCGACAAAATAGTCGAAAAAGCAACCTCTGCACTTATGATTTGCAGAAGGATAGCAGGTAAAAATTGGGGCTGCAACCCAAACATCCTGCTGTGGATGTATACAGTGATGATAAAACCAATCATCACATATGGAGCCATTGCATGGTCAAGTAGAACCAAACTTGTTACCACGAGGAAATTACTCGATAAGGTACAAAGGTTAGCATGCTTATGCATAACAGGAGCAATGAGAACATGTCCAACGGCAGCCATGGAGGTGATCCTTGATCTCTCACCGCTCCACATGGTAGTGGAGGAAGCTGCAAAGAAGACATATCTCAGACTTAAGAAGACAGAATCAACGAGGGTAAACCGCATCAAAGGAGAAGAAATTCTAAATGACTGCGCATACCTCATTGATCTGCCAGCCGATCTAATGATCAAGAAGTTCAGTTTCGAGAAGAATTTTGCTATCAAACTGAGCACAAAGAAAGAATGGGACGAGGATATTATACACTCTCTCAAGAATGGAACCATCGTATGGTATACGGATGGATCCAAAACAGAAGAGGGAACTGGAGCAGGAGTCTACGGGCCGCGCACCGAACACTCTGAAGCAATGGGAAAATTCCCAAGTGTCTTCCAAGCAGAAATATATGCTCTGGAAAGATGTATCCAGTTCAATCTCGACAGAGGATACAGTAAGCAACATATAGCTATACTATCTGACAGTCAAGCAGCTATTAAAGCATTGGGTTCAAACATCATCAACTCCAAGATGGTTTGGACATGCCTCCTCAAACTTAACGAGTTAGGCAAGAAGAATAAAGTCACCCTCTTCTGGGTACCCGGACACATCGGGGTTGAGGGAAATGAACGAGCTGATAAGCTGGCAAGAAAGGGTGCGGCAACGCAACTCTATGGACCAGAACCATTCTGTGGTTTGGGACATACGTTTTTCCAAGAGGAAATTAAAAAGAAAGGGAGACAAGAAAGAAACGAACTATGGAAGAATCTCCCTAGGCTTAGGCAAGCCAAGGAACTGCTCGGAGGATATAACTCCAAAAGGGCCAAGACTTGCACTAACCTAAGTAAAACAAGTCTCAAGGCAATAACAGGCTTCCTAACGGGTCACTGCAGACTCAGGGAACACCTACGCAAACTGGGACTTGAAGAAGATGGCACCTGTAGATTTTGCGAAGAAGAGGCCGAGACTCCTCGACATCTCTTGGCGGACTGCAATGCTGTGGGATTCGCAAGAATCAAAACCCTAGGCAGGCACTGGGTAGAAGTGGAGTCTCTCCACACCTTGGACCCCCTCAGGATTCTGGACTTCATAAGATGTCTGGGGCTTGAGGGGTCGCTTTGACTGGTAACACTGGGAAAGCTAAGTAGGGGGAGTACAATAGATCTTATAGGTCGCGGTGCATACCATACCCCATAATATAAATAAATAAATAAAACCACAAACAAAAACAAAAAGAAACATAAAATCTAACGAAGTACATAATGCAAGGAGAAAAACCCATCTACTAATTGTTATGTTTTGTCGCAAAACATGCATTAGAGAGCCCTTCAGGTACTTCGTCACAAATTATGTATCCTACGGTGTTTTTAAAGTGATCTGTCACAAAAATGTTGTATCAAATAGTGTCCATGTTATACAATTCTATGTAACAAAATGATCTATTATGCAGTGTTTTTGATGTGTTCCATTCCAAAAGCTATGTATTACACAATCATGGTTTCGTGGTGGGTGCATAAAATTTTTGTTAGAAAAAAATAATTTTGATGATTGGGTATCGTGACACCTTGTATGAATGTAATGTATGAATGTTGGGAATGGAAGGCGACTGAGCGAGTGTATTGTTGTAAGTTTAGTAAGTAAGTTAGACTAAAATTTATGTTTGTTATAAGTTATTTTTAAGGTATAATTATAACTTTATAAAATTAAATAAATAAATCATTAGGTAATTTGTTACAAAAATTATAAAATGGATGCAAACAATTTATATAAGTGATAATAGGGCAATGACAATATTAGTTAATAATAGTTTCTTACATAGTGACATATCCCTGTTCCCGCAGAGATTTCCACACAATAGGCATCTCGTCATATCCCTTGATGGAGGAGTTCAAGTCTGGAGTCCACATGGGAACATTCAGACCTCTCTTGTATGCCGTGAAACCAGCCAACAAGGCCATCATGTTGGGGAAGGTGTTGTCAGCTACCTAAAAATATAAAATTCACATTAAAAGTTATTTTAAAGTTTATAATTTTTTAAATGTATTACATTTACACAATTTAATACAGAATTTCCTCAATGCAATGCGTGTTATTATACTGTGGGCTCAATGCTAATTAGATTTTTTCACTAATTACACCCCTAAACACCTTCACAGTGTGTAGCAATACACAGTGAGTTCATACAATGCATATACCGACGACTTACAATTATATTCTCATTTTAAAACTGATTGTGTTTTCTCAGCTGTAAACTCTATAAACCAGAACTTAGATCGCATTGGGTGTTGGTGTGAGCACAACAGTCTACTCATAAATCCAACTAAGTCACAAGCAATTTAGTTAGGTAGTTCAAGGCCTTTAACACCGGTGGATACTTCCTCTATTCCATTGAGTCATAACTCATAACCCACTGTCATGGGTTGTGACTCAGAACATAATTACTTAAAATAATATCTATTAACTTTGTAGAAGACATGAGGCCACGTGGTCACCCTATCATTTTTGTTACTAATACAATAGCGATCGACCTCGATAGAACTCTACATACATTAAAGAAAAATTTAAAATAAAAATTATTTAAAAAAGTTTCAGGTTAAAACAAATTTAATTATTCTCACCTTATTGAGTCCTTTTAAAACAGTCATCCCCAACTTTTCGACTAAGAATTTATAAGTCAGAGGCATCGTTCTGATGAAATTCCCTCGAGACATAGAGTCTATTGTGAATATAAGAACACTGGGTCTATGGTTAGGTATTTCTTTATTCTTGGCTATCTTGTCTGGATCCCAGGGCCAAATGTGAGTGTGCACCATACTGTAGATGTGAGAGCCAACATTATAGCATTCCACTCTAATGGTATGATCTGTCACTTTCACAGGAAATACTATTTCTACTTTGTCACCGTACTCCACGATATAATCGTCGTTTTTTGACAGGGTGACTTTTTGGTAGTGGCATTTAATATCTGAAAATAAAAGAAAACATTATCAATATTAAAAAAAAACAATTCAATTAATTTTTATACCTAACTATCACGGTATTCTCCACGATTGCGACACCAGTTCACTAACTACATGTTATAAGCATGAGTGTCGTCCTTTTCGTGTTATTTCGTGCTCTCTGCCTACTCCACTTGGGATACGGCATGAGGGTAATATAGAATAGTATTTATAAATAGCTAAAACATCCATTCTATTAAATTTAATTTACAGGAAACGAAAAACATTGTACAATAAGTTAATTGGTATGTTTACGATATACCTAATTATGAAGATTAATTATTTGGTACAACTATGGTAATGTCCCCAGACACTAGGTGTGTCAGACATTATTTAAAATACTATTAAATTTATGTTAAACCTAGGTATACAAATAACAATATGAAAATTAGGTAGGCCAATATAACTTCGTCACGCTTGATATAGGTGAGACCATGAGATGACTTTTTTTTAGTTTTTTCGCGTGTATTCTATCATTCATCCATTAATTCATACCATTACGGCATTTACATGTCAAAAAACATGTAAATCGTCCTCTACGTGTCAATAAAAGATAAAAGTAAAATATGAGATTATTAAAATATAGTAGGTATCTATCTGTTGCCCATTTTTCCACTTATTTCTCCTTAATATTAATACCATTTGGAAACACAGTTATTTTCCCATACATATTGGTATAAATAGTTGTAGTTTATTCGAAATGAAAAAAATAAACGAGTTGAAGCGGGCTTCCCAGTAAGGGTGGCACCATACTCAATATGTATAAACTAATAGGTATCTATAGAACATAAAAATATTTGGCATTCTAGGTCTTTATTATAGAACCTTGAGTCATATCAGCTAAAGGGGTAACTCCGAAATATTTAATAAATAATTTACAAAACTTAGATTTGCCGGTAAATTGACCTACACATAAAAATTCAAAAAATCTATTATAATAAACACAAGTAATATTGTTAGAAAGTTTCTGAACACAGATATTTCAGGCACAATGCTGGTATTTTGAACCCGCGCTTTGAGCCTAATCCTTTGATATCCTGTATATCTGGATAGGTGATTTTTTCCCGGCATTAGACTGTTAGGTTTTTGTGTGATCATGGCTGATCATATAGAGACTTATCTGGTTGTATAATGCTGAGAAGTGTGGATGACAATTCTGCCGCCGCGTTAGTACATTGACGAATATCCAAAATATGTATTAACTGTAAGTTATATGTGCTTACTAGTATAAATATGCCTAAAACTTTATTCAGCAATAATTAAATAACGTTTATAGTCCAACAAAAACATGTAATACACAATAATATTGTACTATACAGTAGTAGCAATGCCTCCTATATATATAGGTAGCGTTGGTAGTAGACCTTCAATATAAACAACATAATGTGAGAAATTTAATACCCGCCTGCGGAAAAACACGCTAAAGTTTCAGGCTGATATTTCGAGATACCTAGTGACTGAAGTAAATCGAAATTTCGAGAACCCTTAAGGTGATGGTTTAATCCAAGGGTGGCCAACCCGCGGCCCGTTGGGTGGATTACGTGCGGCCCGCGAAGCATAATACATATATGCACACTTTTTTTAATAATAGTCTGTACAAATACCCATTACTTTTTAAAAAGGGTATTTTGAGAAAATATTCTTAAAGAAAACCGAGGAGTTTTGAAACATTTTAAATTTTGAAAATTTGCACTGATCGGCGCTGGCAACCTGCTTTCTTTTGTGTTTGCACCCTAAGTAATTATGTTGCTCTATTTTTTTATTGTTGCATAAATTTTAATTATTAATGTGATTGAAATGTTCTTGACTGAGCTTCTGGCAAATAATAACACGTGTACTCTTTTCCATAAGTTTTCTAGTGTCGTCTAAAAGACAAGTAGAATTCGTAAAACGTCACTTATAAGGCATTCAATATATTCATTTCAGCGATGACGTGTGCCATTCATCCTGAATGTCTTATTTTTATTATTTTTATTGGTACGGAGTGGACGACTGCCATACTTACTACGTGTGTCCTTGCAAACTATAAACAGACAGTCCGGAAAACACGAGAAATATTTCTTCACGTTAAATCGAGAAGCTACAAAGTCATAAATTTGGTGAAAACGCCTCTGCAAATACATAAATAAATACATAGATAAGTATCAACAGCAAAGTAATAATAACAAAAACATCTAATGGAAAGGTGGATTACAGAACTGGCACCGTTAATCAGAAAATAACAACTCAGTTAATCTTGAATACATTATCGAAAACGTTAACTTGGTTAATCGTTATTTTATTATATCGTCTCAAAAAAAGTTGCCCAGTGCGAAAACAAAAAGGCTCTATTCGGCGCTTGTTCAAAAAGACAGTACTTTTAGATGGGCTCTTTGAAAAATTGCTGAGGAGCTGCCTCTACAAAAAAGTAACGGATGTAATTAAAAGGAAGTTGAAGTTAAAAAAAAACTTATAATTTAAAGAAACTCAATGAAACACAATTAGGGGTAGAAAACTGGATTTTCTCTCGCTCAGAAATATTTTTTTTTTTTATTTTATTTCATAGAGACACTCACAGAAAACTGACAACACAATATATAAATTACAAACATACAATAAGATCTGGCCAGTTCCCCAATTAAGAGCGTCTACAGCATGCACAATCAGAGAATTCAATTAAATTAAATTAAAATTAAAGCGTAACTCAATATCTGCGGTGACAAGGCAAAGGGGCACAAGCAATATGGATGTTAATCTAGTTTGTTGATTTGTGGATGGACTTAAGAAGAATAGAATAGAATAGAATTCGTATAGATTCTCAATAATAGTTTAAACTTTAAAATGTTGAAAGCTTAAAGGTTCAATTCCTACAGGGTTATCCAGTAGGTAGTAGTGATGTAACGAATATTCGTATTCGCATTCGCGAATATTCGCATATTTCGAAGTATTCGCAAAAAATATTCGAATGTTTTGCGAATATTATTTCGGTAATAAAGTATCGGATATTCGGTATAAGTACCGGATACTTACCCGGTACATTGTAGAAAAAGGTACTGCAAGAAAATGTTCTTTTAGAAAACCGAGGAGTTTAGAAATATTTTAAATTCCTATACCATTTTCAAAATTCGGCGACGGGGGGGTAGAAATTTTAATGATTGAGCAATATTTTAGAAATCTAAGCAAGTCAATATTCGCTATTCGCATTCGCGAATGTCGACAACAAATATTCGCATTCGCGGATATCCAAAATCACACATTCGTTACATCACTAGTAGGTAGGTAGTACCCAGCATGAAAATATCCTAAAGGGTTATCCAGTAGTACCCAGCACGAAAATATCCTAAAGGGTTATCCAGTAGTACCCAGCACGAAAATATCCTAAAGGGTTATCCAGTAGTACCCAGCACGAAAATATCCTAAAGGGTTATCCAGTAGTACCCAGCACGAAAATATCCTAAAGGGTTATCCAATAGTACCCAGCACGAAAATATCCTAAAGGGTTATCCAGTAGTACCCAGCACGATAATATCCTAAAGGGTTATCCATTAGTACCTACCCAGCACGAAAATATCCTAAAGGGTTATCCAGTAATACCCAGCACGAAAATATCCTAAAGGGTTATCCAGTAATACCCAGCACGAAAATATCCTAAAGGGTTATCCAGTAATACCCAGCACGAAAATATCCAAAAGGGTTATCCAGTAGTACCTACCCAGCACGAAAATATCCTAAAGGGAACCCCACATCTATGATACCTTATAGCGCTAAAAGTGAAAGATAATAATAATACATAAAAATATGATCATTAATATGTATTTTCATACTGGGAACTGCTGGAAAACCTATAGCAGAAATTAACCGTTTAAAGTTACTCATAATTTTGAAGCAAGTTGATTAACTGGTTAATGGTAGTTAATAGTTAATAAATAACCCAGCTGCTCTAGTGGTTATAGGTGAGTATAATAATATGTCAACATTCTCAACTTAACTGTAGGTGTGTATGTCAACTGTTTGTTGTAACTTTGGTGGTAGGTACTTACGTTTAGTAAAGGTCAGAGGTAATAATATAAACCTTTTAGACCTACATAATGATCGGTAACTAATAGTTGTAAGTAATATATATAGATAGATAGTATGTATAGACTAAGCTTGCTGCTGAAAGCTGAAAGGAATATTCATTAGAAATAATACCTAATTAAGTAATGGGAATTGTTAGGTTAGGTTATTATTTAGGTTTGATTATTTTTCCACGTTTTAAATTTTTTCCCTTTTTATTTTTTTTATGTATGCGGTTCTTTGGGTTAGTTGGAAGAAATAGCGTCTTTGCGATAATCTCGTCCTCTGTATAGGTATTGATTGCATTAAATATGAATGCATTTTTGTATGAAATTTCTTACAGTAAAGAATAAATATATATATATGCTCATTCGTTCACATTCTTTCAGAGTTAGCCAGCAGATCAATCGCACGTAATGAATATGCAAGTCATCCTGTCAGTGTCAATAAATTATTCAAGATGAGTAGCATATCTTATCACTGTTGAATTGAATTTGTTAAACGCAGTGGCTTAACTATAGGATGGCAGGGCTGCCAAAATGCCACGGGCCCCCAGCCCGATGGGGGGCCCCGGTCCGAGAGGCCGCGAGTTAAGAATTAACCCAATATTTTAAATAAAATTTAGTAATAATTATTAATTTTATTTAGTTAAGTTGCTTATGGAAGGAGTAGGGGAAGGTTACCTAAGGCGGGACAATTTTTTTTGAAACGTTGTAATTTAGTCGTGAATTGATTTTTTTTAAATATTTTTGTTAAATATTAAAGTTTAAGGAGTGGTCAATCAACCGAGATAAAATAATCGTGTTTTGCTTCGTGTAGTTTTACACACTATCTTTTTTATTTTAATCTGTCTTTTTCCCGTTTTAGGTAACCGGTTACCCAAAACGGGACAAGGTGTTACCAAAGAAGGAACATGAGTACAAAAAGGTTCCTTAATTACTTTTGCTATAATTTATCAATAAAAACGTTTATATACATAAATATTAGAAAAAATAATATTTCATGAATAAACATATAGAGTATTAGGAACATAGTTTAGAGACGATTATTATCAGTTTTCGGTGTTCCACTCATTGCGATTAGTTTATCGTGCATATGAATATTTTGAAAAAGTCGCAACTATATGAAACAAATGAGAAATAAAGATGTAGGTACCTTTAGTTGAAAATTTTTGGTTTGTTCCTAATTATTTTGTTTTGCATAGGAAAATAATTTCAGTATATGGGTTACTTAAGACGGGATATGTCCCGTCTTAAGTAACTCGTGTTTGTCTCGTTTTAGGTAACCGTAACAAAAATAATAATTTGTTTTCGTGTTCCTACATCTTCATAATTTATAAATAAAAGTTTATATAATATATTAAAAAAATATAATACTTATACGTCAATGCATAAAAACATTGCCTACCTTGTAATTTTGAGGTGAAAGTAGACAAGATGGCGAAGATAAATATTGATTCAAAAATGCAAAAATCACAAATTGCACACGCATGCACTCAAACCTCAGTCAAATTCCGATCCGATCTGATTTAGGATAACCTTCATTGCGTCTAGTATCTACATTTCTGTGTTGACAATAGTCTGTCATCTATAAGAGGATCGGAGAATTTAGCTTGTATCATCTTAGGTAACCTTCCCCTATTTTAATGTGTTCAATGTTGTTTATTATTGTGATATATCTATAAATTATTGTTATTTTTAAAATAGAAAAAAATTAAATAAGTACTCTAAATCAATTAAATTAACAAACAACTAAAGACCATATAAAAATTAAAATAAATTATTAAGATTCAAACGAATTCATAAGACAAGGATGTTGATCAATATTCATCCATTAGTTGTTTAATTTTTTGTCGTAGTACTTTGGTGGCGCTGGCGGGCTAGCGTCGCACGTTGTAGGGGAATCCCGAATTTCTATTTATTAGGTACGCGTACGGAGGCTCTACTAAGCATTCTTCGGACAGTCATTTGTATCTTTGTGACGTGACGATTTTTACTAAGGGGGCCCCATGAAATGAATTTGACACGGGCCTCAGATGATATAGTTACGCCACTCGTTGAACGTCTTATTTGTGGTGTTTTACGAATAGCTGTCTTTTACAGAACGCTCGACAACTTACTGATGAACTGACTGGGAGATTTATTTTTACCGGGAACTACACGCGTAACTGCTGAGGTATTTTAAAGTAAGTAGGTATAACAATAAATAAATACTTAATACTGGACCTTATTACAACGCTGAGTACTACCCTGGTTTATTACGATGATTGGCACTTTATTATTTATCTATAGACCATGAAACGGCTGATAATATACCTACATAAGCATAGGTAATATAATAATAAATTATAGTTCCCTTTTATAATAATGAAATAGTTGTAATAGTTGTTAATCTAATCTAATAATCACCTTTATTAATTCATTCTTATCACGTAGATAATAAAATAATGAAAAATGTGACATTAATATAATAATTCTATTGGAAACACATTATCTTAGAAATAATTAATAAGAAAATTGATTAATAGACTGTCCTTTATGTTTTGATGTAAAACAGTTGTGAGATATTAAAGTTTATTGGATGTTAAAGCAAATTTAATCAAATTGAGGGCTAGGATAAGTCTTCGTAAGAATATCTGCCTTTTTCAATAGCAGCGATCACATAGCTGGATGAAAACGTCAATCAATCGTCACTCTTCAAACATTTGGTGACAATTCGGAGCTTTCTCCGAAGAAATATTCGTATAAATGCCTTCGTTACCCGTCCTTATGCGGGTAACGAAGGCATTAATCCGAATATTTGTTCACTTTCATTGTCATCGAATAATTGAAGATTGATTGACGTTTTCATCCAGCTGTGTGGACGCTACTAAAAGAAAATCACAAAAAAATGTAGGAAAACGTGGTGACTTATTCCATTCTGGTGACTGCGCGAAATATCACGTTGTAAGAACTACTGAGAATTAATGTATATGTACGTAAATGAATGTAATATGATCGGACGACAGCTGTCACATGTCATTGTGCTGTTAAATGATGTAATTAGAGGCCGACAATGGCGACAGTACCTACCCTACAGTCGTGAATTATTTAAGTGAAATATGTACTGCAATGTCTACAATATAGTCCCACAAAATAGTATGCAATGGGAACCTCTTGTATTGAACATGTTTAGAATTTTTTCATTGTTTAACCAGATTTGGAGAATCATGTTTACGCAATGTAACTTTATGCAAATCTACCTAATCGGAAGAAGTGAGAAAGGCATCCCAACGCTTACGAATGAGGCTATGTTCACATGGCAAAATTTTAATAATAAGACAATAAGAACATGTAAGACGGACGGTATGTCCCAAGGAGTCCATGGCAAAGAATAGGTCTTCCACTCTTTTCTGTATGTTTCCAGTGTCCTGTAAGAAGCACATACCTAATCGTAAAGCATTTCGTGAAAGATATTCAACATTTTCAATTCAGCGATGACTCATCCCAACCACTCTGAATATCTTAATTTTTACTGGTACGGGCAGGATGACTTGCATGCAGTGCTCGCGAGTCTACTGGCTACCCCTTTTGTGGGAGGTGTCGTGATGATAAAGATAGATAGAACGATAGATATTATTATGATAATCAGACGCCATTAAAAGACTTGCTGGTTATCTGTCGCAGAAGGGCACGGGACAGAAAAATCTGGAGGACTTACTAAGTCAAAGTTGAGTCAAGACATCCATAATACGATCGCAGACCGGAAACTCACGAATATTCATACTATTTGACAAGGTCCAATCAATGTCACATAAATGGTAACCTTTTTACAATCTGTTTAATCCAAGGTCAAATTAAAAACACCAATATGACACGAATGCCTATATCAATGGTGTATCCAGAGGGAGGGTAAAAGGGGCGACGGCCACTCCTTAAGTATTTCGAAAATACTATGAAAGTAGGCTTAATTAGTATTGAAATGAGAGCAAATAGCATGGAAAATTGCCATCGAAGTGGAAAAGGTCTCCCCGTCTTCGAAGAATATAAGCGACTAAATATAATGTGTCTCTAAATTTTAACACACGAAACTATCAATTCAGCCTTAGAAAACTATCATATAAGGTTACATAATTATGTAACGTCATACAATGATTAAAATTAAAAAAAAACTCTAAAATTGTTGAATAAAAACGTGACACATTCAAATTTCAATACCAATTTGCTAAGTTGCTATCCCCCCTAGAAAAAATGTTGGGTATGCCCATAGTACATTTCCTTTTAAATCAGTTCAACCAAACATAAATCGGTCCTTTTAAATTATGCATAGCGTAGTCTAGCAGGCCTAATGACTTATTCTCGTGCTATTTGTTTACTATTTATACCAATTTATCATTATCTATAATAATAACTGGATAATTTGACATAGGGCCATTCAAATAGATACCTATATACATAATTATGTATATATTAAAGTAAAAATAATCACGCATCTATTAATAAATAGTGGAAAATTTCACATACACCTGGTTATGGGCGACTACATTCAAACTGCGTTCTCAACACCACTCTACCATCAATATTCTCTTAACATCAATTTACCGGCAATATTTTTTTAACATCAATTTATTTACCGACAATATTTTCTCAACGAGTCGCCGAAATGGAATATAATCTTTTCTGAAAACTTTCGAGTGTAATATAAAAGGCAGGTGCTCGTAAACCACAACTTTGAAGATATTTAACATTTTCAATTAAAAAATAAGGTATTGCATCTACTCGTATCCTGAATTTATTCCAAAATTACACTTTTCCCAAATTGAACTTTTGGTAGCGACTTCTATATATTTTTTTTGTCAAAAAGTATATATATATTAGTAAATATCCATTGGATTGGTCTGCAACGAGTTTGGTTTTTCTTCTCCATTCCTCCCTATTCTCATCCAGTCTTTTCAGCTCTACGTATGAGCCACAGTTCATGTCCTTCTTCAGTTGGTCCATATACGTATCTCTTGGTCGGCCTCTGCCATTTGTCCCCTCGGTCTTACCCTCCGCGATGACGATGAGTAGTCCAGGGTGCCTGATGTTGTGGCCAATCCAGTTAGCTCGTTGTTGACTGATTCTTTTAAGAAGTTGCCTTTTTTCGCCTTTTCGTCAAAAAGTACAGAAGTCTAAATTATTTCATGTTATACATATAATAAGAAAATATTCACTCCATGACAAGTGAAGTCAGATCCCAAAGATTGGAAATATAAACCACGCCATTAGACCTGGGGATAAAAGGTCAGCTAAGTGCGTTCTGCAATTAGTTATGCCCGAGGACAGTAAACCATTAAAAATACAAAGACTATAGAAAAGTGTTTAGGATAGTGTTTTCAATTATTAATTTTCTTATTTTTAAAGATTTTTGTTTATTTATTGCATACATTTAGGAAATGTGAATGTATTTGTATGAATGGAATGTATTACATGTGCGAGATTGTAGGATTTTCTATTATTGTTTTGTATGTTATTGCTGAAGTGTGCACTGTTTGGATGTAAGACTGTTGGAATGTTTTTATCGCTTACATGTTTATATTTATATGTCTTTCATCATTTGTGTACCATATTGAACTAAAGAAATAAATAAGATAGCAACATCAACCGAGACCAGCAGTGTTACTCTGGATACTCGATCCCAATCACAAAATCGTAAAATTTCAAAATGGTACTCTTGAAATTCGACGCTAGCGCCGGATCGCATTGGAATCGAGTGTTGATTTGAAGAAGATGTGAAATCGTGTAAAATTTGAAAATTGGTACTCTTGACGTCGTTTTGACAGTAACTCGATTTCGTGGGATTGTGTTGAAATCGACTAACTGTCATTACATACACGATCGCAAGAAAGTAACTTTTTTGGAATCGAGAAGAAGTAATTTATTAAATTACTTTAAAAAATGGCTCGTTTGGCATTATTTTTTTATAAATTTGGAAAACCGGCATCAAGTTAATATTCGTCAACGAAAGAATTTGCGTAGAATAGCAAGATATTCGCAAAATGTGTCTAGCATGAGTGGTGGGGAATTTGTAGTAAATCATAGAATATCAAAAGAAATGTTTCAGGAGTTGTGTTTCAGAATATCAAAAATATGTTTCAAGAGTAAATTATTTAGAATTCTTTGTAAGTTGTTTATGCAGCTCATGACTTACATAGGTATACAAGCCAGATATGCATTAGCTGTGGAATTCACATCATAGACGAATTGAAAGTACACGTTTCATGTATTCATCATTTGTGACATGTTCATACCATTTTACACCCAAAATCCTCCTAAGACATTAGTTTACAAAACTTAGTATCTATATATTATATGTATATATACTATCTATGTATATATTATAGAATATGTAAACTCTCAAGGTTTGTAAAAATAACAAAATTGTAATTGTGTAATACATAATAATTTTATTGACTATTATACTTGATAATGAAATTATTTAAAAAAAAATACTATGTACAAAATAAAAACCATTAAGACATCATGCTTAATAAACAAGTATTTTTCTATTCTAAAACTATTTTCTACTGCATATTGTCTTTGCAATCTTCCTCAAGGCTGATGATACTTGAACAGACTCTGTACGAATGGCAGCACTCCTTTCATTTAAAGATTCGGCACACTGCCCCAATTTTTCAGCAGCTATTTTAAACGCAATCACCGCTAAGCACTCTGCTTTCACCCGTTTTTCTTCGATTAATACGAGTTGCTCTCGTTGTTCCAACCCCTGTGTTCTGGCGAGATGAGAATGTCTTGTTTGGTTGCGGAGACTTCTAACAGCTTGTACCTACAAGTGGGCTCCTACCGGCTTGTAGATGTGGGCTCTGCCTGCTTTGAATGCGTGGACTCCGTCCAGGCGCTGATGGAAAGAAAAAATAAATATAACACTAGTTTTTTTTTATCAAAAACAACATTTTGAATTTAAAAAAGGATGCTAGGAGTTTAACTAATCTTAACTGCTACAATTAAGATTAGTTAAAATATTAGTGTAACATGCAGTTGACTTGTTTTTTAATTTCAACACTAGTTCTACCTTTATTTACAAATCACCCTCGTGGAGTTCACATATAACTTTGTTTATAAGTTAACAAATTAAAAAAATATACATATAGATTCATTTTTATATTAAAATTAATCAGCAACTAAAATAATACTTACGTTTTTGATAATTATAACCAAATATATTCAAACAAACAACGCAACACTGAAATGCATAAACGTCAGAATTGATATTTGAAATGAGTGTTCCATTTACAGAAAAAAAATAATCCTAAAATATTATCGCTACGTCAAATTATTATATTTGTTAAGTAGGACAATTATTAGTAAATGTATTTGACTTTTTTATGTTTCAAAAATAAATACATATACCACTCTCGGATCTCAAGTTTACTTCCTTACAGTTTCTTGTAGTCTACATACAAACGCGACATATAAACAATTATTTATTCCTTATTTGCAGCGAAAATATTTTTAAAATTGCAATAACAAACTCGATACGAACACGATCCCGCGCTTTGGAACGCCAATCTCAATACGATTTCGATCGCGCGGGATTGGGTTCAAGAGTACGGTTTTGAAGTTGAAATTGAGATTGAGATTGGAATCGTGTTGGCATTGGATTAGGATCGAATCGAGTGTCAAGAGTAGCACTGCTGGAGTCTAGCTTAATTCCAAAGATGGCTGGTAATCCAAGTCCAAGACTGAAAGGCGTGAAGATCCATTGTTTACGAGACCGAGGTTCTACAATGGCTATTCGGATATCGGAAATAATAAGTACCTACATAACAAAATAAGAGGGTGGACAATTATTGTTAACCATCAGATTCATATTTATATACTTTTGTCATAATCATCATCGCTTTCAACGCTCCTCTAGGGAGCAAAGGGCAGAAACCAGGCTCCTTCATTCAGAGCGATCCACGCCAATTCCGTCACCTCTTTCCAAAACATTTACAGCGTTCTGGTGTCGTTTTGGGAACGGTGTATCGTGAAAGAGGGACGCCTGGGCCATCGTTACCCTTGCGGACGGAAGAACAGTGCTTTTTTGGGCAACTATCATTGGACATTCTCGAAACATGACCCATCCAGGACCATCGTCTCTTCTTTATAATGAAGATTACAGATCACTGCTGGGTGAGTCGGCGCGCAGCATCATTCGCGACACGTTCATACTTATTCTATATCCGCCAGAAACGATAACTAAGTAAATAGAAAGTTTGCCAACGAGTAAAGTACGATTAGATCTAATTGGTTTTATACTAATTGCTTATACTTGTCTAAAACTATTAGTGTAAAACCAATTAGAAATAACTATTCCCCGGGTAGTAATCATGAAGACTATAGTATGCGCATTATCACTATAGCACTATACTTACCTTCTTATTGATAACATTAACTCGTGTCTAGTTAATCGATTGAATAACTAACTAGTACAATATTGTGTGATATGTTTCTCAAGCACTAGAGCAAATTATATGCAAATGAATATATGCATATTTTGCCTATCTTCATACGTTTTTGTATATTTCAATGCTAATAAATTACTGTGTGATGTTCATTTCCTCTGTTCTCAATAACTAAAAAATATTGTAATAAAAAAACAGCATTATAAATTTCCGAATATGAACAAACTGCATACGAAATTTCTACTTCGCATGAATCCCGGGGAGGTGCATTTTGAGTTTTTTCAGAGATTGCGATTGAGATCCCTTTGTTTTGTGTGTAGCGGCTTGCCTTGATACAGGCATTTGCCAAATGAGGCTGCTGCGTGTGTCGATTGCGTAGTTCTTGCTTGTTTGGACTCGCACACGCACCTGCATTGTATATTTTGTCACAGTTGAGTATTTTATTTATTTCTTTCTCGTTTTACTACATATCTATTCGCCCTCTGTACATTGATTTTATTTAATGTTAATATACTTCTCTATGAAATTGTTTGTCATCAATGTACAGTAAAGAATGAATTAATAAATAAACATTCCAGCCCTTTATACAGCATATTATTATAATCCAAATCTCTCACAATGAATAATCGACTGAGTTTCAGTGAAACATAGCCGATAGTGAGTTAGCACCGTTTTTTGCTGAGCGTAGAGGTCTACTTGCAGGTGTTTTGAGAACACAGAATTCAGAAAGTGACTGAGGTGCCATTTTGTGCAAAGCTTTGTAGACTATAAGGCACAGTTTGTATTGGACCCTTTCACCTACTCTTAACCAGTGTAACTTTTCCAGCAAAGGTGTGATATGGCAACCCTTATCTTCGCGGAAAATAAGCCTTGCAGCGCTATTGAATGCCATTTGTAGAAGATTCAGTTGAATTTGCGGCAGTCCTACATATAGTAGGTATATTGCAGTAGTCTAGTCTAGACACCACAAAAGCAGAGATTAATGTTTTTATGTTATCAGGAGTGAGGTTTTTCGACACGAGCGTATTTCGCGGATGTGGTAAAATGCGGAGCTCACCGTCTTGGAGATTACATACCTACATATGTGAAATTCCTTTAAGAGTGCATGACACAGAGTTTAGACGCTTATGAATCGACTTAAGGCTCGGTTAAGAGTGCTCTTTAAACCTAGGTAACATTCCCAATTCCTGTGTCATACTTATCACATGATTTGAAATTTTTGAAAGTTGAATTTATTATAGTTTAACTTAATATTATTCCACTATCAAAATCAAGGTTTTTATGCGATTTCATACAAATTGTGTCAAAAAATTTATAACAATATTTTTTCTATTGACAAAATCACCCTCTGTTGGGTGGATCGCCAACAAAAAAAAAGGGGAAAAAACCCACATCTAATAGTATCTTCATGATTATAATTATTATGTATGTATGTATCACGCATGTGTTTTGCGCCCTATAATGAATGAGTAAATAAATAATGTCGTAATTTACAATTATTATTAGTGGAGTGTAATACTGAATAAGGTATTGTACTTGTAATGTGAGACTAGTATTAATTTTCTTTTCTTCACAACTAGATAGGTACCTCTACTATGTCATTACATATTAATCAATTATATAGATAACGAGTGTTTACTTTTCATAGTTACACATTAATAAAGAATTTAATAAAATACATCAATATCAATATTACTACTTCTACTACAACATCATCACGGCATATACTGCAAGTGGGGTAGCCCAAGGAATAAACATAAAACCTGTCGTCTCCGTGCCAACAAAAAATTAAAACTTTCAGGGTGGATGGATGGATGGACCTCATTATGAATTTGTCTTTATTTTTTTTTAGAAAATTCGCCTTTTATAGGACATTCGAAAACTAACGAAAAAGTGTAGGAGACCAATTTTTGGCCAGGTGCTCCGCTGAATCGATATCACTCTAATCTTATTATTTTATTTATTCATTCATTCTTTTCAAGGCAAAGCACAATTAACATTCAAATACAGAATTTATCTATACTTTACTACAAGTGGGGTACTGAAGAGAGACCCACCTCACACCCGGATATCTCAGGAGTCGTAGACCCCTATTTATCCACTCATTCAAACCAAAATCATTGTCCTCGCGGGAGATCCACTGGGCAGGCTTGAAGGGCCGGTCGACCGGCCAAAACCGCCGTCGTGGGAATCGTTTATATATTACTTCTCTCTTCAATGTCCCATTTGGAGGTAAGCATTTTTTTAAATAAATTTACTAACTTCAATTAAAAATAAATATAAGATATAAAAGTAGGGCAAGAATAACATAAATACATGATAATAAAATATAAATGACAAAATCAATAGATATATACAAATAAGTGAATGACAGAAAACCGAGGTGAGGTGGCCAGAAACGTGTACTTAGGCATTCAGAGGGCGCGATCCCCAGAGTCACCAATATCTGCATGATGAGGAAATATTAAACCCCCCTACAAGTGCGTATTTATCACGACATGTTTTACTTCGCTGACTACTTCACTTGTGGGTTACGCCGATATGGTGTGAAATTATAGATAATACATGGTTTAAAGAAATCGTCCTCACTATATTGTACATCGATTATATTTCATGTGTATTTGTTTGTAATCAATTCAGAGTAGGTAAATACAAATTTAATAAAAAAAATAAGTATTTCTCGGTGGTTTAACACTAAACCTACCGAGCGCGGTCAAATGACCGTTTTTGAAATTTCGTTTAGAATTTCTTGTACATAACGTTGCTGTATCGACATGTAACTTTCTGACTTTTCCTATAATATGGATATATTCCATTTTTGAATATTCACAACTTTTTTTATTTTTTAGTTTCTGATTTTTTTTTATTGCATGTCTAGTCTACCACGAGCGGTCATTTGACCTTTTGAACAATTCCTGTTATTAACTACTTTATTTTTCGGAAAGTGTACAAATGAAAAAAGTTTTTATAAGTCCGTGGTGTAGTTGTGGATCTACAGCGTAAACCAATGATTCCCAAAGTGATCAATATCGACTTCAAGAGGTCTAAGAATACCTACAAAGAGTCCATGTCGGCGGAAAAAAGTGGGGGTTTATGAAAAGAAAATGGGGGTCAACGATAATGGATATCATACAAACAGGACTTGATTTTACTTTTGGCACTCCATGGAATCATCCACATATACAAATAATACCTATTTTTTTACATAATCGCAGAAATGAGTGTTGTCAATACGAAGAGAAATTGTCATTAGAAAAAGGAACTGATCGGAATAAGCACTATTGAAGAACAATCTTTCAATGTGAGTTACATTATACCAGATGTCAGAAATGCATTTGAAGTTGATAAATGTATAAATTATTAATATCAAGTATGGTTAGGTCTAGCCAAAACCGAAAAATATGGCGAGTGGTCTGTGAAACAAAAAAGTTTGAAGACCTCTAGTATGAACAAACAAGCGATTGAAACAAATGTCTAGCTTGTGCCTAAAAATATGTATCTACGTATCATATTTATGGAATAAGAAATGGGGTTCGTTATTTTCCTCGACAACTATAAACCGAACTGAATTTATAGAAATCATTTTAGAGATTTGTTTGGTTTTACAATAGAAGTCAAAGTAGCTAATGCCTACAGCACGATGAGTTTGCTTTCATCTTTCAAGTTTGGTTCAATTTCATCGAAAACAGTCAAAACTGTTATAACCCAGGAGCATTTGTCTCTCCATAGATGAACAATTATTTCCTAATAAAAGCACGTCGTAGATTAACTCTATACTTGCCCAATAAATCGGACAAATTTGGTATAAAATTTTGGTTCTCTTTCGATATAAGTTGTGAGTAAGTAGGTACATAGTAAACGGTTCTCCATATTTGGGAAGAGACAAAGAAAGAGAACCATCAGCCTCACTTGGGGAACTTAAATGGCCAGAAAGTATGGTGTAAAATCTAAATGTTAAAAATACCTTTATAGGTACTTTTCAATATCTTAGATTTAGCCGGGATAAATGCTTGGATATAATATAAGGAAATTACGGGTGAAGAAATTTCGAAGGAATAATTTTTATTTCAGTTGGCACAAGAAGACCAAATGTCAGAAAGAGACACAGCTACGCCAAGAATGTTCATCAGAAACAAGAACAAATACATTTATAGATTCATCTGGACGGAAATCTTATCAAATAAGATATTATTAGGTCAATTTGTGAAAAAGTTAAAATTACTTACGTATGTGGAAAATATGCGACGCAAAATAGTAAATTCTATAATATGTAAAAAATATGCTAAAAATGCATAAATGTGCATAAAACTTTTCTAAATAGAACAAAAATATGTTTTTACTATCCAATTAGTAAAAAAAAAAGTTCTATACTAATGATATATATTTATTTTTTTGAAGCGGTCATTTGACCGCTCGTGGTAGGAATAGGTATACATAAAATGTCGGTAGGTTTAGTGTTAAAGCACAAAAGACACACGTCCGAATTTGACAGTTTTAAGAAAACAGGTTTTCAAAGTTTGAGATTCTCAATTAATTAACTAATTTTAAATTAATTCAGAAGATATCCTTGATAAGAATTAAGAAAGTCGATATAAACGCATTCACAAATAATATCTTACATACATTACGGAAACTTCTGAATACAGTCTTAATAGTCAAAATGAATCACAATGCAAATAAATGTATACCAGACGGCAACTCTCAACAAATATCTGTCATACAAAAGGCGCGTAAATTGGGATTTGAGAGGTTTGCAAATTATATTGTTCTATGGACTGGATTTGCGTGTTTTTTTGATGACCGTTTTTTGAAACAATTTCAATAAATTAAAAATGAAAGTTTCACACAGTGGTGAGGAATTAACTGTACATTTGATTGGTATCAAAGTCACTTTTGACCAAATCGGGATTTACGTGGTAAACCTCATATATTCAAATTTACATTTTTTACAGGAGAAGGTAAAAACTATTTATTATTTAAAAAAAAAAACAAATTATATGACATGTTACATCTGTGCACAAAACAATGTTCATTTATGAACGTGTGACATTTTGTTTCACTAAAAATATTTCGAATTGTTAAACTATTGAACGGAACAAAGACAACTTGCGATTATTATTATTTAGTATATTTTACTTTTATTTATTTATTTATTCATTTATTTATCGATTCAAACGGCTCGGAAGCCAATTACAAAAGCACATATTAAACATATTAAAAACATACAACTATTATTCAATGAGAACAACAGAAATTTTAAAACCATTAAAATGATATATATCACGACACAATAAAAATATACAAGTGAAAACAAAATTTAAAAAACAGAAGCTACAGATGATAGACACACAAGCACCACCATAACAACACAAAATCACACCCAAAGCAATCACTCAGTACTGCAGCATGACATTCTTCAAACATGATTTAAACTGACATAAAGTCGTGTTGTATATATCAGCTGCCTGAGAGCATTCATTACCAACTCTCTGAATACGATTCAGCGATGAGTTCTGATTATATGTTGTCATGGATTCATTTATATAAAATGGTGCCGCCTGTCGTGTGGCCCTATATGGAGCATGAAAGTTTATTTGACGTAAGATATCTGGACAGTTTATCTGACCATGTATAATCTTATACAGAAGCATCAAATCAGATAGTCCTAATAAATTTAGAGAGTTCAATAAATAACTATAATCAATATTTTCCCTTGGTAAACCCATTCTATAGTAAATGTACCGCAGAAACCTACGCTCAATCTTGTCTAAATTATTTACATGAACCTCGAAGCATGGGTTCCACACAGGGGAGTCAAATTCCAAGATACTACGAACCAAAGAAGTATATAAAATTTTAAATGTATACAAACTTGAAAAAGGCTTACAGATTCTCAGCACAAAACCCAACATTCTTAATGATCTTTTACAAATACTGTCTACATGATTAACAAAACTTAGTCGCTGGTCAAAAATTATACCAAGATCACGTATTTCATTGACCGATCCCAGCTCAGAATCATTTATTTTATATGTATAAAAAAGGGGATGTTTAATTCTGTAGAAACGCATAACTTGGCATTTCTTTGTATACAATGTTAGTTTATTCCTGCAGCACCAGTTGCAAAAATCCAAATTTCTCTGCAGCGTCTCACAGTCCTCCATACAATTTATAGCCTTGAAAATTTTCATGTCATCAGCATACATTAGAACCCTCACATTAGTGAATATGTTCACAGCATCATTAATGAAGAGAATGAATAACATCGGCCCGAGGTGGGAGCCTTGCGGAACGCCACTTGTTGTAAATTTAAAGCAATAAGTATATAAATATACCAAAATTACAAAAATGGCGATTTCTCGAATGCATGACCTTTCGAATTGTTGAGTTGTGGAGCTGGACAGTCGATTGTGTATTTTGTACTTGAAACCAGTGATTCCCAAAGTGGTCCAGGTGGGGGAGGGGCAAAAATTTTAACACGTAATATTTAATTATCTGCCGGTGTCGACATAAACAATAGTCGGTACAAATACTCGTTAATTTATAGAAAAAGGTACTGTGAGAAAACCGAGGAATTTTTGAAATACTTCAAATGCCTACACCATCTCGAAAATTTGCCGACAGGGGGGTAGGAATGCAGGAGGTCCACCGGAACCAGCAAAAGTTTGAAAGTGGTCTATGAGAAAAAAAAAGAAGTTTTGGGAACCTCTGCTTTAAGCCATCGATATTGTGTATGTCACCTATACACTTTGCTTGTTTGATTTTAGAATAATCATAATATACATACGTAATACATTAAATAGAGATGAATGGATAGGCATTATTTATTAAATTAATGGTTTTCATTGTTCTGTCACACACACACAGCTGTACACTATGTATAATACTCAATACTGTATTAGTTGTAAAGCAAGTAGGCGTAGTATCAACACTAATAGAAAAGGCATATACCACATTTATTATGTACATAAAGATGTATTTATTTATTTATTCTTTTTGCGCATTATCATTATTATAACAGTGTCAACAAAACTTAGATTTGCCATCCAAACTTCACAGGATTATACAACCAGATAAGTCTTCATAATATGATCAGTCACGATCATAAAAAAACTTAACAGTCAAATGCCGGGAATAATTCACCTATCCATATGTACAGGATATCAAAGGATTAGGCTCAAAACGCGGGTTCGAAATACCAGCATTGTGCCTGGAAAATCTGTGTTCAAAAACTTTCTATCAATACTACAGGAATTTATTATTTATTTATTTATTTATTTCACAATCCACGGCGTGAGCCTTTTACATGTTCAAGAATAAATAATACACAAATCAAATATCTCATTCACAACACAGTTGGAAAACAAGAATTAACAAAACACAAAAGAGAATCATTTCATAACAATAATAATTTAAGTCAAATCATAAAATATTGGAGTGTCAGTACAGAATGTCAATGAAATGTTTAGTATTTAATAAGTCAAGAATTAAAATTGCAATAATGTAGGAGATGTCATGTAGATAGAAGAAAAAAAAATCTAATAATTATAATAGATTTTTGAATTTTGATGTATAAATTTACCGATAAAACTAATTTTGGTTAAATATATATTGAAAATTTAGGAATTACCCCTGTAGCTGACATGACTAAAGGTATTATAGGTATAAACGGACCTAAAATGCCAAATATTTTTTATTTCTCCTGCTAGTCCTATATATTTACGTTTTTTTCAGCGACGGTCATTTGTAAATATATGATGCGTTTTTGAAACAGCGATATCTATAAGGTGTAGGTACGTAATAATACTAAATCAAAAATATTATGATGTATTTGTCTATCTGTTATCATTGTTTTATCGTAATAGACACTGTAATTTTGATTTTCTGAAATGATATGCAGTGGCGATATTATCAGTATGTAGTGATTTCTTCAATCTAACCATGTCATATTGACATATACTCGATTAAAACAAATATACTGATATATAATATTATCAATAATACACGTTGATATAATAGAAAAAAAATACAAAATTTAAAATAATATTTAACACCCACCCAACAAAGCATATTTTTCCTCAATTGAGGATTGAAAAACATTACCTATTACTAGAATCTTATAAAAATATTCGAGTTTAATTTATTGTACGTATTTTTATCAATTTGTCATGTCTACGACAGAAAAATCTAATCAGATATCTCGATTGGAGAACTATGTTTACACAATGTAACGTTGTGCAAAATCTAATCGGGAGAAGTGAGATAGGCGTTCCGATATTAACGAATTGGCTCTAGGCTGGCTTGAGTAATCACTTTCGGTATCCATAAACAACGTTCACCAATAACGTCATTCCTACTATCACGTTATTCAATCAAGAAACATTTAATGAAAACCATAGAAGCAATATTATTTTGGATTCTCATATTTTCAGATTTCGAATGGATCAAGATCTCCCGTCTAAATAGCTATGAACTAGCCAGCTAATAAAAACTTGATTGTTTCGGCGTTAAATAAATGAATAAATAAACACGTATGCACCCGTCTTTGACAATTTAATCCAAGTAATTTACACATTCATGGCATTTCCCATGCATACACGTTCATTTGCTTACTCAATAAATAATCGTCTTTGAGAATTTAATCTCCGTAATTTTCAGACAATTGCACTTTTTTTACCATACTTCTTTTTAGACAAATGTTACACACATTCTTTTCAGGAGTATTTTCCATTTTAAGTAAAAATAATTATTCTGTAAGTGACATCGGGTTTAAACGCAAATGATATTATTATACACAGAACAGCAAAGTCATACACAATAAATGTAGTGACATCAAAGGCTTTTGTATTCATCGACACACATTATTAAAATTAGGGGGTATTGTATTAGAACAATCGTACCCGATACAACAACAGCCAATACGAATCGGCTTTCATATAACAGACAAGCGTGGCTGGAATTTTATTTATAAACTGACCCAATTTTGATCAAACACAAATAATGCCTGAATCGTTGGGGAGTGTTTACGCTGAATTTTAGCTGCCTTCCTACTTTTTAGCTTCCACTGCCCTCGATATAATACTATCTATACTATCACAATATCTCCCATAATTGGCATAGCCAGTCGAACAACTACATGTAGTGTTGTGGAATTCTCAAGAAATAATTTTTCGGAGAGAATTTTCGGAGATTTTATTTTTATTTTTTATTTAACAGTATAATAATAATAATAATAAATACTTTATTCAATCAATCAATAACAATGTACAAATGTAGAGACAATTTATCACCAATATGGCTACAATTACATAATTATGGAAACAAAAAAATGTTAGGTACCTACATAGAAAAAAGTGCTAATAACTGATGAAAAATCTTGATGTTTGACACCCCACATGCCCAAATTTAAATTTAAAAAAAATGCTGGTACGTACATGGAAAAAAGTGTTAATAACCTCTGATTTGGGCCTTAATCAGCCACACAAATTTTTGGATCAATCAGGTTGACTGCGAAGTGTACTGGGCGAAAGGTCATAATAACACTAAGAAAAATTATGGAGAGAAATTTCTCTTCCATCAGAGGAGAAATTCTCGGAGAAATTTCTTGTTCTTGAGAAATTTCTTTGAAGAATTTTCTCTTCTCACATCACTAACTACATGCAATGAATATACAGAATGCCATAAACAATAAGACATTTACGCTAGTTTGCATACCTACCTCATCGTTGAATTGAAGGTTATATCTAATGTGATTATCTACAGAAAAGACTGGATTCTATTCCGACTAAAATCTAGCCTATTTGACCTCGATACGATACATTGAAAAATCAGATATTTTACAACTCTTCAAAGGCGTACGGAATGTTTATCTAATATATAAAATTCTCGTGTCACGGTGTTTGTTATCATACTTCTCCGAAACACCTGGACTGACTGATGAAATTTTGTGTGCTTATCTGTAGGTCTGACAATCGGCCAACATCTATTTTTCATACCCTTAAAAGTTAAGGGTGGTCCACCCCGATTTTTTTTTGGAGATTTTTTTTTTATTGCGAGGCATTAAAAAATACAAACAGCCCCAAATTTTTACCCTTCTATCATCAACCCTTATTTTTTAATAGCGATATTAGTTTATGGAAAAACAACGTTTGCAGGTTCTGCTAGTATATCTATTTATTTGTTTAAATTTACAGCATATATTTATCATAATGACTTAAATATGACTCAAAAAATAAACAACAGAACCAGAAAAATAAAACAAAATACAATATTCTTCATTAATTTATTTGGGCAAAAACCTGTCCCAGAATTGACAGTGGCTCATGCTCTGGGAAGGATTTTGATCCTTCTCAGTATCTTACTGCACTCGCTTGATCTGCCAGCATCGCTAACTTAGTTTTAAAGAAAACATTTAAAATATTCATATCGATATCCTAGAAGCAGCAATATGCCGGGCCCTCTGGAAGAAGTACCTAGGGCAAGCGGAAAAAGTTGTTTTCATTTCTATAATAGGACGTTCTCAAAACGCGACCAAGCCAAGACCATCATAAGGTACAAGAAGTAGGTAATTATCTAAGCTGGCATTTCTGTGTTGAGTGAATGAATATTAGTTATAAATAAGAGAGTTTGTCTGACATTCTTGACGTCATAATGTGGTGGTAGAGGAATCAATCAAATCGAATGGTCAAAGGCGGATCCCATATACGTGTAAGGGGTGGCCCATATGGAAGATTATTTTGTATGAAATCGACAGGAAAGTGTGTAAAAACTTGAAGGCTGCACATTTGCCAGAAAAAATTACAGATTTGATGACAAAAATAGATTGCTCACAAATTTCTTACTAGGTACCTGTTAGTAGGTCTGCTGGCTACCCCACTTGTGGGATATGCCGTGATGGTATAATAGTAGTAGTACCTACTTCTTTTAAAATACTTTTTTTTAAACTAATTTCTCAGATTTCCAAAAGAAAAGGTCTCTGGTTCCGTTCCGATGCGTGCTTTCTTTGAAAACTTTAAGTTCAACTTAATATAATTCGTGTATATCAGAGCTTCTACAACCATCTTATGAAAGAATTTCTGATTGTCACTGTCGCATTTTGTAATGTTCAGATAATTCAACTTTTGGTGAAGTTTTGAGGAGTAAAAATGAGAGAGACTGGATGGGAAGCCATGATGCACTAATCGGCTGAAAGAAAGACGAGATTTCGAATGAAACTTAAACTCAGAAAATGTCACAGAATAAGAAAGAAACTTCGGTCTTACAGCTGAGTTACGTTTTTTGAATACCCAATGAGAGTTTTTCTGCTCTGTATGAACCACACTGTATGTAATTTCAACAATTTTCCCCTTTGGGCAAAACGTCACACGTCACACGATCTACCCATTACATAAAGGGGTAGATTACTGGATAGGGGTGGTAGGTACATTACTAAATCATGAAACCGAGGGAGGATTACTAAATAATAAGGCTGTCACAAAGTAAAAATGTGGAATAAACTCCACAACAACATACGAGTATATTGTCTAGCTCAACACAGGTAACTGTGTTAAATTATATTCTCGCGAGAACAGTTTCCAACTTTATGAACATGAACTGTGACCCAGACGGCAGAAAAATAAATTAGAGTATAGTAATTGGATCTCTGACTGTAAATAATATGTATTCAACCTCGTTTCTACGATGTGTTCCTAATAGGAACGTTAAATAGCGAACTGTCTCTCTCTATACCATCATGCCATCTCCCACAAATTATTTGATAGGTCCCTGAGGTCCCGAGTTTCATTATCGGCCAGGGCAAATTTTTCAAATTGTTCTGGGTCTAGGTGTTACATGAAGGTTAATATGTTTAGCGCATTATTTATGTATCGTTAGCACATGATCTGTGTGAATTGTCCACACATTGTTACAATGCCCGAGCAAACTATGAATATATGCCTGTATCTATGTATTTATTAGTATTATAAATAATATTACCTAGTTGTGTTAGCTTGTATTTTTTTTTGTTTTTGTTGATTGATTTGTCGTTTGTAAGTGAAGACTGTATTATTTTTTGATCATGTTATTTGTAAAAAGGCGCAAGCCGTATATTTCATAAATAAATAAATAAATAAATAAATATTGTGCCAAAATTATGCTGTGTAATAAGTCCGATAATATGGCTATAATGTCAAATGGAACAAAGAGTAATCGGCTATGTAAGTACACTCTTATACATCTACCCACATTATGTGCAAAGGCAATACATTTTATTTTGATAAACATAATGTAATTTATTATATTGATAACATTTGTAATAGACGGAAGCAGAACTGGGGCGGTTAACACGAATTAATTAACTAACGTGAATTTGTATTTCCGAATCTTTCGCCCCAGATGTTTACCTCACGAAGCGCTTCTTCAACCGCGTCTTCCATCAACAAATTATAAGAGCCTATGGAAGGAGATTCACAGACCACCCGAAAAGCGCAGAAGTATGGGTACAAAAAGAGCTAAGAGACTAAAAAAGCCAAGCAGATACAAGACGACACACTTTCATTACAGAACCATAAGCGTTACGATTCCGGTGACATGGAACAGGCTGCTACCGATTTCGGCCAGGAGATAATCACTTTAAAAGAAAATCGCCCCGTTCACCGACGCTCTTGAGACGGTTTTGAACGATCGTAAAACAATGTGGCAATTCACAACAAGCCTACAATGTCCCCCAACTTCTATTTTCAAGAGTTGATACCCATCACAGGCTTTTAGTAAAAGTATTGTAATATTTTACTTTATTTATAAGATTCAGAATTGTTCGCGTTGAAAACTTATTTATTTTTTAGCTCCCGGAATCAAATATATTTTCTAAAAAGTAACGCTACAGAATCGAAGGTCTCGTTAACGAATTAACAAATAACTGAGTTATTTTTTATTTATTTATGAGCCCGCCCTGTTGCTCTGATCGAGTGGATTTTACAATAAACCTATTAATGAAAGTACAGCTGTTGGCTGATAATAAGTAATTTTATTTTCCGATACCTGCATACTACCACTACTAAGACAGTCATTATCAACAGCTAGAATATTATACAATTTATTGATAAGATATATTTATTTATTGATTGAGAATATCCAACGATAATAGTTGGTCAAAAAGAGCGCTGCTCTTATATCAATAAGGGTTCCGACAGCCCGGACGCCAATTTTTAACATAACACTGTTCCCTTAACAAATCACTCGAATCGGGTGGATTGCCGTAACCAATTAATTAACTGTTCCTTTAATAATGACATCAGAGAGCTAAGAATGTTTTAATATGATGACGTGACTCATTGACGCTCTGATTGGGAGACTGGTTTCTGCCCTGTGCTCCCGGAAAAGCACTGAAGGGCGAAAGAGTGAAATAGAGATTTATATAGGCATTATTTGTATTCATTATTTGAATGATTTGAATAGACAATGTATTCGTAAAACATTATGGAAAGTCGAAATTTAAAAAAAGAGAATTTTCTACTTATATATTCACGTAATTACTGTATATAGTTTTCACCCTAGAAATGATAATGAAATGATTGTCAACAAATGTGCTTTTGCATAAAAAAACACCAAACTAACTCTAACCTAACCAACAAATCAGTCAAACGTAAACATTTAAGTGCCTGCAACATGTCAAACGCGTACATACGAAAAATGCAAATAATTATTTTTATGTTTATAAAAAACCCCAATATTATTATTATAAACCGGATTGTTATTCTCCAGATAAAATACTACATACCGTATCTATATAAAAATAATTCGAAATAATTAGTTTAGATGAGTTCACATTCATTATTTACACAGGCACTGTATTCATTTGTGGATGATTTTCCACAATCTTATCAGAAAGTAATATCGTTTATTTATTTGTATGGAGTTCAATGCACAGGGAATATTGTCCCGTACCTATAGGGCAACCGAAGTTCACGTGATAACGCCTCCATGTCCCACTGATGTTACAATTATATTTATCATAGATTATAAAAAAAAACATATTAATGTTGCAATTTACGACATAAAAATTAATTTCTAATTTTTTTTCAAATCAAAAATCTATGAAAATGAAAAATAAAATAACAAGGGTGGTTTACACAATATATTTGACCTAAGGTGCTATAAAAAAAACAATTAAATCTGAAAGGGTGGTGTTGGACACTGCCCATTGGATGATTTTACATGTAAAGAAAATATAAAACTCCTGTATCGGTTTTTAGGAATTAAAATAATTTCATAATGAAATTTAAAAACAAACGTTTCGTCATAAAGTAACTATATAAGATAGTTTGAGATCGTATCAACAAGAGTAACTCCCTGACACAACACTCTTAAGAAAATACTCAAAAAAATTAATAAAAAATAAATGCACTCACCTAAATTGTAATAATTTGTATTAATTTCAGTCTTGTTAATGTGGAGGACTCCATCCCAATCCAGATAAGTCAGATATGGTTGCATCCGTCCACAGAATATTGGGGTCGGAGGTTTGTTCACATACTTCAAGATCTCAGGATCGTATACATTATAATCCGGGATCTTGCACTCCGTCGAATTGAGCGCATCCAGAAATTTAACATTATCTCTGTAGAAAGACAACTCAATGCCTCTTTTATCAGTCTTCCAGATGTTCAAATAACAGTAGATAAAGACAGATATGAAAAAAATGAAGAGAATCTTGATCCTGCCATTCCAGTTTCTGACATTGCTTTTCCGCAGGGTAAATTGAAATCCACGCATTGTGAATTTTTAAATCAACGATTATGTACACTAAGTATTATTTTTCTAGTTTTTTATCACCTTTCGCAAAATTGACATATCATTTTTAGGTGCACCGTTTTTGACACACACTACGAAAAAAACTTTCAAATTCTAACAATTATAATGATATTCTCGAAACACTTATTTAAAACAAAAAAAAAAGGACTGTTAATTTTTTTTGTTGTAATGAAAAAAATAAATTCTCCATTTATGCTACTTTAATATTGTTTGTTTAGGTAAAAATCTAAATAGTAGAATAGACTTCCCGTACGATTTCTAAATTTTGAAATTAATAATTATATAGGTTTATAGTGTTTGACAAGGAAAATAAAAATAATTGCCAATAAATGCATGGTAACATAAAATAACACAAGACAAACCATACCTACAAAACAACAAAAAATTAATTTTCTGATTCAAAAGTCAAAAACTTTGGAACATAGGTATTTCCTTATACTAACTAAAAAAATATAGTAAAAAACGACGATTATCTAGAAAAGTAACTACATTTATTATTTAAATCATATACTTATTAATTTTATATTAGATCACTGTATATATATTTGAATAAAAATAAATTAATTCCACATTCAACACGGTAAACTGTATCACAAAATTAAACTTGCAATAAATCAACAGCCAGATGAACAAAATAATTCCAAAAAAAAAACACAATTAATTATCAAATTTATATATATATAAGTTTATTATTATTATGGTCATCACGAGCCGACACTGCATTCCTCTATCGTTCCAATTTCATTATGAGAGGAACAAAACAATACACTCTGTTGTAGTACTAATTTAGCTATGACTGATTATGAAGGCTTGTCGGCGTTAGTTACCAGAGGCGACGTTAAGATTTCAAATAACTAGCGCCGATTGCGGCGTCGCGTTGGCGTCTCTACATAGTATGTATGTACTGTACCGAATCACTTGCAAACGGGTGAAGGCCTTGACAAGATTAATATCGTTTGTTCCAGTTTGCACTGTTTCTTGCCGACTAGGGTTATCTGTGGAAAAAAGATGTGAGAAAAACATTAGTTTTCAAAAACATTGCATATTATGTTATTAAATTTATAAATGAATTTTTCCGTCCCTAGTAAAGAATATTAAGTCTTCCACTCTTTCTACGATTTTTCGAGTGTCCTGTAAAAGGTTATATGTAAAACATTACAAATTAGATATACATCAAACATCGTTGTACTTTATTTTAACAGATACCTTTTTTATATATTTATAATTATTGACTGTTTATTTATATTCCACCTATTCAATTTTGACAGATACCTTTTTATATATTTATGAATTATTGATTGTTTATTTATATCCCACCTATTTATTTTTAAGATATACCTTTTTATATATTTATGAATAATTGATTGTTTATGTTTATTTTTGTTGTCTTTATATTTTTGTGGATTGTCTGTCTGGTTATCACTTGAGTCAGCTGTGTATAAATCTCCGTTTAGTGATGGACAACTGCAGTCATTGTGGGCAGCTTTTGAGCCCTACTAAAACTATGAAGTTTTGCGGCTGTCGTGGTCGATTTCATTGTACTTGTCAGGGGACTTCTGCCTCCTCACTTAAAAAGATGTCTTCCAAATCCAAGGCTCAGTGGTATTGTTCTGATTGCAGCTCAAAGGATCCCAGAACGTCCAGGTTGACAGACGTCACACCTGAGGCGGGTAGTTCAAAAGCTTCGAGATCCACGACTTCCGTTAGTTCGTTAAAACTGAGCAGGGGAGTGGGGTCGCCGGCCGCCGGTGTGGCCGGCGCGTCTGCTCCGGCATGTTCTGGCAATTTTGACGTTCAAAGGGTGTTAGATGAGTTCGCCTCACTGAAGGATGAGCTGAAATCCATTCGCCAGGATTTGCAGGAGTTCAAAACATTTTCTGCCTTCGTTGGGGGCCACGTTGACTCTGTCAATGAGAAGCTGAGGGAGGTAGAGGTCAGATTAAAGCGCTATGATGCACTCGAGAAAGACATTATTTCTATAAAAAATGACATATCCCACCTTAATGCCCAAAATATCGAAAGGGAACAATACGCCAGGTTGAATAACCTGGAAATTTCGGGGATCCCACAGCTGCAAGGGGAGGATTTGTCCGCGTTGGTGGTGCGTTTGTCTACCGAGATTGGTGCTACGGGTGTCGTAAAAGACATTATATCCAGCCACAGAGTCGCCACGTGGAGCAGAGACCCGAAGGAGAAGAAATCCACTAAAGTTATAGTTAAATTTGCTAGTCGTCTATCTAAGAACACCTTTATGGAAGCAGCTCGAAAGAGGCGAGGACTCACAACGTTCGATCTCGGTTTGTCTGTTGGTGGCAGGGTCTTCATTAATCACCACTTGACTAAAGAGAATAAAGAACTGCTTCGTCGAACGAAAGAGCTAGCTAAGTTGAAAATTTATAAGTTCGTTTGGGTAAATGACTGTCGGATATATGTGAGAAAGATGGAAAAGGTTCATCCTCTCATGATCCGGTCCCCTGATGACCTGAAGAAGCTTATCTGACTGTCCCGACCGGGGCTGTTGAGCTGTTCTGCGATTTTTCTTTTTCTTTGCATGATGATTTGTTTAGCTTTAGGTTGTTATCCCTTTCCAAAATACTTTTTTTGCTTCACCCCAATTCGTCTGCTAGAATGTTTTTACTTGGTCCAATGTCTGAGATGTCTTCGCCTGTATTGGTTCATTATTTCGTGTCTATCTGGTGTAATGGATTTTGACTGTACGATTTGTTTGTTGTTTTGCTTGGATGTTTGATCTCTCAATTTACTATCAGAACGTCAGGGGTCTCAGAACTAAGACAAACAATTTTTTGTATAATTTGTTGCTCAATGACTATGATGTGGTTTGTCTTGTGGAGACCTGGCTTCATGAATCCATAGGGGATGCTGAGCTTTTTGATTCTAGGTACAATGTTTTTAGACGGGATAGGAATTACTCTGAAACAGGTCAGCTCATGGGTGGAGGAGTTTTGGTCGCTGTTCGCAGTGATCTTTCTGCTGATTGCCGGGTGGCTTGGAGTTCTTGTGCTGAGGATATTTGGGTCTCAATAAGTGGGCTTAAGTCGGGCGCTCGGTTGAATATTTGTTGCTCTTATATCCCTCAAGGCTCAAATTTTATATCGAGGCTGTCATCGGCTCTCGAGTCTTATTCTGTAGTTCGTAATGCTAACACTGATGATGTTTTTTTGTTGGTGGGTGACTTCAACTTACCGGGAATATCATGGAAGATGGACCAGTGTGAAACTCATTGTATTCCCTCTGAATATGTTGACGCTGGTGCCTGTGCTATGGTCGACTTTATATCTTTTTGTGATTTGAAGCAGTATAACTGGCACAAAAATGTTAACGATAGGATACTTGATCTGGTAATATCGAATGTTGATTTCTGCAAGGTTGAATCATGTTCTGATCCATTGACGCCTGAGGATGCCCATCATAGATCATTAGTAATTTCTATTGGTTTTGGTGGCTATCAATCGGTCGGACGCCTCGCTGGACCTGTGTATGCATTTGAAAAAGCCAATTACTCTGATATTAAGCGGGATTTGGGAGCCCGGAGCTGGACTGCTGAATTGGGGGGGAAGTGTTTGGGTGATGCCATCGAAATATTTTATTCAAGATTGAATACCGTAATTGAGGCCCATGTTCCAAAAAAGCGTTTGGGTTCAACCAGATATCCTGTCTGGTATAGTAAAGCGCTTATAAAGGTAATTAAGGAAAAGTTGAAATTCCATAGGCGCTGGAAGGTGACTGGTGATCCCTCTGATCGTTCATCATTTTCTCTACTTAGGGCCCGGCAGAAGCGGATGACGAGGGAATGTTATAATAGTTTCATTTCCAAATCTGAGGATTTGATCAGGAAAGATCCCAGAAGATTTTGGTCGTTCGTTAAATCTAAAAAACTTCAGCCATCAATGCCGAATTCCTTGCACTGGAATGGAGTTACCTGCACAGATGTGAAGTCAATGGCGGATCTTTTCGGCGACTATTTTCACTCGGTGTTTGTTGACGCCGATATTGATTTGCCCCAGGTTCACTGTGAGGCTGGATTGGATATTGCTGGTGTTGACTTTTCTCCTCTCTTGGTATTGAATTGCATTCGAGGCCTCGACCCTAACGGTGGTGCTGGACCTGACGGACTCCCATCAGGATTTGTTGTCCACTGTGGCAATGAGTTGGCGGAACCACTTTCATTACTTTACACAAAATCGTTTGCTGAGGGAGTTTTTCCGGATATCTGGAAAAGATCCTTTGTAACGCCTATACATAAGTCTGGTCCCAAAAATGATGCTTCCAACTATAGACCGATTTCAAAGCTTTCAGTTCTGGGCAAGCTGATGGAGAAGATTGTTGTCAGCCAACTGGCGCCTATAGTGCATTCTTTTATTTCTCCCTGTCAGCATGGCTTTATGACTGGTAGGTCTGTCGAATCCAACCTATTGGAGTTTTCTGACTATACACTTACTTCGATGGGCCGAAGAGTACAGGTGGATGCCGTATATACGGATTATTCAAAGGCGTTTGACAAGATTAATCATAAGATTCTCTTGCACAAGCTGGAAGCTTATGGTGTGCACGGTGACCTTCTGAGATGGCTCTCATCTTACTTAGAAAGACGTTCACAGGCTGTTGCGATTAGTGGAGTGGTCTCCAGTTTCAGATTTTGCCAATCTGGTGTGCCTCAGGGCTCCCATCTTGGTCCGCTTTTATTTTTATTGTACATCAATGATATTGGTTTCTGTTTCCAGAACTCTAAGTTTCTCCTTTTTGCCGATGATACCAAGATATTTAGAAGTATAACTGGTCCGTATGACTGTGAATTGCTTCAACATGACTTGGTCAGACTCTCGGAATACTGCAGGAGTAACCAACTATACTTAAATGTTTCAAAGTGTTGCTCAATATCGTTTACTAGGAGTGCTCGGCCCATTATTTACGACTATCGGATTGAGGGTCAGTTACTTCGAAGGGAAACTGCGGTTAGGGACTTGGGAGTGATTATGGACAGGAAGTTACTCTTTAAAGACCATGTCGATGCTGTGCTCGATAAGGCCTATAGAATGCTTGGTTTCGTGATCAGGGTGAGTAAACCATTTAAATCTCCATTTACTTTTAGGATACTGTATTATGCGTTTGTGAGAAGCCAGTTGGAGTTTTGTTCAGTCGTCTGGAGCCCCCAGTATGTTACACACATTGAACGTATTGAGAAATTGCAGAGAAAATTCATAAAGCATCTAGGTTTTCTGACTCAGAATCACTTCGATGATTATAAAACTGCTACACGTTTTTATCATATTTCGACCCTTGAAAATCGTAGAACTGTAAGTGATATGATGTATCTGTATAAGTTGCTGAATAACGAGGTCGATTCGATTTTTCTAGTACAGAGTATACCATTTAATTGTCCGACGCGAAGCACGCGGTTCCATCATTTGTTCAGATTTCCACTGTGTACCACCAACTATGTGCAGAATTCTTTTTTGAGACGCTCTTGTTCTGTTTATGATTCATTCTTTCAAGGCCTTGACATACTCGTCATGAATAAGCAAGATTTTAGAGCGGGAGTGTCCGGGGCCTTGTTGTCATCAGCGGTCCCCGTGGTTTGATCTCGGTCTCTCACTGTTTGGCAGCATCGGATCGCTTACATTTGGGCGGGGGGTGGATGGGTGTGCTTGCTTGAATGCATGGCTCTCTCGATCATAGCATCCTTGGGACATTGGATATTGGCTGTGTATTTGATTGGGCTTTGTAACTCATACTGGATGGGTGATTTTGCTTATTTGTTTTGTTTTGATTTCTGGTATTTTGGGATTTTAGATTTTATATTTTTAGATTTACATACTTTGACTTTTTTCAGAAAATTTTAACTTTAATTTTTATCTAAAGACTAATGTGACTGAAGGACTAATTTCTAGTATTTTAGGATTTTTTGCTTTTATATTTATGTTTTTGTATTGTTTTAAGTATTGTATTATCGTTGTTTTTAAATTTAAATTTACTTTGACTTTTTTGGAGCATTTTAACTTTTACTTCTTTTTCCTCAAGATTGAAATATTTCTGGTAAGAGTGGAATCTTCGCTGGTCTACATGTCAAATATATTAATTGTTAACATATTGTATAACGACTGTTTGATTCTAAATATTGTGAAAATAAAATAAAAATAAAATTTTACTCTATACACGGGATATAATTATGATAATTCATTATTATTAAACAAAACAGATCAAAAAGACATAATTATAATATTAAATTATATTTAAATTATTAAATTTCCTTAATTATTGTCATTATTATTGGTTTCATTTATGTGTTTTTTGTTACTTGATCTAAATTTGAATACTGTGCTTATAAGAGTATAAGGTGACTTTTGTGGTCTATAAATGTATGAAATATTAATTGTTGTTTTACTTACAGCGTTGGCTGTTTATTCCTTAAGAATAAATAAATAATTAAATATCAAGAATCGTATTTTTCTTTCAGCGACCTTCACCAACTATGGTGTTGTTCTTGGTCAGTCTCAAATATATACAATATGGACATGTTGAACGAATGAACGAGGTAAGAATGAAAAAGAGGATATAGATACTTGTCTAAAAGAAAGGGTGTGAGGAAACGCGGGCGTCCGAGAACCACGTGGCTTGATCTCGTGGATCAAATTCTCAAGGACGGCCGCGTGTTGAGTAAGAGGAACCGACGTGCGTGTATGAGAAACTGTATGATTGTGGAGGAAACGAAGGAAGTGTGTAAAGATAGATCTGTTTGGCGTTCCGTTCTCTCTGCCTACCCCACTTGGGACACGGCGTGAGGGTATAGTATAGTATGATTGCACTTGTCCATAAAATCGTGCATATTCAGGTAGTAGAATTAGTGATGTGGGAAGAGAAAATTCTCCAAAGAAATTTCTCGAGAACGAGAAATTTCTCCGAGAATTTCTCCTCTGATGGAAGAGAAATTTCTCTCCATAATTTTTCTTAGTGGTATTATGACCTTTCGCCCAGTACACTTAGCAGCCAACCTGATCGATCCAAAAATTTGTGGGGCTGATTAAGACCTAAATCAGAGGTTATTAACACTTTTTTCCATGTATGTGGGGTGTCAAACATCAAGATTTGCATCAGTTATTAGCACTTTTTTACATGAAGGTACCTTACATTTTTTTGTTTCCATAATTAATAATTATTGGTGATAAATTGTCTCAATATTTGTACATTGTTATTGACTTATTGAATAAAGTATTCATTATTATTATACTGTCAAATAAAAAATAAAAAAAAATTCTCCGAAAATTCTCTACTTCGGGAAATTTACCGAGAAATTTCTCGAAAAATTATTTCTTGAGAATTCCACAACAATAAGTAGAATACCATAACGAAATTACAAAACAAATGTTTTCTTTTAATATATTGAATTGTTATTGAGAAAGAGAGGTCTTTCTGAGATTGACAATGTCCTTGTAAGACGAAAGACGTCTCTCTCAATAGCGATTACTATACTATACCATCACGGCATATCCCACAAGTGGGGCAGCCAGTAGACCAACTGCATGCAAGAAACATGCAAACTGTCCTCTTCGTGCCAATATAAAATCAAGACATTCAGGATGGGTGGCAAACCTCATCGCTGAATTTAAGATGTACAATATCTTAACTTTTCGAACACCTGCCTTTTACAGGACACTCGAAAACTTACGGGGAAGAGTGGGAGACCAATTCTTTACCGGGTGCTCCACGGGATAAATGGCAATTCAATATAGTAATAGAAAACATGTATTTTTTTAATTTCTTTAATTAATTGACTTTATGGCATCCACCTTGAAAGCGTTATTATATATAGGCACGGTGAGGACAGCTTGCATGTTTATATGCAGCTGGTCTGCATCCAAGACATTCAGGATGAATAGCACACCTCGAAATTTCAAATAGTAAATAAATCACTTTGTGAAAATGCGATTTATAAAAGATTATATTTTTTTAAGACATTCAGGATGGGTGGCAAACCTCATCGCCGAATTAAAGATGTAAAATGTCTTATTTTTCGAACACCTGCCTTTTACAGGACACTCGAAAACTTATGGAGAAGAGTGGGAGACCAATTCTTTACCGGGTGCTCCACGGGATTTAAAACAAAATAATAATGTTAAACAAAAAAAAAACAAGCTGAAAGCTGAGAGAAGAATTGGCACGGAGAAGACAGCTTGCATGTTTTATATGCAGCTGGTCTGCTGGCTAACCCACTCGTGGGATATGCCGTGATGGTAAAGTAGTAATAGTAGTTATATTTTTTTTTTAAATAACACTGTTTTATTCCATTATGAGAATTGTTTTAATTGCTTAACGTTTTTAACTTCAATGTAGTACAATACTCGATTGTTACTGAAGATAACATCATTCTAGTAACATCGCTGTAACAATCAAAACAATTCTCATAGTGGAATGAAACAGTGTTTTTTTTTAATTTAATTTTAAATATAATCTTTCAAATAGTAAAGTAAGTACCTTATACTTATTAAATATAATATACCTAGGTAAGTTGTAGTCAAAAATGTTCAATGCGTTAAAATTTTTGGCAAGGCTCCAGTCCGATAACTCCTTGCACTGCACATTAGGTACCTATATAAAGTTCAGTAAACTGCATAACTGTTTAATGCATAATCTATAATTCTATATAAATAAAAACGAGTTGACCATGTATGTTCCTTGTTCCCCCATAACTTGAGAACGGCTGAACCGAATTGGCTGACTATTTTTTTGTTGTGCTCGTTACTATCAGGAGACAGTTTGTATGAAATTTTGGAAAATCCAACGGAAAAGTCGGAAATTCGGATCGTATTTTTGTATGAGAGTGACGTTTGTATGACAGTTCCGCTGTCACGTGTTGCCATAATGATTTCTTTTTATGGAATTTACCCTGGCGACGCCAGGTAGGTACATCTAGTATTATATAATAATACATATACAGCTATTAATGAATACGTCATTGTAGCAAACGCGTTATACTTAATACTGCAGAGGTCAACATTTTCTTTGAATAGGTATAGTATGTATACTAGGCAGAGAGAACGGAATGTTATATTGATCTATTTTCCTTCACATTCGTGCAATTTCTCATTCATACATGTTGATAGTTTAGGCATTTGAAATATTTCATAATCACCTCACTTTTGTTAATGAATTTTAGAACCACCTTAAATTTTTAAGACTTTCAGGGGGTGGAAAGGGCGAGATAAGCAGCCTTCCACTTAGATGCTGATTTCCATTTTTTCCCATACTACAATTCTAATTTTGCCTATTTCCCTAATATTTTCGAAATGGAAATAGCTCAAGGTGGCCTTGGTGATTGCCAGATTTGGCCCGAAAACTGGCGCTTTTGTGGGTAGCATCTTGGCCTGCAACGGGCGGGTCAGGTCTGCACTCGTGTCTCAGGGCTTCGCTTATGTGGGATGGAGTGCTTGTCGTGTACGGGACTTTGTTGGTGCCATAAGGTGCTATAAGTGCCAATTGTACGGGCATACCCAGAGGCAGTGTATGCACAAGAGCCCTGTGTGTAGTCGCTGTGCCAGGGAGGGACATGAAGAGGAACAGTGCAAGGTCCCCACTGAGAGGAGCGTGTGTGCCACGTGCACACGCTTCAAAAAGAATGCGGCCCACCCCACGGGAGACAGGGATTGTCCTGCTCTGCGGGCCGCCATAGACAGGGTAGCGATGTCAACGAATTACGATGGCTAAGCGCGTTTCCGTTGTGTTGGGTCAGATTAACTTGGGACGATCTCGTGCGTCTGCCATTGACCTGGTCAGACACGTATCGAATAGTTCTCTTCCGATTGTTTTCATACAAGAGCATCTTTTTAGTAGAGTAATCCTCGATGGCGCTGAATTGCCCCTTGCCATAGTTGACAAGGGTAGCAAGCCCATGGCGGGTTTCCTTATCGATACCAGCAAGGTACAGCCGTTGCTTTTGGATGGGCTGTCTGATGAGTTTCGCTGTTGTGTGTGTGTCCGAATTGGAGGACGTGAAATATTCCTTATATCTGTTTACTTCAAATTCTCGGATAATGTAGGCCGTCACCTGCAGGGTTTGAGACGAGCACTGGAAGTTCTCAGGGGTAGGCCGGTCATTGTGGCCGGTGACTTTAATGCACGTTCTCCCCTTTGGTACGACAGACCTGGCACTGATCGCTCCGGGAGTGGTGGTCCCGTCGCAGATTTCATATCTTCGATGGGGCTCTGCATTCTCAATGTTGCGGGACAACCTGCCACGTTTGCCGGGCCTATGGGTGAGAGCTGGATTGATCTTACGCTTTGCACCAATGATCTGTGTACGGAGCTCTTTAATTGGAGGGTTCACGTTGGTGAGGTTTCGAGCGACCATCGGCTTATCACTTGGTCGGTCGGTGGTTTGCTCGAGGTTGATCCATACGGTCTCTGGAGCTTTCGCTGCTCGAATGCTGATTGGGAACTCTTTGGTTTTGCTTTGAAAGTTGAAGTGAGAGATTTTGTTTTGTGGAAGTGTGAAGGTGCCGAATCACTTGGGGAAAAGTTTAACTCAGCGGTTGTTCAAGTTGCTACCGAGGTGCTGGGTAAATGTAGGCCTGGGGGAAAGAAGTCCACCAATTGGTGGACACCAGAACTCACGGTCCTGCGACGTCAATTTAAGTCAGCCGAAAGGGCCTATGGTCCTGTTAGAAAGGGTAGCGTTATGCGGGACTCTCCCGCTGGCAAGTGTCTCCTTGAGTCGCTTCAGCGTGCGAGGGGCTCCTACCATATGGCCATAAGGCATGCAAAGACCTCGGCCTGGAAGGAGTGGATTACAGAAACCGGAAACGCCGACCCTTGGTCCGTGACGCGTACAGCTGTCAAGACCAAAAGGTCCGCCGATCATTATCTTACTAGCATTGTAGCTGGCGGTAGTGAAACTGTGTGCATTGATGACACACTAAGGGCCCTCTTGGATGGGTTAGTGCCGCTTGACTCGACGTCCACGGACAGCCCGTTTCATGCAGGGTTGCGTGTTCTGGTGCGCTGCCCTAACGCTCGTGAGACTATAGATGCTGCAAGCGTCGTGACTCACAGCGAATTGAATGGAATCATCAAAACATTAGGTCCAAAAAAGGCCCCAGGGATTGACAGACTGAATGGTATGATAGTCAAAAACGTCTGGAAGAGTTGTCCAGCGGAGATGCTGCAGCTTTTCCAGTGTTGTATGAAAGAGGGTGTTTTCCCAAAAGTTTGGAAGAAAGGTTTGCTCAGAGTGATACCCAAAGGCAATGACAAGCCTCTGTCGGATCTCAAGGCGTACAGACCGATTACCCTGCTGCCTTCCTTTGGCAAAATCCTTGAGATTTTGGTGAGGAACCGGCTTGGGTCGGCTCTGACGCCGGGAAGTCCTAAACAGTTTGGTTTCAGCCAGGGTCTCTCTACTGAGCATGCCATCGAAGCTTGTCTGAAATGGAAGGATGAAAGAAGAGAAAAGAATGTGCTGGGTGTCTTCTTGGATATAGCTGGGGCGTTTGACAATGCGTGGTGGCCTCTTATCCTGGCCAAGCTGAGGATACGGGGTTGCCCCCGCTGGCTGTATAACATAGTCTGCAGCTACTTCAGCGAAAGGTCAGTGGTAATCCACCACGCAGGGCATTTGGTTGAGAGGGAGGTCACCATGGGCTGCCCACAGGGATCGGTTCTTGGACCGTTTCTTTGGAATGTCTTGTTTGATGACCTTCTGAGGATGGAGTTGCCGCCTGGGTGCACCATTTTTGCATATGCTGACGATGCGCTTCTCTTACTCTCCGGAGATACGAGAGGTGCAATCGAGAGCAAGTTTAGAATCGCGATAGATCGCATCTTGACGTGGGGCAGGGTGAACAGGCTTGTTTTCTCGCCGAGCAAGACCTCCGCGCTGTGGTTGAAGGGTGTGCTGGGAAGGGGCAGGAACCCGGTGCTTCGGATGGATGGGCATCCTGTCAGGGTTGTCGATGAAGTCCGATACCTGGGGGTTGTCCTTGACAGGGGCTTCACCTTTCTTCCACACGTGCGAGCGACTGCCGAAAAAGCGGGAGTGTTATTTCATACTTTACGCAGACTCAGTCGCGGTACATGGGGCCTTAAGGCGGGGACTGTGCGTACCATTTATCGGGCGACGTATGTGGCTCAGGTCACCTATGGTGCTCGTGTTTGGTCGCATCGTCTTGAGGTTGGTTCTGTGTCCGCGGCGGTCTTGAGGGGACAGAGACTCCCCCTGCTCGCCGTCACCGGTGCGTATCGAACGGCTGCTAGCGATGGCCTCCCCGTCATTGCTGGTGTGTTGCCCGCAGATTTAGAAATTTTAGATGGTGTAGCCAGGCGCAAGCTCAAGGCTGACGGCAGTGTTGAACATCTCGGAATCTCTGTTCATGCGGAGCCTGGGACTAGAGGATTTAGTAGGGCAATCGGCGTGATTCGAAAGAGGACTTTTGAAGTTTGGCAAGATAGGTGGGATCGGGGGAGAACTGCTAGATTGGTCTACAGTTTTCTCCCTGATGTATGTGAGAGAATGAAGAGGCGATTCCTTTCCCTCAATCACCATGCCGTCCAGCTTGTTACGGGCCACGGTGATCTAAAGGGCAGGTTATATGACCTTGGCCTAGCGGAGAATCCGTGGTGTGTTTGTGGGTTGGGGGCGCAGTATGCTGGGCACATCCTATGGGAGTGCTCCGTGATGAATGATGCTAGAGATGTAATGATAGACGATATGAGTGAAGACACTCCCAGACCAATATGGTTTGGGGAGGTTCTGCAATGCCCGAGAAACCTTAAAGCATTTTTGGTGTTTGTGGATGTGTGGGTATCTCGTTGGGAGCTTTTGCGTCAGCCGGGTTTACCCCCGCCTGACGTGGAAGGGTCTTAGGGTTGGTTTTGCCCATTGCGGCGTTGGCGCGATAGCGAACTCGTGTTTTCGTTGTGTCGTCCTGTCTCCCTTGGTGGAGAGTAGGTTTGGGAGGTATGTCCCTTTTGGGAGGGTTTAATGTTTTCACACCATTCAGGCACTGGTGGCTCTCGGGCTCGCGCCCTCGGAACGCCAATTAACACGTTTCTGGACACCTCACCTCGGCCTTCTGTTACTACCAATTTGTACACATAATTAATTTATTTGATATTATTTCTGTTTTATTACTGTGTTATTCTTGTCCTGTTCTATGTATTCTTATTTTTTTTTTTACTACATTGTTATTATTTTATATTTTGTTAAATAAACATCTTTCAAAAGGGACATTGAAGAGAGAGTGTTGCTTAAAAGATTCCCACGATGGCGGTTTTGGCCGGTTGGCCCTTCAGGCCTGCCCAATGGCCCGCCCGTGAGGACAAATTTAGTTTAATTATGCGGATAAATAGGAGTTCACAACTCCTGAGATATCCGGGTGGAGGTGGGTCTCTCTTCAATGGTGATTGCTTCTAAAATGGTTGGCAAAACGTTCCGTGATAAGAGTGAGGAATGAGGATATTAATAGAAAGAAGGATGCGAGAGAAGTGTCGTTGATAAATAAGTTGGGATGATTTGCCAATGTGGAGCAAATGGATGAAAAAGAGGGTGTATTTATTTGAAAGAGAGAGTGTGGACATCCGAGAACTACGTGGCTTGACTACGGGTATCAAATTCTCAAGGACGGCCGTGTTTGAGTAAGAGAAATCGGCATGCATGTATAAGCTTCAACTGCATGAATGTCGAGGAAGCGAAAGACGTATGGAGAGATAGATCTAAATGGTGTTACGTCCTCTCTGCCTACCTTACTTGGGATACAGAGTGAGGGTATATAGTATAATAGTACACAAGCATATTTCATTGCTCTATAATATATTGTTATTATTATTGCATTTATACTTAACATGTTTATACGGTATAATACCATACGATCCACAATCAATAAATTTCCGCCCATCAAACCATAAATATTTTAAAGTATTTTAAATTAGTATGTATGTATATTTTTTAGTTTAGTGTATTGTATAACCATGTTGAATGTCTTTTACCTTGCATTTTTTAGTTTAGTGTATTGTATAACCATGTTGAATGTCTTTTACATTGCATTTTTTAGTTTAGTGTATTGTATAACCATGTTGAATGTCTTTTACCTTGCATTTTTTAGTTTAGTGTATTGTATAACCATGTTGAATGTCTTTTACCTTGCATTTTTTATTTTTTATTGGCACGGAGAGGACGAATGAATGTGTAATCAAACTTAGACATGTAATTGATTACCTTAAGGCCCCCGTTTGGCAAATACGGTAAAATATTCCATTTTGAACAAATTTGATAGAAAAACTGCCAAAACTTTTTGACCCTTGCGAACATATTGATTTGGTATAATAAAAAGTTTTTAGCAAACTTTTTTTTAGTATAAAAAAAAACGAGTTCATGTGGTGACTTTTGGTTTCAAAGTATGAGAACTTTTATAAAAAACAAAAAATTTAAATCGGTCAATATCCATGAAAAAAAACAAAAAAAAAATATTTTTTTATTCTATAATTGTAATAACTATGTAAGTATTCGTAATATAAAAAAAATGTATGAAAATTTGTAGGAATCTCGTGCATTTATATACCAAACACACCACCGAATTCGATTTTTAGAAATATGCATTTTTATAAACGAATACCATGAAGCTAAAATCAAGTTTTTTTTTAAAGTTAAAGTTTGATATTGGTAATTAATATTTGTTTTCATATTTTATCAAATCGAAATGTTCGTAGAGTCAACAAGTTCTAAGAGTTTGTGTACCAAACTTGTTGAAAATTGAACGTTTTTTTTCTTTTTTGCTAAAGGGGCCTCATAATAAAGTTAAAAGAATAGAATCATATTGTGAGGTTATCCTTAAAATCTTAAATAAGACTAATTAATCCATTAATAAATTGTTTAATAAATCTTAATAAGTATTCGCTCACACCAAGAAGTGTAATAATATTAACTATTCTTGGTCCCCCCAAAATTTTGGACTTCATAAGATATTGGGGGCTAGAAAACTTGCTTTTAACTGGATGACACCAGATGAGAGAAGTATGATAGATTATTACCTGTACTGTAGGTCATAGTGCACAACACAACCTATCTAACAATAAAACATCTCCTCACATCGCGTCTCTTGTGAGATAGGCAGAAAGAACAGAATATCATTTCAAAAGAGATATCTGTCTTTGAACGCTACTCTCCACATTCATGCAGATTCTCATGCATACATACTCATGAATTATTGGTCTTTAAGAGTTTGACGCATGTGATTGCTCAGACGTCCGTATTCTTTATTTAAAGCCTCTTTTTCAGACAGAGAAAGAGACTTTTAATACATAAGAGAAATCTATAGATATTTTTTTTTATTCAGGAATACGTTCAATGGACACATTTGCATAGAATATAGTTTTTCTGTTACTTAATTATTCTGAAAATATCCAGAGATAATAATAATATACTCGTACACATGCAAGAGTACGTAAAGGCTTAAATATATCTAAGATTTTTAATATTTTTCATAAAATTTTCGGAAGATTGTTTATGCTATCAATATTGTTTTTTTTTCAATGTGTATTTGACGAATGACGAAATGGACATAGAAGTAGAACTCAGAAGACCAGGCAGACCACTGAACACCTGGATGTCCACAATTGCCAGGGATCTAAGGGAGGCAAAGCTGCGTTCGAAGGATGCAGGGGACCGGAAAACTTGGAAAATGAGGAGAGCCGATCCCAAATAAATGGGATACAGGCAAGGGCGAAGAAGAATGCTTATTTAACGAATAATTTGCTAAGCGAAACCGGGTTTTAAGCTAGCATGAAATATTTACATATACAATTACAGTATATTTTATATTTATCACAAACTTACACACGATTAAACAAACACTGGGGTTGAATTTCATGTGATAAAAAATAGATATGAAAAAACTTAATACACCTAATAATGTGACGGAAATATCTATCAATAAATACCATCACAGCCATCAATATGTAATGAACATAAAGGTTGTTGTCTGCTGCATGCCACAAAAAGTTAAGCATCCACGTACATTTATGAAATTTAAACAATATGGCACTTCATGCTTAATTATTATCTTATATGTATGTGCTGTTTTACAAATATGTTTTACAAATTTAAACTCGCGATCGAGCGTATTTTGAAAAAGCGGGAGCGCTGTTTTTCACTCTCCGCAAACGGCAAAGTCGTGGTACATGGGGCCTTAAATCACACACTGTGAGAACCATAATATTATTATATCGGGCGACAAACGTGGTTCAGGCTACGTATACTGCTCGTGTTTGGTCGCATTGGCTATCGGTTGGCTCTGTGTCGACAGCAATTTTTATATATACATCTAGATTCTAGGTGTGCTTGGGCTTCCCTATTTTTGGGGGCACGTCTATAGGGCTCTTCCTGTTGGGTCTGAGGGACCTCCCAGAGTTCTCAGGTTTTGGGAGTTCGTTGGATGCTTTCGGAGTGCCACGGTAGGCAGGGGCTGGGTGTTTCAAGTAATAGGTACTACATTATTTTATGCCTGTAATAAGGCGCAACCTTGACTATCGCTGTGCACACGGTGATAATATTTGATAAGATAATACAACATCTATCCTGATATTATTTTTCATTGGCACAGAGAAGACCACCACGGCGGCTATCACGCAAGGTAAGCAGCCTTTTGGCTGCCTCAGTTTTATTTTATTTTTATTTTATAGAGACACTCACAGAAAACTGACAACACGATACATAAATTACAAACATACAATAAGATCTGGCCAGTTCCCCAATTGAATTGATTATTTGAGAAACCCCACAAGTCAGGTTTTTCGACAAAATGACTTTTTGACGGAGATGTGTTCCAAAAGTATAAATAAACGTTACGGAGAGATATCCCACAAGTCAACATGATAGAATGGAAATTATAAGATGTCAGATTTTTCGTTTAGTAGAGTAACCCCCTAAGTCAGTGACTAATGGGGTTTGTCAAATAAATGAGTGGCAACACCGAGCCATCTGTCACTAAGAAATGACCAGTGTAGTCTTGTCAGTCAGCGTTTTGAGGTTATATTCTCACGTCATCTCGTTGGTGTTGCTTTCTTGCGTTATTTTATTTAAAAAAAAAACTGAAAATGGATGAAAATAGTGATTCAAGTGGTAGCTCCGTTATTCCGAGGAAGAGAAAAAGAGGCGTAATTAATAAATCTTCATATAAATCGGAAAAAAGAAAATTAGCTCGTGTAAAAGGACTTCAGTACACTGATTCGAAGGGACGAGTTGTAAGCCCAATGAAACCTAAAGAAGATTGCCGGTAAGCTTCACTACAAATCCTGATATACAAACAAATGTTAGTTTTTATTCTATTTACTAAATTTATCCACTTTTATTTTAGTTGTAGGAGAAATTGCTATGCAAGGATCAGTGAAGAAGAACGGCTGTTAATCTTTAATAAGTTTTTATGTTTTAACACAAAAAACGAGCAAGATAGTTACCTTCAGGGTCAAATTTCTGTAGTTAAAATCAAGCAGAGAAGACCGCGCAAACTCGAATCTCGAACTTCAATGCCGTCGCGTGGGTCTAGTTACGAGTATACTATTTCGAGATGTTCTGGTAAACATCAAGTTTGCAAGATAGCCTTTGTTAATATTCATGGTGTCACCAGCGATCGTGTGAGAAGATTGTGCTCTATGTTATCTCAAGGAAAAGCACCGATAGTTAGACGGGGACTAAATACACCTGGAAACGCAAAAGATGGTGCTGTAATACAAGCTGTGAGGGAGCATATTGAGTCATTTCCTAAGAAGGTATCTCATTATGCTAGTCAAGAGTGCCATTACTTGGATGCTAGACTCGATGTAAAAATCATGCACTCAATGTTTCGAGCAAAACATCCAAATATTTATGTGAAATATTCTTTTTACATTAAAATTTTCAAGGAACAATATTCCCTTCGTTTTGGACGGCCCCAGGTGGATACTTGCTGTACTTGTGAAGAGTTGGAGGTGAAAATAAAAAGTAAATTTTTAAATAATACTGCCAAACGTGTGGCGGTAGCTGAAAAATTGGTGCATCTAAGACGGGCAAAAAAATTTTATGGAAAAATTAAATCTGTTACGCAACTAGTACGAGAAGATGAATCTGGAAAAACTGGAGCTGTGTGCATAGATTACATGCAAAATATTAGCCTTCCTTCTATACCAGTACAAGAAACCTTTTACTTAAGACAATTAACTGTGAGTGTCTTCTGTATTCATAACCTTAAGGATGACAGTGCTAACTTTATAGTATATCACGAAGGGGTTGGAGGTAAAGGCGCTAACGAAGTCAGCACATTTCTTTATCAATATTTGAAAGAAAATATGGGAAATGTTGAGAACTTACATATTTTCTCCGACGGCTGCGGTGGACAGAATAGGAATCACACAGTTGTAAGGGTTTTATCAGCATTGGTATCGCTAGGAATGTTCAAGACCATTGAGCAGTATTTTCCGGTTCGAGGCCACTCGTTTTTACCTTGTGACCGAGATTTTGCTATCTTGAAAAGAAAAATAAGAAGATCTGATCGCATCTATACAGTTAAGGAAGTTGCAGCATTGATTCTCAGCTCAACGGCTATTAAAAAAATCCTGGTCTCTTTGCCTACGTCTCAGGACATAATTGATTTTAAAAAATGGTGGCCACATTTTTTTAAGAAAAATATGTTATCAATGGAAACAACAGGTAGACACGTACCGAAAGAAAAGAAAACATCATTCAAGATCAGCCAATATTGCTACTTTGCTCATTCTCATGAAAGAGACAGAGTAGTAGTCGTAAAGGAATTCATTGACGGTATGAATAAACATTCGTTTGCTTTACGAAATTCAAACAAGGATAGGCTAGGCTTACCAAATGGCACGGCTTATCCAGAGGGTAAAATTCCCATTAACAAGAAAAAAATAGACGATTTACTAAAACTTAAAAATTACTTGCCTCAAGAGGGAGAAATAGAAGAGTTTTTCGGAGAAATATATCAGTGGCCGGTAACAGACCGTGAAACAGATGAAACAATATCATGAATATAATATTAAATTACATGACTATTCAATATAATACTGTATATTATATTTTTTAATGAATAAACATGTCTTCTTTTTATTTATTTTTTCATTTATTTGAGAAACCCCTTAAGTCAATGACTTTCAGGCATGAATTTTTCATTGAAAATGACAATCTTTTACAGATTTCAGCTTAATTTAATGTCAATATCATTTAAATGAGTCAAATTGCATTCAAAACCCATCCACGCTCATACATTTTTTTTTCACAGAAAGGTTTTTTTCGTCTCCTGTAAAGTTAGCTCCTTATGACTTATGGGGTTTATCAAATAATCAATTCAATTAAGAGTGTCTACAGCATGCACAATCAGAGAATTCAATTAAAGCGTAGAATATTTATAAGACAATCAAAACACTGTTATAATTTTCACCACATTTATTCAAACTCTAACGTTTTCGCCCACTTCAATGGGCATTCTCAAGAGTACTTATAAATATTGAATATGAATTTTCACAGTGTGAACACAAACACCCTTCAACAATTGAAAGCGTAGAATAGTTGTAGAATATCGTACACTAGGTACTACTATAATTATATAATAGTAAGTATATACTATTAAGGCATATTATCCTTCAATGTGGGTAGCCAGTAGACCCACTACATGTAAATAACTTCGTGCCAACAAAAAAAGTTAGACTGAGATATGTGGCAAACCTCATCGCTGTCTATACCATCACAGGATCTACTTAATTGAAGATATTATATATCTTTTATAGGACGTTTGACGAATACTTGATTTTTAAAGGACACTTGAAAACATAGAAAAGAGTGGGAGATTTAATCGTTCGAGTCGTCGGTTATAATAAATGTAAATTTCCTAACGAAACATGGTATGTGAAATAAAATTACCTATTAACATTCATAACATCTGGTTTTATACGAATTTATAAATAATACGTCAACATGACTGTTTTAATTTAACACATTATGTAGTCGAATGGCAAGAGAATTTTATTATTGTTATTATTATACTTAAATGTGTTTACTAACCGAAGAAAATCACTGCTAATAAGTAGGTAGTATCTAATTGAACGAGAAACTGAGCACAACCGATAAATTATTCACAAAAACATATAAATAATGTATGAAAAACACCACAAAATCGTTATTTAATACTATCAACTGTTATATATGACATTTTTATTTGATAAATCTCTCAAATAGTAATGTTTTGACATTATATTGTGAATTTTTTAGTTAAAATCCTTGACAAATCGATTTAGTACTCACCGGCGCGAACAACGCCGCACAAAAACAAACTGTTCTGTCATCTGCGATTCCGTTCGGTAGAGGGCGACTTGTTGTGAACTTAACGCGAATAAATTGTTCCGCGCTGGTGAAATTCTACATTTTCACATCACTACAATAGCTTTTCAAATATATTTCGACCCTTGATTCTGGCGAATTTATTTTTTAAAATTAAAGAAACACTGTAAAAGTATAAAATATATAAACATGATTTTTTACAAAGGTTAGCTATCATCTAATAAAAATTACGTAGGTACCTATATGTAACACAATTTGGATAATTATCTAAAAAAAAAAATAGATTTACCGGTTAATTTGTACATTAAAATTCAAAAATCTGGTATAATAAACACTTGTAATATTGTAAAAAAGTTTTTGAACACAGATATTTCAGGCACAATGCTGGTATTTTGAACTCGCGTTCTGAGCCTAATCCTTTGATATCCTGTATATCTGGATAGGTGAATTTTTCCCGGCATTAGACTGTTAAGTTTTTGTGTGACCATGACTGATCATATGGAGACTAATCTGGTTGTATAGTGCTGAGAAGTGTGGATGGCAATTCTGCCGCCGCGTAAAAAAAATTATCTAAAACAAAGTTATATCATTCCTGTCCAATCTATATTATAATTATTCTATCACAGAATATCCTACTCGTTGGATATCCAGCGAACATACTGCATGTAATAAAAATACAGGTCGTTTTCTCTTTGTCAATATAACTCATTCTCAACTATCATATGTCATCATATATCATATCATTCTCAACTCAATATTAAATACCTACATTGGATTTATTATCTACGACTGTTTACACAATATTGTCTCTCACAAGTGGGGTAACCACTAGACTACTAAATTTAGTTCAATATGCAGTTCGTCTTTGTATCGATAAAAGTTGAAATGGAAAGAATGCGGATGGAAATGGAATTGAAAAAGTTTAAATATGTCTTTTCATTTATATTTTACGGAGACCTGCCTTTTACAGCACACGAGAAAATTTAAATAAAAGGGTGAGGTCCGTATTCAACACAGACTAATATTGATATTCTTAAACTTTTCCTTGATTTATATCTGGAATGATGGGCGGTAACGAGTGAAAATTGAATAATCACATTTTTTTACTATTTCTTCAATTCTCCAATGGTCAATTTAGATTGGTAATACTTTACATTAATAATTCCAAGGATTCTGTGTGCATGTTTGGAACGTGGGACTGTTATTATGAAATAATGTAACCAGATGCATAAAAAAACATTCGCCATCTTATCAATCTAAATTCCCTTAAAAAGTAAGGGGATTTATTGGCACATGGATTTTAATTGAGAAAAATATTTAATCTTTACAATATATCTAAAAACTATTTTGTTTTTATTTTGTCGGTTAATGATAATCAGTGGCGGATTCCGAAAACACTCAAGGGGGGGGGGGCGCAAAAATTATAAACATACAATACAGTGCCACTTTATTTAAACTGATAAACCCATATATAAGATATCGTCAAAATCGTTATCCGCCACTGATGATAATAACTAGCTGAAATTATATTATTTAACAGTTACTCATCCTGGACATATCTTAACTTTTATTGACACTTGGAGGACGATTCGCATGTTTATTACTTGCAGTTGTCAACATTTATATATTTCTCTCAGTAGATTCGTCGCTACTATCATGACATAAAAATAAAATACTGCTTAAAATCTCTAGAATTTATGTATAAATAATAGACGAAATTCGTTGTTCCATGTATCCGAATTAAAAAAAAATCGCGTGATAAGGGGGGAGAGGGTCAACTATATTAAATATATTAAATACATTTTGCTTGGTTAATAAGTACCTATGTCATTAAAGTTTGAATGCATTTTTGATTCTCATTTAAATTGTTAATTAATCACAATATTATAATATTCTCAAATTTGCTGTAAATATTCTACGATGACAACACTAAAATTTTCGCACAGGTGTGCTATTTTATTTTTAGCACAAGAATGCTTCCATAAAAGGAACAAATAAATCTGTTAAAGTAATTTTTTATCAGACAAAATACGTTACGCCTTTTTATAGAAGCGTCTCATTTTATATTGATGTGTGGGTATATAAGAGATGAATTTTCATAGGTTTTGCGCAATGGAAAATCATGCGTAGGAAGTTTGTATTTATTATGAGTTCGTATGTATTCGGTTATTTAGGTACTAGTTTTTGGTACAATATGTATGGCAAATAGAAGGGTTCGATAAAAATAATTTGAACTCGGCTTCGGTAAAAAACCAATAGAGGGTATTTCTGGATAAATAATAATAAGTCTTTTTTTCCTTTTCTTGCAATTCACCCGTAACGAGTGATTTGTGATTTTGTGAATAATAATCTATAGACAATTCACTTTTTCCATTTGAGATGCACAATTTCTCATAATCATCGGTTATTTGCATGGTTTGCGGAACGGAAAAGTTCACTTAAGTATTTTCTTCAAAGTAATTTTTGTTTTAAATTTAACACCATAATGTTTAATAAATAATTTACAAAAAAATAGTTTACGGGTAAACTTATACATCAAAATTAAAAAAAAAATCTATATCTTGTAATATTGTTAGAAAGTTTTCGAACATAGATATTTTCTGGCACATGCTGGTACTTTGAATTCGCATTTTGAGCCTAATCCTTTGATATCTCGTAGGTATAGCTGGATAGGTGAATTTTACGCGGCATTAGGCTTTTAAGTTTTTAAGTGATCATAACTCATGATATGGAGACTTTCTGGTTATTTTTCTTCTTCTTCTTCTTTACATGTCTTGTCGGGTCCCCCCGACGTTGACGACCACCTGGTAACAAAAGTCCTTTTTGTTCTGGACAGCACGAAACAGCTCCTCCACACCTCTCATCCCAGTCCACTCCTTTATTTTTATAAGAAGAAATTTACCTATAAAAAAGACAAAACAATAGAATATCCACTTTTCAAAAAGAAATGTAGAATTCTATTTCGTTACAAAAATATTCCAGGCTTTATGATGCCAAGTCTCTGATATATTCATATTAAATACAACCAATCCAGAGAAGGTGAACTTATCTTAGATTTCATCCAACTAACCCAAAGGTGTAACGGCTATTACATGTAGAGAACCTACTGGCTACCTCTCTTGTGAGAGATATCATACTATACTATACTATACTATTACCTCACGCCGTATCCTAAGTGGGGTAGGCAGAGAGAACAGAACGCCATATAAATCTGTCCTTACATACATCTTTCGCTTGTTCCCCATTCATACAATTTCTCATGCACGCACGTAAATTTCTCTTACTCAATACACGGCTGTCCTTGAGAATTTGATCAATTGTATAATTTATCAAAGGTGTAACTACTATTACATGTAGAAAGTCTACCCCTCTTGTAAGAGATAAATTGTATGATAGTCGTTGATAGATCCTAAGTATTGAACACTGAGTTGAGAGTGGTATTAGGTTTATTGGCTTGGAAAGTTATCTTACTTATTTATTCATTCTTTACTGTACAGTTATTACAAAAATGTTTATTACATGCAGTTATTCTGCTAGCTACCCCATTAACGAGATATGTGGTGATGGTATACATAGAAAGATATTGTTTTTAACGAACACAAAGTTAAATTTAACGGTGCTATGCAGCAGAGGGTGCCTATTGGTAATATTGTTAAACTGTAATTTCTGAGAATATTGTTTGCGTCATTGTAATGAATTCCCTATTAATATATAGATTTCTCATACCCAGTTCCTTCCTACGCAAAGTATGAATGAATGAATGAAGGAGAGGGTGGCAAAATATTATGTCTTTTCAATTATATTAATCACTCTTTTAAATTATGGGAAAAGTAAATGATTTCCATTTTTCACATGTTTTTCAAATTGTGTCTGTTTTGTAAAATTCTATATACCTATATATTCCCGACATAACAGCCTGAATGAAATTCTTTCACAATGCATCGTTTCTATAACAGCGACATCAGAAAATCAGAAATGTCAATGGTGGAGGCTTGTTTGTAAAATGGTGGGGGCTTGTTTGGGTGAAGGAAGAAAGGAAAATTACAAAGTTAATGTGTTACTATGAACTATGAAGCAAATAAAATTAAAACGGCATTACTTTCATTATGAACAATTTTCGACTCGGAGACCTTTCGGGTAGACCAGGGGTGCTCAAACAGTCGATCGCGATCGACTGGTCGATCGCGAGAGGTTTTTAAGTCGATCGCGAGCATATTTCAAAAGGTTTTCTAAATATATTTTTTACAATTATTATTGTAACTTAATAGGTATTTATTAATTTAGTAACGAACATTTAATCTTCAATTATCTGAAGAATAATCGATGTTAATTTAAGGATTTGAAGAATTATCCGGCTTTGAAAGCAAGGATCACCTCACAGACAAATTATGATATTTCAATTTATGAGAGCGAAATTAAAAATATACTGTGCGAGTTTGAAAGGCGTTTTTCCGATTTAGACAATTTAACTAATATTATAATTTTCATGTGGTATCCATTTTCTTGTGAGGATGTTGAAAAAACTGCTTCTGAAATTTCGAACACGTTCAATTTGAACATAATTTCTATTGAAAATGAGGTCCAGAAAATTATGGCAGATATACCTCTAAAAACCAGAGCCACAGATAATAAATTTTGGACTTGTTTACCGGAAGAAAAATATCCATGTTTGAAACAAATAGCGCTTCAGTTAACAGCAATATTTGGGTCAACTTATTTGTGTGAGTCTGCGTTTTCCGAAATGAAAATAATTAAATCTAAATATCGTAATCGGCTCAGTGACGAACATCTTAATTCATGCTTGCGTTTGGCACTTAGTAATTATGTGCCATCCTATGAAAAATGTGCAGATAACATGCAGTGCCATTCGTCAACATCTAAATAACATTAATAACAAAATTAATAATATTATGACAGCTTGTATAGCGCCGTTCAGTGCAGTGCACTTCAAGGGCTCTGTACATACAATATTAAAATATCACCGAGTATAGGTTCGTCATAAAATATAAAAATTAATCAATGTCAATCCGTTTTCCAGTTCGTCAATAAAATTTAAAAAATAACAATAGTAACAGTTGCGTCAAAGTCGTCCCTGTCGTGATCCTACGTCGATGATGTATATATTTGTAATTACCTAATAAGATATAAATAATTTATAAATTTTGTCTTTTATTGTTACCTAGTCGATCGCTTGCCACCTAATAATTTTATGGTCGATCGTCGATGGTTCAAGTCTGAGCACCCCTGGGGTAGACACTCATCATCAGAGAACATAAATAAATCTACTTTGTGAGACGGACATTCATTATACGATGTATACAAGTCTGTGAAACAGATACAGCTTACATTATACTTGTTTTGATTCTATTAAAACTTGATTCAGAAAAAATACACATCATGCATCATCATCATCATCGCCCTCAACGCTCCTCTCGGGAGCACAGGGCAGAAACCAGCCTCCTCCATTCAGAACGTCTCTGTGCCAATTACGTCACCTCTTCCCACGACATTCCTTGCGCTCTAATGTCGTTGTCATATGAACGGCGTATTGTGAAAGAGGGACGCTCGGGCCGACGGAACCCTTGCGGACGGAAGAACAGTGCTCGTTTTGGCCAACTATCATTGGGCATTCTCAGAACATGACCCAGCCAGGACCATCGTCTCTCCTAAACTCGCCCATTGCACAAATTTATTTGTCTGATTCTACAATGTTTATATTTTAATAATGTTTATTTTTTTGTGCAATAAAGATTTTTATTATATTATATTATTATTATTATGTGACTTATGTTGGACTAATGATGATTGAAATAACACGTCAACCTCTCCAGCAAATTCATTTCCCAAACACTGCATTCTTTTTAGGGATGAAATTCTGACCATACTTTGTCGTCGAGTCACCAACATGAAAAGGTCGAGTAGGTACTTTATAATCATAAAATTAATTTATGTAATATGATAATATATAGCTGAAAGTATTTTTTTTTCTGTAATTAAACTAAAATATTATTGTATACGCACAAAGACGTGTATAGATATACATAGCTGTCCCATAAGTCTACAATGATACGGGTCTAAGATGGTTTATATTATAATACATTTTCTGAGTGGGCGTTTCATCTTTCATGTTAGATACCTATAGGTGCGTTAGTGTCACTGCTATTATTAACATTTTGTTGAAATAACCTCTCCTCCCGGATATTTCAGGAGTCGAAGGACTCTGAAAAAATATAAATATATAAATTGAAACGATGGGATATAAATTGCCCTAGAGACCACGGCCACTTAGCCTGGAAGAAAACTTTTTTTACTATAGTCGAAGGACTCCTGAGTCAAACACACATTTTAGCGTTACGTTTTCGTGTTCCAATCGTTCGAGTATATACGACATTGCGCCAAAGTGACAATTTTCGTAACTATTGTGTATCTTAGCAACGAAATTGACACTTGCTTGCAACGTCGTCTGAAATTCAAACGCCAACGGAACGAAAACGTAACGTGAAAATGTGTTTTGACTCAGGCCTCAGAGGCCTGAAACGGTCACATTGAACAATTCCTCTACAATTCATATTTGATGAAATATTACCGTTAAATCGTTTTACAATTCCTATTATGATTCATATAAAGTGGTCTTTTTAGCCCCCCCGTTCATCCGTTTGAGCTAATGACAACTGATTATTTTTAAACTCTCTCAAGTACCTACATCAGTTCCAAGTGCTAAGCCAGAATGATATTTTTAACAATTAATTTATAGATACTTTAAATATTTTTTCCATTCATCCATTCCATCTCGCCATTTCTAACAAGGGGGGTAGCCAGTGGGCCAACTGCTTGTAATAAACATGCAAGTCGTCTTCTTCTTGCTAATAACATTTAAAATATTCAGGACGGGTGGCATATCATCAGGTGAATGTTTAGTCAAGCTATGTTATGAATAAATATATCTTTGATGAGTTTTATTGTGTCCCAAAATGTTCCATAATATATATTTACAGACTTTTAAAATGTGCCTTATCCCTGAATATTCTAAATGTCTCAATACCTGCCTGCTTTTTAAATGATACTAGAAAACTTATACAAAAAAATGGGAGACCTATTCTTAACCGGGAATAACTTTGAAAAAAGGACCGCGTTAGAGATGTTCCAGGTGTGGTGTAGAACGATTTTTCTTCCAATGAGCATTGTATGACTATGATAAAATTATCCAACTCTCCTAACTGAACTGAATAAAGCATTGTTTTAGTATGAAAAAGTCACTTCTCTCTACAAAAAGTTTTAAGTCAGAGGAGTCTGCAGGTTTTTTTTAAATAAATAACAGTCTGAAGACAAGGTATTGTCATCTTTTTGTGATTAACCCAATCGTCCTTAGCTGGAATACCTCAGTAATCAAAATATAATTCCTCCTCCACTATAACTCCTGACTCCTGAGTGACAGTTGTTTACAAGGTAGTGAACAATAAACTAATAGAATGAATAACGCGAAAAATTATGTATTTTTCACATATCCCGAATAATTCCGTAAGGTTCGTAAGATATTCAAATTCAAATTCGTTTATTTCCTCAAATAAGCATAACATTCAATCAAATACAATTCAAATATCCGCATCCACTACAACTAATTCCATTTTGCCACATCATAGGCTAAAGCCTGTGTCGAGGCGTACAGACAGTACAATCAGTAACATTCAAAACAAATTTTGACATAACAATTGGTGCAGGAAATTAATCGAATAAGATATTTTTATTATCTCCAATTTTGCGATATGGCTTGCCATTGAAATGGAGAGCGTGTCTCGTAAATTCATTACGTAAGAAAGTTCACTGTGAAAATTGGCACAATTGTATAAATAGACATATCCAGAAAAACGTAAGATTATATAATCTGTTTGTAACGTTTTCCATCAGTCACAGTAATTTCTTATTATTTCAATGTTCCCTATACGTCACAATGTTCCACAATACAAAACTTGGGGTAGTTTTAGGACAGGTGTGGGAGGATTGTGACGTGGACGATATTATATATACTGTGTTTGAAGTCGTATGCGTAATACTACTACTACTAAACTACACTACCATTCTGTTTTACATTCTATTCAATGTAAGTATATGTAGCATATTGTCACTAGTGTATTGTAATATGGTACGTGGGGTTGTAGAGGGTAGGGGAGGTATGACGTCATTGCAGACTGGTCGATAGCGCGCTACATCCAGACTGCTGACGTCATTATAACACATACGTGGATGGTTGGAACAACAACCATTTTCCCTACATAGAGTCCACGAAGTACAATAGTAATCTAGTGGCCTGATGGCAAACGCATTTGTTTATAAAACTTCGCGTATAACAACGACACTTAACACATCTTCTCTTCAGCAATTATCCGAATTTTCCGTGTATCTTAAAATTCTTTTGAATGGCATAGTTAAGTTGGACGACATCGAAATTGTATTTTCATTACTTTGTTCTGTATTTACATTTTGGGAGATACCGTGATGGTTTAGAAAAAGAGAATAATATTTTTTAGTGCATTTGGTATTTAGTCACACTAGTAATGAAAACTACAACTTTTTTTTAAATACCACAAAATCCTTACAATCTAACATTGCTTCTTATTTATACAATAGTTTTTCATTTTCTTACATGACTTATGTAGATGTTGCATAACTACAGGAGTAAAAATATTAAAGTTTTGGAAATCTTTCATTTTTACCGAATATTGGCTGACACGTCCTTCAACATTTTCTCTCATCCCTTTTTGTACGAAATATTCACCCTATTCTCCTCTAAACGTCACTGAAATAATTACATTATCCACCTGAATACTGTTTTAATTAAAGGTTAGGTTTTGACCTAACTTAATTAGTGACTTAATTTGTCATCTTTATCACTACAGTTTTCCTCTACGAAGCTGTTGCATAGATTTCTTTTGTTATTTAGAATGGTTGGCACACCTTATTACTGCAAAATTTAAAATTTTAAATATCTTATACATACACGATGTTTTACGAATCCCTTTTATTGAATAATCGAAAGCTGGGAGATGTCTTCCAACGAACCCGGTAATAAAATTAAAATCAAAGAAACATACAATCATATAACATAGGTATAAATGAACAGAAATAATACAATAAAAACAAAACATACAAACACATTAAGACCATAAACAAGTAGTGTGCATAATATAAGGCTATACGTGTATAATAAAAACATAATAAAGAAAAGCAAAAAAAAAAAGAAAACGCACATGCAAGCTACAACGCACTTAATAATTATATAAAAAAAAAAGTGGAACACTATATTGCAGCACGCACACGCAAAAGGGAAAGGTGTTTAGGAGACATAATACCTATGCTATATTCGATGAGAGAAAATGATTTTTATAATTTACATTTTACAAATCAGAAGTAAATTTGCGATATCATATAGAGTACGTCAATATGTGTAAGTATTGTAGAATGGGAGGAGTTTAGCGTAATGGCGCTACGGCGACGTTTTCAAGTAGCGCAACGTTTTCGGAATAATAAAAATAATAATACTCTATGTATTCCAAAATATATACCCAATGCTCTTTCTGTTTCAAACTTTAGCTTCAGAATTCAGTCAGCGCTGGTGTGTTACGTGTTCTGTGTTCAGTAGAAACATGGAAAGTAGGAGGGTCGGACGGGCGCCGTCGGAAAACTGAGAGACGTTTAATAAATACAAATTAGACAAACGCACGCGGAATTAATAATAATATATAATTATTTATAGTACAGAAAATGTATTATTACACAATTTAATCTGTAAATAACTATAAAATATTATACAAATATAATATATTTGCATTGTGACTGTTGTATCATCGTAAGTTACGCTAAATTTTGTGTAGGTACTGTTGTTTTTGTCGGCGTTTTAAACCAATCGGCGTGTCTGCATTGACTGACATTTCAAAAATAGTATTTTAAATTTGGAATGTTTTTAATTCGTTAATTTATATTTGGGATAGAATGGATTTAAAAATAGAATCATTTTGTTTCCCATAGATAAAATAAAGTAAATGTTAATGTGACGTTTAACACAAGTCATAATAATTGTGAGACATAAATTTTTGCTGTGATTTTAGTTTATTTTTAAGTTCAGCGTAAGCGTGTGTAGTCCCGGGATAGAAACACACGACGCCCACTTATTTTTGACGTTGTTTTCTTAGGATGGTGCATTTAAGATTTATCAACAAACCTCGTGGAGTTAATCATAATATTATAGTTATTAATTATTATAATCGATGTCTATATTGATAGCTTTGAGTTCATTTCCTGATTTTATCGCTGCTGAGAGAAATTGATAATTTTATTTCAAATTTCTTTTCTTGGACAATATATCAAAGATTATTTTATTTTTTATATAATCTGTTGCGACATATTTGATTATCCGGAAGTTATTATTACGACATTAACATTATTTGCGCCCTTGAAGTGGATTTATTCCACAAAACGGCGCATTACAAATTGTCCATTTATTATTATTATTTGGACTGATTATTATAATCAAGTACTGAAATTCTACTTTTTTAAAGCAATACCGTTCAGCGGGTCTTTTTGTTGTTAGTTTTCGAGTATCCTGTAAGAGGCAGATATAGACATCATGTTAACATCTATAGAATCAAACGATGAAATCCATTAAGAATATCAATTTTTGTTATTGAGACGAAGAGGATAATCTGCTTGCTTTTTTCTTGCAGCTAGTCCACTGGCTACCCCACATGTGGGATAAGCCGTGATGGTATAATAATATAAATATCTAAACTATAATAATATTATTATCATTCATTTAAGGCATTCCACCCGGTAAAAGTGATTTGTATACTATAATAATAAATCTTTTTATATGTAAATTGTTTTTTTTTTATGTAAATGATGTTGTATTAAAAGAATAAAAATAATAATTTAATTTAATTATTTATTTCAACAACCGGTGTGGCGCGTAGGCTAACGCACTTGCCTTTGACTCACGAGGTCCCGGGTTCGATTCCCGGCCAGGGCAAAATGAAGAATGACCTTTTTCAAATTATCCTGGGTTTGGGTGCTACACGTATATGTGTTCAGTGCATTGTATATATGTGTATCGTCGTGTTAGTGCCTATAATACAAGATTCATATCTTAGTTTGGGACTAGCTGGGTCTGTGTGAATTGTCTATACATGTTATGTTATGTCAAATATAGATATCTTTATAAGGTACATTTTAAAAGATTGGCCATTTCATACAATACATTTAAGGAATATGGGACATTTCATAGAACCTCTTGTAGGTACTCAAAATTATTATCAGTCTATAATCCTTATCCTTATCCTTATATCTTATAAAAATGATTTTTGAATTTCCATACTAAACTTTCACCGGGCTATACTCTCCCATTTCAAGGAATTTGCGTTCCATTGACCTGACCATTACAAGATGAGGTATCTATGTGAAATAAAAACCCACTAAATGCCGTACTTTCTTTTTGAGGAGCGAGAAAAACAGCAAAAAAGAGTGTAAAAAAAAAGTGTGAATGAGATAAAAAATACGTTTTTTACGTCAGTTTGAAAGGGTAAGAAAATATTCTTTACCGCCAAAATTGTGTACCATATTATATTGCCATACTAAAATTAATTAAGAAAATATCGATAATTTATTTCGAGTAAATGTATCATTATAAATGTATGTTACATAAAATAGTTTAATTTGTGTTTTTTTAATACTTTTGCAACATGTTTTACGCGAATTAACCAATATTTAAATAATTTGAACGTGTTACATGAAGATTCAAGAAACGAAAAAACATTATTTTTTGTTAACGGCAACATCGTTTTATAAATATTCTACGTCGGCCAATCACGTCGCTCGATAATTTGACATATTGGAAACGACGCCATTTATATTTTGACAAAATAAAGACGCTATAATATGTCTATTTTGTAAAATCTGCGTTCCGTACAGAATTATTTGTTTAACTACTACATTTTATAAAATAATAAATTTCATAGTATGACAATAAAATATTGTACATTATATTATATACAAATGTGAGTGGTACCACTCATACACAATATTATGTACAGAGTGAATTAAGTGAAGTGATAGTGAACACTATAACAAATATTTTTGGACTAAATAAAAGGTAATAATGATGTTTATGTACACATTCATATAAAACCAATAGATATAATGAACTAAGTAATATGATACATTAGTTTCTACGAAGAAATGTTTGAGGTTATGCCTTAAAAACACAAGTAAATATAACATTTGTTACAGGAGTCAGTTTTGTTTGACAACTCATTTCATTTAATTCATTATGAACTTATAAACTGACATTATACAATTACATCTGAAGTAATTTACTATTTTAAGAAATACCGTGATATTATTTAATTGATATTGATAATATTAAGTTAGTAGATGCAACATTATGAAGAAATCATATTAATCGTATTTAATCGTGAGTAATTTACAACAAGATATTAAAACTTTGTTTTTTTACCTTTTTACAGAAATAATGGAAAATGCATAACAATAAACATTGATTAAAACGATTCTGATGTTAAAGGATTATTCATTACCATGACAATGACATTTGAGGGCTAGGAAAAGATTACATGATTAATGCAAAAGCACCCTGAATCTTGGAAGCTGGTTCTGCCTTGTGATTCTAAGAGAGCATTAATTATTATAAAGGTAAGAATATATTTGTTAATTTAAACACAACAGCACATAAAGCATAAGGAACTTAAGTCATAGTAACAAAAAAATAAGGCCAATTGCAGTGTTTTATATGAATTTAATTTATAAGACATTTAATACTTACATATATTATATTTTATATATATAATAACAAGAATATATAGCCAAATAATAGGGATAACTAATTATTTATCACTTTGAATTATATTATAATTAATGAAAATGTTACACTGTAAACTGAGACATGAATCATAAATTTTAAATAAAGCGTACCAAGATTGAACTAGGTAGGTATCACTAAACGAACCATAATTTTTGTAAAATCTGTGTAAGAGAGTTATCTAAAATGTGTTATATAATATATTATTTTTCTTTACAGATATGACTGGTTATTCATTTCAATAACAAGAATGACAAAATCAAATATTTGGATGTTAGTTAATAAATTGAAGACAGTAAAATATCCAAAAAGTGGAGATTTGAAAGCATTTGCCGAGTGCTTGGCAACGTCATGAAGACCTAGCATGGTACAAGAAGAAGAGAATTAAAAATAATACATAATTTTATTATTTTACTCAAGAAGTGGAGATTGGGAAGCCTTTGCCATGTGCTTGGCAACGTCTAGAGGACCTAGCATAGTATAGGAAGAAAAAAATAAAAAATAAAAAACAAATTTATTATTTTACTCATTCACTGTGTTTAGGTAGTAGAATTAAATAAATCTTATATTATGTATTTTTGGTCCAATATATAAAACTAAATTTAGTTTTCTATTTTTTGTGAGATAATATTATCAGTAGATAAATAAAATATGGCTCCTTTTTTAAGAATGATTTATTTTTTGTTCTGCATTGAGTATGGCATGGTGAGTAGGTAAGTATTGCAATGGTTTTCGTACATATTATTTCATTACATTAGCTTGATTAATCTGTATTAGAGTGTATGAGCCTTTTTAATAAGTAAACTTGTGTGAAGGAGGTGTTAGGTACTGCTTACATACATGAAATTACTTACACTTATTCTAACATGTATATTTATTATTCTCAGCTATATCTAATTATTAGGTATTCAAATATTTAACATTTTAAAATATCTTTTTATTTTCCCAACAATTCCATTACAGCAACCATTTCTTGAATTTGGAAAAAAATAGTTTATTTCCTAACTGTATATCCCATGGAACATCCAGCAAAAAATAGATTTCCAACTTTCTGTAAGTTCTTCAGCATTCTGTAAAAGGTTGATATTTGAACAAATACATTTTACGTAAGTGATGAGGCTATGCCATGCATTATTTATTTATGGTACAAAGTGGACAACCAGCGTGATTATAACATGCAGCTGGTCTACTGAATCCTTCACTTTTGTGTTGTATCCTATTGATATCACCCATCCTGATTGCCTAACCTTTATATCGGCACGGAAGGGGCAACCTGCATGTTTATTACATGCACATGAATTGCAAATCCACATGCTATGACCAGGCTATATATGCCCATTTTCATTGAGGGGGTTATTTCAAGACTCAATACCCACATAAAATAAAAACCCACCAATTATAATATTTCCTTTTTAAGATGTAATTATAACTGCATTTAAGTAAGGTAAAACAAGAAGCACATTTTTTGCATCTGTTGGAAAGAATAAAAAACAATGTCGTGTCAATGAGTCAACTTTTTTCTTTTTTTTTTGGATGGCTTTTCACCCATTTAGAGTGTTATCGCCAGGAAACAGTCTGAACTCTTCTTTCTCTCAATAGAAGCAGAGTGTATCTATAACACTATTCACAAGATATTCAGGGTGACCCATGGTTGCCAAAATTGTGTGGCCATATATGATTTTCACTCTATCATAATACAAATCTTACTTTTCATTATTCTGTTTCATATTGAAATGTCTACCTTTTCTTAAAGAATATTTACTCACGGTACCTTTTTTACAATGTAACGGGTATTTGTACCGATAACTGCTTATGTCAACACCAAATTACCGTACATCTAATATATAAAATTCTCGTGTCACGATGTTTGTTATCACACTCCTCAGAAACGACTTAACAGATTTTGATGTAATTTTGTGTGCTTATCGAGTAGGTCTGAGAATCGGGCAACATCTATTTCATACCCCTTAAAGTTCAGGGTGGTCTACCCCATTTTTTTTTTTTAATTTAGGGCAAAATATTTTTTTATGCATACAGCCCTAAGTTTTTACCCTTCCACCATCAACCCCATTTTTTTAATAGCGATATAAGTACATAATTCATCATTTTCAACTCCGGTCGATTACTGCAGTTATCCCCGCCAGGCGTCTTCTATAAGTCTAAATAAAAATTACTTTAATAATTTGTCTGCAACGCTTCATTTGTCTTTTAATTATTATAACATCCTCACACCTTTATAGTCTTTAGTTATTTTTTATTGAACTCAAAATAATTTCCAAAAAATAATGTAGGTATAGGATGGCAAAACAACGTTTGCCGGGTGAGCTAGTATTATATAAATGGCATTTACACTAGTAGGTGCCAAACCTTCATAGATTTTAAACGTCGATATCGATATTGAAATTAACTCACCAGCTAGCTCATGCTTAATGCCGTTAGCACACCTCCGCGGCGGAACCGAGAAAGCGGCTCCGCTTAAATCTGTCAGTTCGTGTGCGTCGTACGCAAGAGCGAGATGGCATGCTCAAATACATACTGTTTTCCATACATCTATCTCTTTCTAGCACCGTTTCGCCATAGATTACGAAATAAGCATTCACATCTCCGCCTGTTTTTTCGCAGTCTCTGATGTTTCGCTTTTGTGCCGCTTTTGTATTTGTACAATTCGACAGATTTTTGGAGCGAAACCATGACCAAACGTCGAAATAGCGTGGGTCTGCGGTTAAGTAAAGTAAGATTCTCTCTATCTATATCATCATGAAATTTCCCACATATGGGCCAGTCACTAATAAACATAATAGTCGTCCTCTCCGTGCCAATATCCACATGACGTTATTCTACTGATTACTACACTATCTATACCATCACGGCATCTCTCACAAGTTTATTACATGCAGTTGGTCTACTGACTATCCCACTTTATCTATCTATACCATCACGGCTTTCCCACAAGTTTATTACATGCAGTTGGTCTACTGACTATCCCACTTTATCTATCTATACCATCACGGCTTTCCCACAAGTTTATTACATGCAGTGGTCTACTGACTATCCCACTTTATCTATCTATACCATCACGGCTTTCCCACAAGTTTATTACATGCAGTTGGTCTACTGACTATCCCACTTTATCTATCTATACCATCACGGCTTTCCCACAAGTTTATTACATGCAGTGGTCTACTGACTATCCCACTTTATCTATCTATACCATCACGGCTTTCCCACAAGTTTATTACATGCAGTGGTTTACTGACTATCCCACTTTATCTATCTATACCATCACGGCTTTCCCACAAGTTTATTACATGCAGTGGTCTACTGACTATCCCACTTTATCTATCTATACCATCACGACTTTCCCACAAGTTTATTACATGCAGTTGGTCTACTGACTATCCCACTTTATCTATCTATACCATCACGGCTTTCCCACAAGTTTATTACATGCAGTTGGTCTACTGACTATCCCACTTTATCTATCTATACCATCACGGCTTTCCCTCAAGTTTATTACATGCAGTTGGTCTACTGACTATCCCACTTTATCTATCTATACCATCACGGCTTTCCCTCAAGTTTATTACATGCAGTTGGTCTACTGACTACCCCACTTTATCTATCTATACCATCACGGCTTTCCCACAAGTTTATTACATAGTCACCAACTGCATGTAATAAACTTGTGGGAAAGCCGTGATGGTATAGATAGATGAAGTGGGATAGTCAGTTGACCAACTGCATGTAATATGCTTGTGGGAGATGTCGTGATGGTATAGATAGATAGTGGGGTAGTCAGTAGACCAACTGTTTGTAATAAACTTGTGGGAAAGCCGTGATGGTATAGATAGATAAAGTGGGATACTCAGTAGACCAACTGCATGTAATAAACTTGTGGGAAAGCCGTGCTGGTATAGATAGATTATAGTTCAATATTTATTATTCGGCCAATATCGGATAATTACTTTGGAATATGCAATTTAGTTCCACTAATTTCACACTACTGCGTACGTAATAGTGTTTATTCGGTATCACGATTTCGCTGTTCGCGTTCCGCGCAAATGTAATAGCTAAAAGCGGTTTCCCTACTACGACTCCGCTCAGCGGTTTCGCTTTCGCTATTTCGCGGCGGAGGTGTGCTAAAGCCCTAAATGCCAGACTACCTCATTCTTATATTCCTACCAGAGTTCAATACCCTTGCAGGTAGTATGAATTTACATAAAAAAATATATCGAAAAAGGTGGTTTAAGAAAGAACGGATATCTGAGATCGAATTCGCAAGGGTGGCCGCGTGTTGGGTAAAAGAAATCGGTGGACATGTATAAGAATTTACATGAATGTGGAGGAAGTGAAAGAAGTATGTAATTATAAGGATAAATCAATATGGCTTTCCGCTCTCTTTGCCTGTCCTACTTGGGATACGGTGTGAGGGTAAATGTCTGTAGGAACAGTTTATAAATATAAAAATAATAAATTTCACTTTCCTCCCAAGTAGGAACTTAAAAACTATTCAAACAATAACTTAAAATATTAAAATTCAAAAATCTATTTTAATTAACACCTGTAATATTGTAAAAAAGTTTTTGAACACAGATATTTCAGGCACAATGCTGGTATTTTGATCCCGCGTTTTGAGCCTAATCCTTTGATATCCTGTATATCTGGATAGGTGAATTTTTCCCGGCATTAGACTGTTAAGGTTTTATGTGACCATGACTGATCATATGGAGACTTATCTGGTTGTATAATGCTGAGAAGTGTGGATGGCAATTCTGCCGCCGCGTAAAAAAAAAAATTAATTATAAGACATAAAATCTTCAAACAGTACACAGCATAATCGTAAGTAAATTGCATACATAAGGATATTTTTATAAAGTGGTTTGAATATAACTGTTCAAGCCATTTATTCAAGGCATTTTGAAAAATGTCTAAATTAAAACTGGGCATAGTAAGTGCCACTAAGATAAGTGAAATTGAAATTTATTGTTTTAATACATTTTTATATTTATTACTTTATTTTGTTACGTACGTTGATTTTTTAGTCTTGTTTTGTTCACTTAGCCTTAATTGATTCGTTCACCTGAATCTTCTCATCTTATTTATTAATTTAAATGCATTTTATGGTGTTTTTGTTTTTACTTTTTTGTTTTTAACTTTGGTGATTTTTTCTACAAAGCAACACAAGAAAATATAGAATATTATCTTTCAGTAAACTTTATACCACATTCTATTGAAAAAAATCAGCTACGTGCATATACTTACCTAACAAAATATTTACATAATATATTTTGTTTGGTGAATTATTTATTAGGCAACATAGTTGAAACATTATAGGGACACGGTCATGTTTGTAATTTTGACAGGATATTATTGTCACTTTTAGCTGAATAGAAGCAATTGCACTACCATCTCCGTGAAGGAAATGAGTTGTTTTCAAATAAATCCTATCTACCTGTTTTAAAATATCATTGATACGTACTACTGGCCCTTACAAACTTTGTGCCCGGGAATAGTTATTAAAACAGTGCTTATTTTCGTCAAATATTACCATTGGGTGTTTTAATCCCTGACCTAGTCTGATTCTTCATCTCTTCTGTACCACATTGGAGTACCCATACTTTTACATAAAATAACCTATAGTTAGTTTTATGTTTAAATGTTGTTAGTCTGCTGGCTACCTCACTTATGATATATGTCGCGATCGTATAAATGTATTAGTATAAACATATAGGGCTTCTGGAAAAATATTTGCAAAGTCGCAGAAAAAAATATTTATTTCCATGATTTGACGTCTGTATCTGCTTGTAACGCTATAAATAATTAATGTTATGGTAGATACAGAATTGGATAAACAAAGATAAGACGCTACTTTTTCACAGTACACCGATAACAATATCAGAACGCTTAGAATGTCGCTTAGAAGAGGGGCTTTAATTGACGCAGTGTGCTCTGAATGGAGGAGGCTGATTTCCGTCCTGTGATCCCGGCAAGAGCGCTGAAGGGTGATAAAGCTTAGATTTAGGATGCAGAATAGTTTTTCAGAGTCCGTAGATAATTAATTCACCAATTTGCAGTAAAACGTAAATGGTTTTGACTATTTTCTTCATATTTCATTTTGCTCGACTGCTCAGTTAAGGCTAGCTTAATACTGTATCACTTTATATACACATACATACGTGTGATATGTGAGTGCATGTGTGTATGTATGTTTGGGTGTGTATGTGTAATATTACTAAAGTGAACAGAATAGGTAGGTACATAACACAGAGGATTCGTAAATAGATCGCCCAGTCGCTCCATGAGATTAAAATAAAATTATACACACACACACACACATATATACAAATATCTTAGCCCCACACAAGACGGTCATTAGAAATGCATAAACCTACTAAAGAAAATAAATATTTAATATATCGATGTAATAAACTATGCAAAATAAAATTGTACTTTGTAGATTTTCTGCAATATTTTGACGCTTTGATGCTGATTACGTCGTTTTTTGGATAAGTTTGATTTTTGTGAATCAAATTATCTACAATATAGCAATTGTTTATTTATTGTTTATTTTGTTTATTAGAGATTCCAAAAACAAAAAACATCAGGAAATTATTTTCATGCTGAAATGAATGTAAATGGTTCAATTCAGCATTTCGTCGACACAGTAAAAAGCTTTTTCAACGAGGTACAACTTCACTAGGTACTCCTCGAAATTTTTTCTCATCCTTCACGGACTTTATTTCTTCAGGCAGCTTGATACATTCGGCTGTTACCCAACTTAACTTTTATCTACCTATACCATTATGGCATATCCCACAAGTGGAGTAACTAACAGCCATCCAATTAATAAAATAGCTAAAATGGGAATCTTGGACAAAAGGTGTACAGCCATAACGTTAAAAATTATATTAAAATATTTCAAAATAGTAATAAACTGAAGGAAAATTTTGCTTGTGTATATTGCTTTATTTTATCTGTTATATGAATATTAAATAAATAAATAAATAAAATTATGACAAATAGCGTCTAAACGAAAAGCTGCTCCCCATAGATATTTTAAACTAAAATTACATTGGAGAAAACGTTGCCTTAGACCTTGGTTTATAATGATCAAAATGGAATTTTAGATTTCTCCATCCCCATATTGCTTACACTTACGCTAGCAATATTCACAGTTTTTGTGAATTTGAACTTCACTATTTTTTATCATCGAAGTAAAAAAAATTGCCCCTCCCTTTCCTCTTAAAAACTCTGGATAGATGTTCTTCATGTGCCACTTTCTAATTTAGAATTTTTCGATTTAGTTGGCGGAAAATTTCCATCTCTAATTCCGGTTACATATTCACATCAAAATACACATGTAACGTCATTTCATCTTTCTCAGATATACAGGAAAACTCTTAAATAGAAAAGAGACAGCAACACAATGCAAATTATTATAAAAATAAACTAATTACGAATAATAATTTCCCTTACGTCAAAAACATTATACTGAGATGCGTCCGGGTTCTCTTTCCGAAATTTCAAAATGCGTTCTAGTAAAATTTCAATCTTTGATAATTGAAGTTTAACAAATTTATTTCCGAGTGCATTTTCTTACTGCATTAATAATTATAATCTTCAAAACATTTGTTAATTTCAAATATTAAAGTATGTTCAAATATGTTTAACAAGTGATTCAAAATTTACATTTTTTAAATTGATTTTTAATGCTTTATAGTTAATGTGTATGATTGTTTTCTTTAAATAAGTATAAATCAAAGTGATAAACATTGTTTTTGTGTAAATTTCACATTAGTTTTTGGATTCTGGCCATCTTTGAACAGGAGGTGAGTTTATTATGTTTTTTATTTTGTTTTTATGAGTAATGCAACAATTTAGTAGAGGTACCTATTTAGTTGTCTAATGTAAACATATTTTTTTCTGGCAACAATTCATACGTCAAAAAAAACAAGATGGTGACATACAAATAAAAAAAAACAAGTAATTTAAGTTTTGCTTACATTTAAATATTTCTACGAACTGGTTATTCTTCTGAGAAAATTCAATGAAAAATTATAAGTCTTAATTTTCAATATTTCAGTTGTCATTTCAGCGTTTTGGAGGTCTTTCAGGCATCTACTTTTTTTCTGAGAATCTGGGATAATTTAAATTTGTATAAAAATAAAAACCTTTTTTTTTATTCTTCACTGTGTACCGAAAAATAGTTACTAAATATAATAAGCAACAAAAATTTACCGCAGATTTAAGAAAGATCTTAATTAATCTTACTTAATATTCTATCGTACCTAATTTACTGACTACTATATAATTTTATTTTATTTGAATTTTATTCTCACCATATACATAGTTTTATTTCTTAATGTTTCTCTGTTTACCGTTGATCTGTTGGTGCTATAAATTTATTGCTTTATCTTTTTTTATGTCACTGTTGTTGTTTATATAAATATAATTGTATCCAAACATGTAAAAGGCTTGCGCCGTGTGTTTTTGTAAAATAAAATATATTAATGATCTTCGATGATAATCTATGTAGGTGCTGATAAAGAGCGAGTTTTGGCAAAAATACAGTGTTCTTACGAATTCCCTCTTAATTACATTAAAAAAATCATGCAATTCAGAGCTCTCCAATTATTATTAATTATTCATATTAAGTGGCATGCCTAAACGTAAAATATCTTTGTGTAGTAATATTGATGGTATTATCGATATGAGAATTAAAAAATTAAACCTAATATCACCTACCTTGACAAATGATAAGTGCAATTTCCATTAAGGTGAAAGAAAACTGCAGGGTTAGGTAATCTTGACACAATCTAAATAAAAGGATATTTTTGACTATAGTTCCTTCGCGCGTCGCATGGTTAAGATCAAGACCATAGAATAATAAATATACCTACTAAAGTAATATCAAGACAAGATTAAGAACGTATTTAGATTATCTCACGAGTAACCATGCTGAATTTGAAAACCATTCTTCGCACTCTCATTTTTAGCTGAAAAGTGAATGCTCAAAATTATACGGGTAGGCACTTACGTTTCATTTTTTCCTTCAAGGAGAGGCCTCTATCAACGCTAAAAAAACACTACATCACATGGGTTGAACACTTTTAAAATAAAATTATTAAATCTGGTTTAAAACTCGTTGCTGATTTCATGATGTGAATTTTTCAAGTCACTTAAGACGTACATAATATAGTAGTACTTAGCCGTTATATAATGATCGAATAATGTATTTACTTGCAAACATAATCGGCTTGTCCAAATTTATTACATAAGGCTAATAAAGTATACATCGTGGACAGAATATTATAAGGTTTTAAAATTACTTATTTGCGGAATTTGTACTTACTTATTACATGAATAATACAATAACGTCACTAAAAACAAAATAAACGCCTGCACAAGTTGAAATCTTACTTATGTAATATGAGGTAAGTAAATTGAAGGAGATTTCGTAACATGAAACTCGGATAAAAACCGGAAAAAAACTGAAATAATATTTAGTTTATTAGTTTGTAAGGTTTCAAGACTTATGAAGAAAATAAATTTAAGAGGGTGATTCAATGGAGGTTTATACCGTTGTTAGGTCTCTTATCGAGCCAACGACTTATAGTAATATTCATTAATTGTTAAGCGATGACAGAGCTATTTTAAAATTTTATTGTTCGTGATACAATGTTTGCTTGTTGCGAGCACTTCAAATATCTTTAGTATGTCACTTTAGGTTTTCTAGTGTCCTACACAAGGCAGGTGTTCGAAAAAATAAGGACATTTTACATTTTAAATTCAGCGATGAGCTTAGCCATCCATCCTGAATGCATTAATATTTGTTGGCACGGAGAGTACAGCTCGCATGCTTATGGTATGCGATTATTTTACTGGCTACCCCACTTGTGGGATATGTCGTGATGGGATAGTAGAAGTAGTGGCACGATCATCACATGCGAAACAAGTGGATATAGCACTGAATCAAACATGCCGACTAATAACTGGCTGCCTGAAGCCAACCCCTGTCCACAAACTGTATTTCATGGCAGAAATTGCTCCCCCGTCTGTCCGACGAAGTGAGAGAGAAGCAAGCAAGTCGAAGCAACCGACTGTGAGAGAACCTCACAAGAGACAGACTCAAAGCATCTCCTATTTAACCATGTTCCCTCACCACAATGTCTCAGTTTTAGACGATCATTTTTAAACTCCTCATCCTCACTGACGGGCCCTGCTCCCTCTGAACGCCTACGTAGGTGGGCGGAGGATCCGCAAATAAGCGAACCTTTCCTAGCCCAAGAACACCTTGCTGCAGGAGGCGATCTAGACTGTAGGACATGGAAAACCCTAAATCGACTGAGATCTGGTTTAGGAAACTGCCGCGACAATAGAGAACGATGGGGCTTCCTACAGGATGAATCCGGAGCATGTGACTGTGGTGCAGCATAGACCATGCCACACTTGTTGAAGTGTCCATTGTGCCCTGTGACATGCACTATGGAGGATATTTTTGACGCATCTCCACCTGCTGTGCGTTTTGCACAGTACTGCTGAGGCCTGAGTCAATAACACATTTTCACGTTACGTTTTCGTTCCGTTAGCGGTAAAATGTAGACGATGTTGCGCCAAAGTGTTAATTTTCGTAACTATTGTGTATCTAAACAACGAAATTGATACTTGCTTGCAACTTCGTCTATACTCGAACGTTAACGGAACGAAAACGTAACGTGAAAATGTGTCATTGACTCAGGCGAGATCAGTTTGATTGTTTTTTTTTCTGGGTTTCGACACGATAAATAAATAAATAAGTAGAAGTATTAGTAGGAGTATTTATACTCATTTAATAAATTGGATTAGTTTACAACAAAGACAGTGCAAAATATTGTCTAATCGTTTAATTACCTACAAAGAATTTGTTTATTTATTTATTAAGAACTTACAAACGCCAACAGGCCCAACATATACCTATAATAAAATACATGCAATCCATAATAAAATACATGCAATACAGCATAATAAAATAGATAATAAAATACAATACAGCATAATAAAATACATAATAAAATACAATACAGCATAATAAAATACATGCAATCCACGAGTAATTTCCATAAAAAAAATTGCAATCTATTGCACAATACACGATGTGTTTTAAAAAATAGTCCGTTCATTTGAATAACTTTTTGAAGAAGATTTGTAGAAGTAGGTACCTAGATGTAGAAGTAGTCATATAAAGATATCTCAATTCTGAAAAACAATAATTAGATATGCGAGCGAACGGGCTAAGCGACCTACAATTAATTTTGTAACATTAGCTCGTTGTATCGAAAGTGGATTGCATCCTCTAGCCATTATTTAAACTGTAGATAAGTAAAGTCAATATGTTTCAGAATATTTTGAAGAACATGCGTCAGGCTTCACATTATAATAATATATTAAAATGTCGAAGTTTATATAATATTTTAGAAAATACCACCTTCCATACCTACCTATTTAATGATACAATGATTGTGTAACAGAAGGGATATATTATGTAATTTGAAACAAGTGTTTCTTTCTACTATAGATTATTGATTCCGAGAGAGACGTCTTTCCACTTATCAGGTCATTATCAAGAAGATATATACTTATTTTGAAGTGTTACGAGTATTACTTGGCAAATATATTTTTACCGAATGATATAAAAAAAAATGTTTCTTCTACTATGTAGGTAGGTACATTGTATTTTATTTAGAGAAATGTCTTTCGTCTTAACAAGAATATTATCAATCTTAGACAAACCTCAGACACAGGGACATTGTCATCTCAGGAGATTGACAATGTCCTTGTAAGGCGAAAGACATCTCTCTAAATTAATAACAATAAAGTAGAAAAAAACATCTGTTTTTGACTTCATTATGGAATTCTACTAAACCTAAACACCGACACGGTGAACAATATATTTTTACCATTTGCCTAATGAGTAAAATACTAAATACATCCTTACAAAAGTACCTTTTACTACTACTAGGTACTATACCATCACGGCATATCCCACAAGTGGGGTAGCCAGCAGATCAGCTGCATATAATAAACATGCAATTTTTCCTCTCCGTGCCAATATAAAATTAAGACCTTTTAACACACAAACGTCATTATAATAACTGCTTTCAATAAACGTGCAAATCGTCCTTTTCGTATTCCTTTGTATTCAGAATGAGTGACGTACCTGATACCTCAACGCTGAATGAAAATAAATAGGCACCTTTAAAAATTAAGACTTCATAATCTATGTTGAATTCAACAGCATGAGGTAAACTTGTTATTTTAATTTATTTTTTTCGTTATGTTACGAAGTTTTAATGGATGATTTCATTACATAATTCTTTGACTTCGTCGTTTATCGAAGATGCTGTGGTGATACAAAATAATAGATAGATCAATATAATTAATGTGATTTTCGCAATTACATAGGTAGGTATAATAAATTGCACATCGAATAAATGGCGTGAAGCACGTTGTAATCTAACCAATCCAGGAACTTTTTTTGAAGGGATGGGGAGGAGGCAGCCGCTAATTTATTCTATTAATAGGCCTATCTATAAAAACATCATCGTTGATTTTGTATAATTCTCCATATTGCATTTTTTTTAATTAAAAATGTATGGCGTACATAAATAAGTTATGCGGTGTGATTACTATAGGCTACAATTCTATACCTGAGAGCCATTTAGTCTTAAGTACAAAAATGCCATTTTCAAATTCAATTTTTTTAATCGAAAAAATCTCAACATTTTACTAGTAATAAGCTTATTACATAAACCCTAAGCATTTCTGTACTTAAGACCTATTTCCGCTCTTTTCGTAACTCTGGCATTTTTGTCAAAAATGCACTTAATGTTGCTCTCAGGTACAGAATTTATTCTGAGCTATTTACGCAACAATACAAAGAGCGTTTGAGTAAGTATATAATATTTAGGTTGGTATATTTTGCAAAAATAAACTAAAATATCTCTGATAACATAAAAATATTCCCGTTGTTTTTTTGATTCGGGATATAAAAAATGCTGCGAGTCATTTCGACATCCGGATTTCCGGTCTTTTGGGATTTGGAGTTTGAGCCTTAGTGACGCACCTACGCCATCAGTCCTCCCACACACTCATTCTGTTTAAAGGCAATTCTAAAAATATATATTTACGCCTACATGAGATAAAAACCAACTACATTAAATATATTTTATTCATATATTGAACTTTTTATTTAATACTTAGATATCTACTTACATATTTTCAAGTTAAACCTTTACGTTTCCCTTGTTATATTTTTATTATTACTTATTACGAAGTTTTTTGTGCGAGATTCAAGTGATTTTCTCGATGTTTTTTATTTATTTATAGATGTATTTGAGTTTTTGCTATAAACCCAAATACAATCTTATAAGTACAATTTTCACAGTAAGCTAAAAGCTTGTGTGGTGAAGAGCGAGATTGCCGACACCTACCAGGATCGAACCGCACACCTCTCGTGTATGAGGCCGAGACTACCTCCAGGCTACCGACGAACTCATGATGTTGTACTACATTTAAAGTCAATTTTACATGAAATCGAGATACCTACGTCCTATACTATACACATTAGATTTTAAATATCATCAATATCCAGAGGGCGATTATCGATGTTAAATTTATAATGAGCGAGTTTATCGCGAAGGCCCGTATTTTCCAAACCATTCCAAATCTTCCGCTTAAAAGATTATACATGTAAATATATTTTCAGAATTGTTGTTTAGCATAAGCTGCTCGAATATTTTATCAACCTATCTATCTATACCATCACGGTGCTTCCCACAACTATAGGGGAGCAAGCAGACTAGCTTCATATTATGTACCTAAACATGCCAGTCGTCCTCTCTGTGCCAATAAAAAAATAGGCATTCAGAATGGATGATAAGTATTATACATCACAGCTGCTGAAATAATGATATTAAATATCTTAATCATGATGTTTTATGAATGTCTGCGCCTTTTACAGGACAATCGAAAACTTACAAACAAATGTACAGCGTCCTCGAGGTGCTATGGCACGAAGATGGCGCTATAAATACTCTCCGTTATTATTATTATTAAACAAGTACCTATAGGAGACTTATTCTTTGCCAGGGACTTGAAATTATTTAAATAGGTATCACCTTAACATTATTTTAAATAAAACACTTATTTGTAGTATATCCACGGTGACTTTTTATTGAACGCGAGCCGGCTTTCAAGAGCTTCCGCTCTCATCATCAGGCTGGCGAAAAGTAAAGAGATTACAGGTTGGTAACGTTTGGAGAACTATCTCATTGTTATGTAAATTCGTAATGGTCTTAGTTGGGCTATGCACTGAGAATACCTACTCAAAAATCATTATGATTGAAAACACTGCATTCTAACATCTAATAACAATAATTGCTGTTGAAAATTCATTTTGTTAACACTGTTAAATTATGATGGTGTGCAAAAAGAATAAATATTAATAGTTTTTTTTTAATGTTAAGTGTAATTACTACTTACTATAAGAATGTTATGGATGCTTCTGTAATAATAATAATAAAAATCTTTATTGCACAAAAAAAACAAACATTATTAAAATATAAACATTGTAGAACTTGGACCAGACAAATAAATTTGTGCAATGGCCGAGTTTATCGCAGAAGCGCGATATCTTCCAACTTGCCCATAATCACAACAATTAAAAATAAAAGTCCTATTATCACAATTCAAGTTACCACCTCCATAATATTTGTAATTATCAGTTTCAAATTACCTTATTGAAATTACTGTATAAGGTATCTACCTACGTTATTATTTTCAAATCGTTTAAGTTTCTTTAAAAAATCAAGAGATGGCATAAGTATTTTATAAACATTATGTAAAAAGTCAGTAGATGGCGTTAGCTGTACTAAAAGAAAAATGATTAAAATTATACAATGTTTTTCTATACAGAAAAAATACATGACTTTTGAAAGATCAAGTCGTGTGGAAAGTTCTCAGTTCTATCCTGAGCAAAAGCCTTCTTCATATATATATGTTGTCCATTTTTATGGTGTTTATATTTAGTTAATATACCAATATCTGAAGTCATACTTTCAGTTTAGGGGTGGTCTATAACACTTCCAGTTGCTATACAAAGAATATAAAAACACATGATACATTTATGTTGACAATAGAGTATTCTCATTCTCAGTAAGGTTCCCCCAAGATTAATTTGAAAGTATGCTTCCATAGTTTACCTGTGTCTTACAAAGCTAACAGCTTCTCATCTCTTAACCAGTTGTGGACTTAGAATATTATTTATGAAGCCATGAAAACCACTTTGTATCAACATCTTTATGTATTAAAGTAACTCATACTTATTAATCTTGTTACTTGTCAGAAAATTTGTGTCAGAGTCTCTCAAAAACATATTTTAGATGAGTATTCCACACATCATCTTTTATAATTATGAGATAAACAACCCTTCATCTTATATTGTTTTTCAAACTATGATTTTTTAAAAGATCTTCTCACAGAAAAGTGACAACACATTTGGAAATATATATTTATGTCATGAAGGTAGAACAGGTTGGCAGCGAGAGAAATAAAAAACGGGATCGTTCTTTTAAGAGTTGCCATCTAGTTAAAATACTAAATGTTTTTTCTTAATAATAAACAAATTATAGAGATGTAGTGGCTTTGTAATCAATAGATCCACAAAATTACCCCGATGACTCTCCGATAAGGAATAGGTTTCCCACTCTTTACTGTAAGTTTTCAAGTGTTCTGTAAAAGACAGGTGTTTGTAAAACCTCCCATATTAGACAATTAACTTCTACAATTCAGTGATGAGGATCAACAATCCATCTGGAATGTCAATTTTTTTTAAGTGCCACTGACAGCATCATCTGCATGTTAATTGCGTCCAGTTGGTCCGCTGGCTGTACCATATGTGGGATATCCCGTGATGGTATAGACCATTAAAGGTCACGTGGTCTTGTCTATGGATTTGCTTTTGCTTGGGGGGCAAACAGTCAGATTGCGCAAATCATCCTTGTAAGATGTTATGCCATAAGAGAAAAAAAAGAAAGCCAGACGACAAAATAATAACAAAATCGACACTGACATTTTTTTTTACTATTAGGTATTCTTTAGGCGTTCCACCTAATACTAAACCGTAATCGTCTGTTGTGTTGGGATGCCTGATGCCCCTCAATGATTTTTCTGTGATGTCATCCTTTAATGGTCTATAGTAGGTTTACGAAAAAAAAAAACCATTAGTAGGTATATTTTTTATTTCACTATTCTTAAGTACTAAATACAATAAATTATTCATAAAAACAACAACAATGGCAAAATATTTAAGTATATAAAATAAAAATATATAATAACTTATTTATATAATATAATAGTGTCTTTCAGTTAAAAATCAATGTCTAACTTACAAATGGTATTATTTTAAGGCAATTCATCATCCTTTGGTTTCTTTCATTTGATTGGTTAACAAGTAAACACATTGAATTATTATTTCAACTGACTAAGTGACGGTAACAGAAATTTGTTCCAAATTCAAACCTGACTAAAATAATTATTCTAAATCAACTAAAATCATGTCAAATGTTTTTGTGCGCATGTGTAATGACCATAGAACAACAGCACTGCCATATTTGAAAATTTCATAAATGACAAATGGAACGAAAAATATTTATAAGGCATATAGTAAAAATATTTATAACAGTCGTATCTGCCTAAATGTTAATTGTTCAGGAGAGCGTTTTTTGTGTTTTGCCGTGCATATTTTCGTCTCTCCTAGTTATATGATGCAGTGTAAATATATTACATTATTTTATTTGTACCTATTCTTATATATCTCAGAATCATTTTTGTGATGAAATTTTGAGGAATTAGTAGATACAACACATTTTATTTAGAATAATTCATAAATACGACAACAAATCAGAAAGCTATTCCAGGATAACGGTAACAGTTACAGGTGTGATCTTCAGTGAGAACATGCAGGGCACATATAAATACACATTGGTGATCATAACTCGATTTCACCAAAAATGTCAGATAGGGCAGTAAGTCAGAAGAAGGACGATATATATAAAGATGAATAATTATATTATAGCACATAAAGATAGTAATGTGTATAAACATATACCAACGCCAGTTCTAAATAATATGCATAACAGATGAGTCAAAACAGAACAGAACATTTGATTATAGCAGAACAAACTTTTATAATGTGCTCATATTAGGTATATAGTATTATACAACCGTATACAACTCTATATTGTGACTATGCCACACAGTGCATTCTGCATAATTCTCATTTATACTGAGTTATAACATGCTACCTGAAAATTACTACATTGTGTCCACAAAAATAGTATTGAAAAGCTAAAAGGAACATGAATATTAAATATTTTCTTTTACTTTTTGTGTACCCATATTGGATGAACTAAAATATTGAACTTTTTAATACACACTTTTTGTATTATTATCGTAGACAATATTTTTTCGTCTCTTGATGAGATTAAGTATTGATTATGTCTCATTAAGAGACGAAACAATATTACCTACAATACTAAAACAGAGTGTATATTAAAAAGTTGAAGTTTTTAGTTCATGAATATCTGAATTAGAGGTGGTTGGTAGCCTAATGGTGAAGTCTTGGCCATTCAATTGGAAGGTCTGTGATATGAATCCAGCTATTGAAGTTAATATAGTGTGAGTATTCAGAGTGTATTTTGATTTATGATAAATCTGATATATCATCCCTCTTCTGACTAACTGTCATATCTGACATTTTTGGCGAAATCGAGCTATAATCACCTGTATTTATATGTGCCCTGCATGTTGACACTGAAGATCACACCTGTAACTGTTACCGTTATCCTGGAATAGCCTTTTGATTTGTTGTCGTATTTACGAATTATTCTAAATAAAATGTGTTGTATCTACTAATTTCTCAAAATTTCATCACAAAAATGATATATAAGAATAGGTACAAATAAAATAATGTAATATATTTACACTGTATCATATAACTAGGAGAGATAAAAATATGCACGACAAAACACAAAAAACGCTCTCCTGAACAATTTACATTTAGCAGATATGATTGTTAGTCAGAAGAGATATATATATACAAAAATGAAAGTTGATCAAAAAAGGTGCTGTTTTTCCCCCCTGCGAAATTCCAAACAATCCAGAAGACCGTATTTCACAATACATCATTCTGAAGACAGTATTGCTGACACATTAAGAAGTGTGTATCTTTCTTAAAAGTACTGATGTTGTTATCAATTGAAAATAATTATCTAATCACACTTCACAAACTTCGTCAGTAGAAAAAGGGTAGCGGTTTTATTGTATTTTGTCGTAAAAAAAATTGATTTCATTTCTAAAAGATGGGATTAGGTAGCATACACTGTATGAGGAACAGTTTGATATTGACCTTATCAATCAACTTTAGTTACTATGTAATCTGTATATAATGAACAATATTGTGTAACAATATACCTATAATACACTACACTAATACAGTAAACAGACTGTAGACAATACGTAGGTACAGTCAAACACATTAAATCAAAACATGATACAATGAAGTTTGAATAAATCACTGTTTTCATAATAAAAGATATGGAGTCATCTATATAGAATAGGTCTTTCTGCCAGTTTTTAGTGTTTCAAAAAAAAAGACAGGTATTCATAAAACATAACGGTCAAGACATTTAACATCTTAAAATCAGTCTGAAAGTCTGACTCTTATTCGTACGGAGAGTAAAGTTTACATGTTTATTATATGCAGTTGGTTCGCTGGCTACTCCATTAGTGGGACATGCCGTGATGATGTAGTCGAGTTAATCGGAAAAAGTTTTACAATGCAGATAAGTTCGATCACTATGATAGGTTTCCCACTCAAAAATTTCAATTGCTCTGTAATTAGTTATTTGTCAGACATAATACAAACAAAATTCAATATATTCAGTTCAGAGATGATATATTCTTTCTATTCTGAATGTCTTTCTATTTTATGAGATAGAGGAGACAACTTTTATCTTTACTGCACTCGGCGGTTAATCCATTAGCCATCACACATTTTAAAGACATCATTTTGATGGTAAGGATAGTAGAAAATTAACTATCTTTTCAAATTGAGTATAATGAAGGTTGAACTGTATTAAATCAATACATAGATAAATATATATCTTAATATAGTTAACATCACATGTAATGATGTACATATGTATGTGTAATTATAACAATACACATCATGAAGCACTTAGAACTATTGGCATTGATACCAGAGTTAGTCAAACAAATATATATTATATATACATAAATATATATATATATTAGCCTCGCACCACTAGAAAGTAAATTCAATTTTAATTCAGACTCCAAACAAAGTTACCCAGATAACAGCTGAGGAACTTTAAGCTGAATTAATTGAAAAAAAAACCACATTTGTAGGACCAAACTTTGTTTAACTTAAATAATAATAAAACATCATAAGATTTGTGCACGCATTGGAGTTAGTAATATTTAACTAATAAGGATATAAAGAAAAATAATATATATAACATTTGTGAATTCGTTCTTAAATTTGTTCTTTTGTTATACTTATAGATTTAACAATGAATAGAGTTTTATGGTTCGACAAAATGTCCATATGTTAATTTTGTAATATTTTTTTAATGTCTATGATTTTGAAATAAATATACATATAATAGTGTGGGCTCAAAAACTATAACTTGACATCTCAAAATCAATATAGTTTTGAGATAATAGACAAACAATGACATTACACTCAGATTATTATTATATGTTATATAATTATTATTGAAACACTTTGATTACAGTACAAAAAATGCCTCTTAATTCATAACTACCTATTACTAGAAATTACTCAAACACTAAAGGCAAACATCGGGTACACACAACTCAAAACCATCAAAATTAGAGATGTCCATTGGTTCTAGTATGGAGCCCACGATGTAATGTCATTTAATGTCGGAAGTTCAAAATTTGCGATACTTTTTGAACAGAGTAGTAAAAGGCTCACGCCGTATATTGTAATAATAAATAATAAATAAATAAACAGCAGAAATAGTGTTATTGGATTACAAATTTTAATTAATAACTCGAGTACACTACAACAAGTGCACACTGTAATCAAATGTACTGAGTAATTGTTATTGTAAGTAATATCTAATCAAATACATAATATTCGATTACATATTTGATTACATTAGGTATTCTCAGTAATCAAGTTTTGAAGTAATCTGGTTAACATCGAATACATCTCAAAACTATTGCAGCCAGAATTAGCGTTTAGATTAGAAAGCGGACTACAAATTACCCTTGAGATTAAGACCACTTAGCATCAAAGAGAAAAACAATTCTATTGATTATAAAAGTAATTGTAATTTGTAATCTGCATTACTTTTTGTCCATTATTTATTGTTGTACACCTAAAAAGCTAATAAGTACACATCGTAAAGATATTTTAAGAACACATTTCACAAGATATTTTTTCTGAACAAATTTCATCATTTGTATTTAATTTAATAAAGTTTAATTTATCGGCCGACAGTTCTTGGTCGAAGTTCATTATAATAAGAAATTAAAATGAAACAAAATGTATACTAAATTTACTGGTGACTTTATTAATTTGCTTTCGGCTTTCAAAAACTTCCGCTCTCATCGTCAGGCAAATGAAAAGGCTTTAGACGATGAGATTAATTGTATTTAATTTCTTTTTTTAAATTTCACTTTATGACTGATGTTGTGTAAAGAGAATAAATAAAATAATATATAATTTATGCCAACCTAAAGGACTAATAAAATGTTACGAAAATAGTAAAAATAGTCTAGAATTGAACTTTCCGAATCTATGTATATGGCACACATTAATTTAGGGGTTATTATAGCAACAAAAAAGTGATTAGATACATAAGCTAATTAAAAAAAATCTTAAATATAAATGAACTACATATAAATAAAAAATGTTATATTTAGATTCATTGTCAACAATATTAAACACTAAATATAAGCGATAAATCTAGAACATACCACAAATTGGTCAAACACAATAACGAATATTAATTATATAAATTCAGAATAATCTATATCACTTATAATGTAAGTAAACACAATAATATGTATGACATGACTACACATGGTACACAACAATAATATATATTCTTAGAGTATATAAAAGAATTAATTGAATAAAAATAATATTAATCATAATTTTGTATCATTTAGGTATACAATTATAATCAGCGCTATCTCCTCACCAGAAAAATTTGAGACATGCAATTAGACAGATATTTTCAGTGAATATGATTTATAGAATGTGGTTTGTATGCTATTTGTACTTCAAGACTGTTTATGAATGGCCCACACTGCTCGGCAAACGCAGGAAATGAAGGGTTCTGTCTCTCTTATCCTATTTAGAAAATAAAAGAGATATAATGAATTATTTTTAATTTTGTTCCTATATAAATAAAGAGAAACAGAATCTTTCGTTCCCTGCATTTGCCATGCTAATAAAATTTTATAGAAATTTTTAGTGAGATTACAAGTTATTCCATATCGCAGGAGTGATTTCAAATTGTTCAATTTAAAATCACCCCTACTTTTAGCACGTTTCTTTTATAAATTCTGTTTTAATTTATAAGACATGTGGGCAATAAAGTTTTATTTATTTGTTGATCCCCTCAATCATTCACAATAGTTAACTATATGTGGAAATTGTCATGTTTGTGTTTATACATCTCACACTATTTTTTTTTTTTTAAAAAAAAGATATATCTGGGTTTTTGTTATAAACCCAAATACAACCTTATATACCTTTCACAGTAAGCTACTAAAAGCTTGTGTCGTGAAAGGGGAGTTTGCCGGCACCTGGGATCGAACCACGGACCCGCTGTTCACGAGGCCGAGACTCTACCCCCAGGCTACCGACGAACTCGTTTATTATGTATAATATTTAATAATTAATTTATCAATTAATATTAGTAGATAATATATACCTGTTTTAAATCACTTTTATTTTTATTTGGTTAGAGGCATATCTACTATTGTAATAAATCTGGTAATATTTTACCTTGACTACAGTAAAATGTATTTTTAATTATAGTTGTTTAATTTACTGGCTAGTTTGGTAACAAAGCATTACAAATCGTTGAGAATGAAAAATATTGGTAACTTTAAGGATTTTGGCCCATTCTGTGAAAAATATACGGGTTATAAAATATGCTGTATTCAGTGATACAATAAACATCTAATTTAGTAATTAGAACTGTAAGGATAAGTTAAGAACCAATCTTACAAATGATGGGCCAAATATTCTAGTATTCTGATGATTAATGATTGCATGGCAGTTAATTGATAAATATTTGTTTTCGGTTCATCCAGTAGTTGTCTTTCAAAAAAATATTTTAACTGTTCATAAAAAATAAATAGTAAATCATTTTATTTACTAATTTCACATATTTCAATTTTGTAGCTATCGTCAACTTGGTGAAAATTATTGTCAACTACATAATTCACGTCCAATTGACACCACAGACAACCAAAATATTTCATTTGCTATAGAGTTGCAATAAAAATAATTTGAAACATGAAAAGTATTGTGATTCAGTTTTACAAATAATAAAATCATGCATCTATTCCCCTTTATTTGGCTCTCCTTTAAAATGTAAATTTTGTGGGTCGACATTACATTTTGGACATGATGATTTGCTAGATATTTACTTACAGATGGTTTGTAGAAGACTTTGACCATCACTAAAACTAATTACCAATATGCTTTCACTGAAATATGTTTTTTTTTATTGGTATATAGTATGTAAATACATGGACATTGTTATTAGGTAATCAAATTATATTAAAATCAATTGAGATAGATGATAGCCTTGAAATTCAACATAAAATTTTTTGTAATAATTGGACAAATTTTGCAACAAACTTGTTGGAATAATAATACACTATATCTGTACATAGTAAACTATATACAATAAAAAAATAAGAAGTTAATTTTATAATGAAGAATATTACATATATCATAAACGCTTTTATATCCATAGTATTCATGAAAACTACAGATTGACGGTGCAGTTAGAACAAGGGCCCATAAGCCAAAGTGGCATTTTGAGAAAGGGCTATTTGAAGTTTTTAATTGTGTCTCCTTTAGTTTAACTAATCAATCATTTATATGTTTATTACATCACATATTTTGTCTTTTTGTTACAAAAATAAAAATTAAGATAAACCTTTTATAAATACAAATATTATTTTAGATATAAAAAATATATTTGTTGCATTGTATAATACATAAAATAATCAAATAAAAGTAATAGTAGACGAAACGAAACACATTTCAACTTATTTAGTTAAAAAAATTATGAACCATCATAAGTAATTTAATAAATATAATTATGTAGTAATAAGTACCTACTCATATCCATAAAATATTATATTTGAAAACAAATTTAGTAAATCTCTTTAATAATATTAATATACCTAATGTTAATGTGTTGATAAGTTAATGTTGATAATATTTTTGTGAATGTTTAAGACGATTTGAATGATGAAACAATTTGAAATATTAATATTTAAGACATTAATTTTAATTGACTTACACTCACTGTTGTGTTCATTATTATTCAAT